>CM040436.1:26167844-26767844 GCA_022702705.1 Papilionanthe hookeriana x Papilionanthe teres | reverse complement strand
TTTGAGTGAATTATTAGAATAATTCTTTCTATTGTAGAAGTTATCGACTAAATTATCGTAGGCTTAATAGGCCTGCAAAAGGGAATCTAATTTGGGCGTAAAGGGGTTCATTTAAAAGCTTCTGATGATCTAAATGCACTCGTGTAGTTTGTTTTGAAAAATAATTATTTGTTGATAAATTTTTAAGTACTATCATTTTTCAATAAAAATTCTCAAATAAAAAAGTTTTGCATAAAAAGTGTTTTCGATCATTATCAAATTGATTTACATGCTTTTCATTTATGATTATAAACATCATGCAATTTACAAAATGAAATTTTGATCCCTGAACTAGTCTATGGAGAAAATAATAATTTCAGTATACTTAGAGCACTATTCATGCATGAAAATTCAAAATAGCAAGTTCAACAACAATCCTCCTTTGATTATTGCCTTGAGTTGCATCATCTTGTAGCAAGTTCAACAACAATCATTGCTCTTAAACTATATAATTTGCAGACAACCCAACGGAGCATGTAAGGTGATTACTGAAGCTGTTAAATTTATTATCCCACAAGCATGTATATATATGTATGTATGTGTGTGTTTATATATATATATATATATATATATATATATATATATATATATATATATATATATATATATAGTAGTCAGGATTTTTATCATGAATAAAAATTGTGGAATCAAAAGTTGGAGCTACAAACTTGAGAAAAAAATTTGTTTTCTATGCTTGAAAGAACATAAAGGTGAGTGTTTTGTTATTAATAATAGAAGCTTACAAAGTGATTACTAAAGAGTTAAGAGTTGATAAATTTTTGTACCTTCTACTTACACCAAAAATTTTAAATGTTTTGGGTTAATGTACCTTATGCTGATGCTTGTTAAATAGAATAGATTCAACATCACAGTCACAATTGCAATGTCTGCAAGGAGAGCGATTCGCAGATGATTCTATCTGTTAGTGAATTCTCTTTCTAATACACGCATAAATGTTCTTATAAATAAGAAACAGCGGAGGACAATAAACGAAAACAGAACATAAAATTCATATTAATGATAAGGTTTTGAAATAATAAAATTACATGTTTGTATTATGAATAATTTAGGTCATGCAAGATATGATAAAACTCTCTCTCAAACTCATGATGAAATACAGGATGTTAACTTAAGTGAGAAAACAAAGAAATTGTTGTCGGAGAAGTATGCCATATATAGAAATAAGAGAATTTGATTTAAATTTTAGGTAATGTGACTCTTGCAAATAGGACACAAATAAGATTCTTAAATAGCGGCCTAAATGAAAATCGTCATTCGATATAAGTTTCAACAATGTGTTAACAGAAATTTTTGTTTGTTGACAAATAAAATTGACAGAGAAATTGTCAAAGAGAATGATATAGCGAGATGAGAAGTTCTTGTACAATCACAATAGGGAATAGAGGATGATAAAGGAGGTTCAATGACAATGGTTGATGAAAGAGATTAGTAGAGATAAAAAATAGTTAATTTCAAAAGAAAAATTGAATTGAATCAAGCATATTTTGTTTTTTTTTTTTTTTTTTTGTTTAAAATAATGTTCAATTTTGATTTGGCAACAGGTATTATTTAGATTTTGGTTATTTGTTCAATTTTCTTATTAAAAAAAAAAAATAGTCCTACTGAAAATCGAAATGATATCTAAAATTTACTTTCATTTTAATTATTTTCTTACAATTTGAATGACTGTAGAATATACCTTTTTTGCTTGTTTTGAAAATATTCTGTAACTTAATGAAATAAATTTCGTTATTCTAAATTTTTGTTATACTCATATTTTGATTTCTTTTAATTGGTTTAACAAATCCACCAATCAATCCATATGAGCTAACTAAAAGCTGAATTTTTTAGTAGGATTTCCTACTTCAAGTAAATCAAAACCAAACAAAATAAATTGAACTCTACTGCAATTAGGTTGGATTTGGTTTTATTTATTATTTGGGTGATCCAGCTCTGGCAATAGTTTAATTTACTTTAATTATTTAATAAATCTATCAACCAATCTATCTGAATCGATCGAATGGATACTTCTAAGAATGAACACCTGAAGATAAGAGAAGCAAGCAGTCAGAGTGCAGACAGGAAAGTATGAAAGTATCCCAATCTAGATTAGAAGTTCAATGAGTGTGACATTATTGGGAAGGTGCTTCCCTAAAATTGAGACAATTTTTTGCCATGGCTATGATATCCTATTAGAAGAAAGGGAATTGTAAGGGACTACATCATCGCAAAATTACTTAAGTATGTGCCTACATATAGTCAAAAGAAAAGAATAAAATAAAAAATCATCAATAGTAAGGAAATATTAAAATAATAAATAATATATTCGAACTCTAAATACTTGTTGCTAATGTAATACTTTAAATATGTTAACACAGTGTTGACTGCCATCCTCAGTTTATGCAATACAATCCAGTACCTAATCTCCTTGTTAGTAAAATTCATGCTGTACATCCAGATCCAAAAAATTTACTCTGAATCTTTTAAAGTGCAAGTTAAAGGCAGCTTGATTATGAATTGGGCATATAGAAACAAAGTCTAGACTGGATCAGTTGAGTGTGTTCTTGGATAAGGGCAGTTGAGCCATCAATTTCTGGTTACAGTTAGCAGCTCACTGATTAGCGAATGATTCACATTTATTAGCATAATAATATCACCTTAAGTACTACTGATCGTGGCAGCAACTGAAAATAAACAATCTCTAAAATGTGGGGAATAACGGTTGGGAAAATTTTGCAGGGGAAGCTCTTTTTCTCTTGACAAAATATGCAGCTGTTACGTATTTGGTTTACTTTTTCTCCATTTTTGTCTCTTTTCTAATGACTCTTGAGATTTATTAGTACCATTATTGCTCTACCAATTTGATGAAATGAGATCAAGAGTGTTACTGCGGGCAGTTTTCTTCCTTTCTACCTACGAAAGAGTTTTCTATGATTGATAGATATTCTTTCTTTTCTGCTAATCAAACCCGCTTCTGTGGAAAATTTATGGATAATTATGTAGCTTTCTCAGCACTAATGGGATAATTTTGGGTGTAATAGTCATTACTTTCATCACTGTTGGTTAAATTTAATTGCCCTCCGAAGCTATTGGGATTGGAAGTCCTTGTCAACATCATGATGCAATATCAGCTTGGATCCATGCAATGATAGGGACAGCGCCAAACGCAAGTCACAACCACTAAGCTACCATGGTCCACCTTCCAAGGATGAGTGCTCCATTAACATAGCATGTCCTTTTCGAGGGAACAGTATTGATTTGATGAAATTAGCATTAGATTTGGGACCCTACAATGCTTATAAAACTAATTGACAATTATGCAATTAAATAGTATAACAAGGGATTGTTGCTTTTAATATTGAGGTGTGTAGGTAATTTTCTCATCAGCCTTGATTATGATGTCAAAATATACCAAATGGATTTGTTTCATTTGTTTTTCATGCATTCTTAAAAACTCTAATATTTACAAACATGTTGATGCTAATCAATATCAAACGGAATGTCTACATGCTTGCTACTTTCTAGCTTAAAAATTGACATGAGGTAGTTGTATGGTGAGAAGGATGTACATCACTCACCATTTTCATGAACACAATCCATCATATCTTGTCATGTGCTCTTCAATGAAGCCATTTTTCCCTTCAATAAGCCCTCCAACTCATCCACAACATCCCATCTTCCGAGGTTAACTTGCCTCCTCTTCTTCTAACTCCAACCTCCACAACTATAGCATCAAAGATTCGGCCATCTGTCACCAAGAACACAATCCATCATAGCATCTCAATTTCCTGCTTTAAGTAAATCAGCTCAGTTACATTGTAATTCATATAGTACAGCTAAGAGCCATAAGCTCTCATTTCTACATCTACCTCTATCATTTGAATGTATGGGGTTCATCCCCTACACTATTATTACAATCTTATGAATATTATTTTATTTTCATTGATGATTAAACTCGCCACGATTGGTTATATCTTCTTTGTAATAAAAAAGAAACAAAGCAAAAATTTCTTAACTATAAGGGTTTGTTTGGGGCAAATATAGCTTATTAAATAATCTGCTGATAAGCTGATTAAAAATAATCTGCTGGTAAGTTAGGTGTAGTGCCTATTACAAATTTTTATTTTTTGTAAAAGCCAAAGTGTAGCCAGAAAGCTGTCATCGCATCTAGATAAGTGAGGTGTTAAAAGGTTGTTTTCAGCGATTTTAAAATGCATAAGATGTCAAAACGCAGTTTACCCAAACAGGTCTTGTGTGTTTTCAAAATGCCACCGCACCAAATAAGCTGCCCCAAACGGGCCCTAAATCTATAGTTGAAAATCAATAGCGATATAAAATTAGATCTCTCTGTACATATGGAGGCAAGAATAATTCAAGCACTTCTTTCAAAACATCACAAACCACCATGGCATCCTACATTAATACACATGTTCATACACTCACAATAAATCAAGCTCTAATTTCTACATCTACCTCTACTACTTTTTCTCCTTAGAATTAGTTCATTTGAATGTATGGGGTTCCTCCCCTACTCTATTATTACAATCTTATAATTTATACTTGATTTTCATTTATTATTAAACTAGCTACGATTGGCTATATCTTCTCTGCAATAAAAATGAAACAAAACAAAAATTTCTTTACTTTAAATCTATGGTTGAAAATCGATAGCTATATAAATTGAATCCTCTGTACATATGGAGGTGAGAATAAACCAAGCACTTCTTTCAAAACATCACAAACCACCATGGCATGCTACATCAATACACATGTTCATACACCGGCAAATCTAATGGCATCGTTGAGTGAAAACGCCTCCACCTAATTGAAGTTGTTCGCGCCCTCATGATGACCACTCACCTTCCTCCTCATCTTTGGGTCGACACTCTTATGACCACTACATACCTAGTTAATCATCTACCATCCACAACTACCAATTATAAATCTCCATTTGAGCTACTTCACCATTATATCCCATCCTACAATCACCTACAAACTTTTGGATGACTTCGTTATACCCTACGCTCAAAATAAGCTAGCACAATTATCCACACCATGTAACTTCTTGGCCTATGCCTCCAACTAAAAAGGATATCTGTGCCTTGAACCCACAACCAACAAAATATACATATCTCGTCATGTGCTCTTCAATGAGGTGATTTTTCCCTTCAATAAGCCCTCCACCTCATCCACAATATCTCCAACTTCCATGGTTAACTTACCTCATATTCTTCTAACTCCAACCTACACTCTACAAAACCAAAACACTCCTACATAATTATTTCCCTTATCCACCTCTCTTAAAACGAACCAATATTCCACCCACTCATTCCTCAATAATACATTTTGCTATGGACTCTACTCTCCCATCTCCATATCCACCACCACCACCCAAATCCACTCATCCCATGCAACTCGTTATCAAAATGGATCCCTCAAATCACACCAAATACTCAATCTCAACCATCATCTCATCACCACTCTAAACTGCTACTCTTCAATGTCAAACATCCTCAATGGTTTCAAACAATGTCAACCAAATTCCAAGCATTACAATCACAAGGAACCTGGATCCTTGTCTCTCCTTCACCTCTCTACAAGATCTTAGGTTCCAAATGGACCTATCGCACAAAACTAAATGTTGATGGGCTATCTCCCATTATAAAGCCTTCTTGTTGCTCAAGGCTTTAAAAGACTAATGTGTTTGAAATGAACTATTTATGTTAAGACGTACTCTTGTAATTCAATAGAACTCTATTATAAGTCATAGAAATTCAATATTGTTTGTTAGAAAGACAATTTTTTTCTTGCTTAATAAAATTCCATGTTTTTATGCTTTTTGTGCAAGCAGAGTTATGTGATTTAAATGTTCAGTAATGTTTTGACTAAATATTAAAATATCGTCTACATATATAAGACAAACATTTGATAATTCATTAAAGACATTATCCATCGTTGTTGAAATATTTTTGGGGCATTTTTAGTCCAGAAGGCATTATGTTCCATTGATACTTTTCTTGAGGTGTGATAGATGCAGTAAATTCACCACTAGTAGGTTGCATTTTAATTTGTCAGAATCTAGACTTGAAATCAAATTTAGAAAATCATCTGGTTGTCATAATGATTATTTAATACTTCTTTATTTCGTAGGTAATACACATCAAATTAGATATTATCTTTATTTTTTTCATAATTAATTTCTAATATTTCTTTTCCACTTATTTGTTCGCATGATTTCGTACTAGAAAAGTCGTACTACTGTGTAGCCTATGGCTAGGTTAAATTAATTTAATTTCTAGTAATTTTTTAATTAAAATTTGAAATTCTTTTTGATCTCTAGAATTATATTTCATAGGTCTTACTCTTATAATGAGATCATGATTAATTGGTTCAACTATGACTATTAGTTTGTTAATGGATTCTCCGAAAATGATTGTTTAAATAATAAGCTTGCAAAAGATCGAAGTTCATTAAATTTAGAATTTTCAGAAGAGGTTATAGTTTTTATATTTAATTTTTTATTACTTAGATGAGGGAAATAATTTTTCATATTTTGGTCAAGAGAATAATCACCACGTTGACTGCAAAAAGTAGGAATGGTAGAGTGAAATTGAGGTGTTTGTATGATTGGGCAGTTTAGTGAACAACCATTAGGACTGAGTCGATGATACTATTGTCAGTTTGTGTAAATTATGACAATGATTTGAAGAAATTGTTTTCCTAGAATTATTTATAGACTGTTATCGAAGAGATACCATAATTTTTGTAGTTTTCGTAGGATTGATTGTATGACAAAGAATTGATTTATCCAATATTGATTTATAGTTCTGGTACCATTAAATGTTTTAAGTAGTAATTATTGGGAGTAGATTGGTATGTGTGTTGGAATTATGCATTTTTTTACATATTGTGATATCACTTCCTGTATCACATGAAGCGTATATAGGGATAAGTTTGTAGGTAGGAATTTATAATTCTATCAGAATATAACTATGAAACCATATTTCGCGGTAGTATATAATTGTCTATATTAATATTTTCATGTGTAAATGTCATAGTGTGTTGTTGAAGAAAGTCCATTCCTATTAAAACTCTATTTGAATGTTGAAAGTCTAATCTATGGTTCGTATGTCCCAAAATCAAAAAAGTATATTTGCCTCATGTGTTCAAAGATGTTTTTGTCCTAAACAGTTTTGATAAATGTGGGGTTTATCTTTTGGTGTCTATAAATTTTGTGGTATTAAGTTTTGATCTATATGTGATTTATGTGATCATGTGTCTAGTAAGATATTAAATTTCATTCAGGTGAGATATAATACCTAGTAACTAGTAGTTGATCGTATTTTTTTATATTTAGAGATGGTCTAAGGAGAATAGATCTATTTGTATCTAAAAATTTTCTGGGTTGTATAGAAAGTAAGTTATTATTTTCTAAGTATGTTAGTTTTGAGTAGCGTTGACTGCCAAGATTTTTATCTTCTTCAAAATATAATAGTAGATTAGAGGAGGGTGGAGTGATTTCTAACTCATTAATTTCTCTGAGTTTTATATTTTGTCATATATGGGAAAAGAGTGGGTCTAGATGGATTTGATCATTATGTGGCTTAAATTCTACTGTATGGTGTTGATTATTATATGCATATGCAGTTTGATATGTGATTCTGCAGACAACACTACCTTCTCTCAACATCAATCTATTTAATTTATTTTTTAAGGTTAGAGATCTATCAAGATGTCTATCATTAATATTGACAACATAATTAGAATTTAAATTAAACATTAAGGTTTGATAACATAAATTTTCTTGTATAACTCCTAAAAAAGCATCTTTTTTAGATTGTATAATTCTATCATCATTATTCAAATAGTGATTGGGCTATCAATACCTTTTCAAAAAAAATGCTTTAATTAGAATTTGGATTCCACCAAAAAAAATATATGTTTATACTTTTCAGGATTTTTTATTCTTTCTAAATCTTGTCTTTTTATTTGTTGATTATATAGAGGAATCTTGGTTTTTCCTTTTGTGTTTATTATGTCTATTGGATGCTCTCCTCGCCTAATATATAATGTATAAATCTTTTCCATAATAATATATCCATGTCAAAATAGACTTTTGTTCCTAGAGATAATTTTCTTTTTCTCATTTTATTATAGGCATCTTCAGATAGAGTGATGTGCCTTTCATATTCAACAGAATTGTCATTAATTATATATTTTTCAGAGCATTCTTCCATTAATCAGAATATAAGTATTCTTCTATTTCATTATCTTGGTAACTTATATTTATTAGATTGGCTTCAATAGCTGATAATTTATATTTCTCCTCTTCACTTTCAATGTTTGAAAGATCGAAAATAAGTTCTAGGTTATTTTTTTGAATGATAGCTAATGATTTTACATGGCTTATTTTACATTTTTGTGACATTTATAGTGTAATGTACTTCTTGTTTGCAAATCCAACATCTTATTTTCTTATTATGTGTACCATTATTATTTTTTCTAAAAGTTCTTTCTTTTGGATTAAAATACCTTCTTATATTTTCTTAAAGAATTTTTTCTTTTTGTTTTTTGCAGGATAATTGCATTTGCTATATAAAGAGGAACATCCCCATTGTTGCAGGAAATCAAATTTCTCACAACATAATGACTGTTTATATTGTTTATTTTGTTTATGCAATTCTACATGCTGGCATGTTTTATCGAATTTTTCTATAGTGTAATGTATTTGACTTCCCAAAGTGATGTCATCCAGATTTATTTTGTAAATTTTTGGCTCCATAAGATATTATAAGGTTCAAGTAATTTGTAAAAATATGTGTAATATGAAGAGTAATCTTTAGCGAGGATATCATAAAAATATTTTTGATACTCACAACTATATTCATTTAAATAACAAATATTTAGCACTGTAATTTTCTGTTTTGATATTTCTAACTGGTGTTTTAGTTTTTCTGTTTCAGTGTTATATCTGATTTTGTATCCTAAAAATTCACTTTTTAAGAATTCTACATATATGATTGGTCATTTTTCTGGTGTTCTTATAGTTCTTTCTGATAAGCAATTAGTTCTAACTTCCTATTTTTTATTTTCATTTAGTCCTACAAACCAGATTTTTGCAGTTCCGGTAAGTATATTTTCTAAAAATCCAAAGATGTCTTCTCCTTTTAAATTATAATTATATATAGATAAGCTATTTTCTATTACTCATTTTTTATTTTTTTCCATTAATATTTTTACTCTAGTCTATGTCTAAATAAATATCATGACCGCTTATAGGTTCAAGTATATTATCTTCATTTCTAGATTCTAGTCTACCTCTGAATGTAGGGTTACAGCTAATGCTAACGAAGATAAGAACTTGTGTTTAGGCTTTTACTAACTTCGTTAGTATTTGATGAAGAGGGTAATCCCATAGATTGGTTCGATGAAGAAGGAGTGTCAAAAGATGGATAATTAGTGGTGTAGCCATAAATTGATGTTCAATTAATGCATTAATTAAATCTTTTATCTCATTTTCTGATAGAGGTGGTTTGTCTATAGAGATAACTTCATTAATATGTATAGCTCTTTGCATAGTTTTTGAAGAGTTATATTTATTTGTATTTGTCTATCCTAAAATTTCTTGAGTAGTAGAAAATTTTTCTAGATTACATCATTCAGCTAAAATAACAGTTGTGGCTATATTGTTGTTTATTAATTATTGGTTCTGAATTAATCATATTCCTAATTCGTATATGTTAGAAGTACTTTCTGTATTTGGCAATTTTTTATACATAGATTGGATTATATCTTTAAGTAATTTAATTTTTTCTAACTTGTTTAGGTTTAATTCCATAAATTAACTAGTTCATTAGATATTTTTTCATAATAAAGTTTTAATTCAAGTTGTTGTTTTAAAATCATATAGCTTCTTATAATCCATTCATTTGAATTTCCTAAAAGAGATCATATATGAGACATTTTTTCCTTTTGGAATGCTTTTAATTGTCCATTTTTTATATTTATTTGGAGTAGTTCACAGTTTGTATTGAATTCTTGTTCGAGATAATTTTTATTCAACATCAAGATCTTCTTCTATACTAGTTTTAAGTTCTTCTATTAATAAACATCTCTTTAATTCTTTTTCATTCTACATCTTCTGTTTATAAGAGCTAATAAAAGATTCATAAGACCAAGAAGGTGCGCAAAAGCAATTAATATGTTTAGAACATTCATATGAATTAGCATGGTGATCCTTTGGCTCTGATACCAATTTTGAAGCCTTTGATGGTGTAGAAGTTTCACATATTTTTAAGGATTTTCTTTCAGGACAAATTTAATAAATCTAAATTATTTTTTAATCTGTAAGATAATTCTTCCAATTCTCTAATATTTTTATTTTAGCTTTTTTTAATTTTTACATTCTTATATTAAATTTTTCAAAATCCTTTTCCATAATTAATGATTTCTTCCTACTCTTTTATCTAAAAGATTGTTTTAAAGCATTAGGGTCCATTATGCTTCGGCAAGAAAGTTTACAATAATATTATCATATTCTGATCTCTACCTATTCTAGGGTTTAACCTTAAAATCTTTGGTTCGTCTTACATCTTTCTCTGTGGATTTCTAGAAAAATTAAGGCTCAACAAGACCATAGAGGTCTCTAATAGACCATAACCTTATATAAGTACTTCAAAGATTTAAAGCACAACATTAGTTCTTTCCCTACACTATGTGTAGCTAGAACAAAAAAAAATCAAGATAGGACAAGACATGTTTTTAAACAAACAAGTAGAACATAATATTTATTAATACATAAAAGACAAACTTACAGACATTGAGCAGGAAGATAATATTTAGTTGCTGCGAAAAACAGACATAATATTACACAATGAAGGAGAAAAAGTAGTAATTCTAATTAGCTCGACCCTATTCGAAGATGAAGGAGAGCCATAAATTCATGAGAAAAGCATAATTAATCATCATTGCTGATGTTACATGGAATAATTGATGCTTCTTGCCAGACTGGTGGAGTAATTGGGCATCTACTTTTGTCGGAATAATTCTCAGAATATTCTCTGTTGATTAAGAGAGAATCTGCTTTAAGGAATAATTCTATGTTGGCTTTATAATTGAGAATCTGCTTTTGTCAGAATAATTTTTGGAATATTCTTTATTAATAATAATTCACTTCTTTGTACTGATTTTGTTAGAAAAATTATGAGAATATTATTTTTTGATAATAATTCACTTCATCGTACGTATTGATATTTTTCTTTACATCTGGATTCCACTACCCATTGCTTCATGCTTACTCCGTACTTTTGGTATGGTTTCTTTTTTCTGGCAATATATACATTTGTGTATCTTTTCTTTTTGTAATTTTTTTGTAAAATATTTCTCTGCTTTCCCTGCTGACGCTGCATTATTTTGACTAAGTGCAGAAAACCATTTTTTATACATAATTTCGTGAATCTTTATTGTGGGTTGTTTGTAGTGATTGTAAATAAATATATTTTATGAAGATTAATATACCCAGATATTTGTATAATCTATTTTCTTCCTTTCAATCCAAATTTAGTATAAATCTTTAGCTATTGGTTTATAATTGGGAGTGTAAATTCCAAGTTGAATGAGAGACACGACATTTCCTCTTATCTCAGGATAAGTCTGATACATTTTAATGTATAAATTCTAATGTTTTACAACTTGATAAAAATCATTAATAGCATCCATTAAAGGTTTTGGTAATTCTTTGAGAAGATTCTCATCCTCTAGATATATCACTCTAATTAAACCTCATATGTATAATTCAAAGTCTAATTTTGAATCAGTATTTCTGTGAATATAGATAATTAGATATTTTCCTGTTCTATGAAAGTATATTTGAGCATTAGTCCTTCCTTCATATAAGAAAAATTGATGTCAATCATCCGAAATATTCATATTTTTCTTGGTAGTATTGTCTTATAATATATTTGCATAAGTAATTATATTTTTAGAGGATGTAGAATTTTCAGTAACTTCTAGCTTACTTTCTGAAGAGTAAGCTTTTTCTTTGGACTCTTTGGATTCTTCTCTGCTTATGCAGAGTGAAGCAAAATCTCTTATTTTTTAATTAAGATATAGAAGGTAGGTTTCCTTCTGGTACTTCTCCGGTAAGATAATTCTTTAGCCTTATTAATTCTCTTAAGGCATTGCTGACAAAAGCTATTTTACATTATACTTTTCAGATTTGTAATTCAACTATTTCTAATTAATTATCTTGGTCCAAATCTGGACTAAGATTTTCCTCGGCTCTACTGGATATTTCATAAGTTTTTATACTTTCTAAGTTCATGTTTATTTTCTGCATAATTCATGAGTTAAAATATCAAATAAAGTATTTTTATTACCTTCTATATATTCAAAATCAAAAGTATAAGCAGAAAACCAACTTTGTCATCTAATAAAACTTTTGTTTTGCAGAGAATATACAATTTATTTCTTTTATAAATGAATTTTTTAATCACTTTCTTTATAGCTAATAATTATTTTTCGTTGATATGATAATTTTGTTTTATAGTAGTATAAGTTCCTGAGCTATATCGGCATAAAAGTTTGGTATTATTTATCCTGACTTTTAAAATTGCTTCCCATGCAATTTCAGAACTATTTGTTTCTATAATTAAAGAATTACTTAGAGTCCCTGACATCTTCTTGCTGCTTGGTAAATTATTAGACCCATACGTTATATATACTCTATATTAAACATCAATTAGGAAAGAAATAAGCATAAAATACTTTATGAGAAATTGATTCAAGAATTAAAGTAAATTAAAGACACAACTTTTAAATAAATTCATTTAATTAAATGACTTACATCTAATGATGAGCGAGATCGAAGAGAAAATATTCAATATTTAAGAGGATAAAAAATAAGGGCCATGTTTAAGTGGATCCAATAATCTACTTTCTTAAGAGGTTGAGTATGCATAAGTAAAACAATATAATCTACATGATCATATATTTTGTTCCCTCTTCAATTAAGTACATGTCATTTTATTTATATTATCATCAGATCATGAACTGATTCTTCACAAATGATTTAGCCTATCAAAGTGTTAGGGTCCGACATTCTGTCATGATAAAGACATTGTATTCATCATCATAATACATTATTGTGTTATGATGACTGATTCACATTCTTGTTGTCTTTTTATTATAAATAAATTACACTTTTCATAGATTTTCTTGAGAAGAAAAGAAATGATAGGTGGACTTTGATAGTTTATCAAACTCTTGAGAGGAATCCTTTTTGGAGAGAATTCGAGGTGACGAACAAATTTAGAGAGGACTTTGTAACCCAAAATATTTTGACCCTTATTATTTTATCCAAATATATGGTGGATATGGCTTTTAATACTTAAATAAACCTCATAATATTATTTTAAAACTATATAAATGCCTTATAGATTTCAAAAATGTCAAATAAATTACCTACTATCTTTTAAATATTCATTATCATCCCAAGCTTTTTACATAAATTATTGTTCATGCTATAGGCCCATGATTCCTCTACTTTTGGTCAAATGAGATAAAAGAGAAAATAATAAGTAGAAGATGGTAACACCGACGATACCCTCAATCTTGTTACAAATCTTTCTTATGTCAAAAGTTGTAGAATATGTTAGAGATTCTACACCATCTGGTTTGAACCTTCAAAGATTAAAGCATGTCAAAGATGCATTAATATTTCTTATTCAAAAGGTTCATAGTGTTAATGCTCTCATAAAGATGACTAATATGGAGTAAAGCTTTGTGAGTAATAATTAATAACATAATCCATTTGTTCTTCTATAACAAAAAACAAATATAATAAGGAAGAAGGTGTGAAATCAATTATCCCAACTATTATAGTTGATTATAGAAATGGTTGTTATATGTAGGTATGTGGAATGTTGTGCACAAATGGCAAAAAGATTGGAGAAAAATATTAGAGAAATAAGTGTTGGTGATACATAGCCTCTAGGATTGATTATCATCAATAAGTTATTATTGTTCTCCTCCACACACCCACCTCAACTGCCCCTAGTTTTATTCTAATAATGAGTACAATCCTGAGGTGACATTATATTTTCCTGGTGATGAATTAACTACAGTAAAGTGATTGATAATCAAATACTAAATATTAAAACTACTACAAAGGATTGATCTTTCGTTTACAATAAAAAAAATATTTATAATAATAATTTATAAAATTTCAAATTAAATCTTAAAGATCATAAAAAAACTTAGCACCTTCAAAAAATCACTATCCTAATGATTTAGAGCAATATTAAAATAAGGTTAGGGCTGAAGCTCCACAAATTTGTATATATTATAAAGAAACTGATATATCTTTTATAGACAACTTATTGATGTAATCTTCTTGAAAATTCTTCTATAAATCATAGATAATGTTGATTTATTGATGAATAAATATATTGTGTTCAAGATGCTTAAGGCTATTGAACAATTGATGATTATAGATAACATTTTTTATCAAGGGGACAGTTTAAACAATGCTACCCAAGAGGTCACTGAAAAGCACTACATAATAAATTAAAGTTCAAGGAAGAAGTCTCTAATTTTACCTAAGATATTATTATAATTGAATTTCTACTATTAACTTCACTTTTTTTGCATATAGAGATAGATAGCCAAAAATCTTCAAGTAAATACTTGATAAAAAAATTTTTCCACCAAAATACTTTTTCTCATCTTTATATTATTAGAATTTTATTTATTTCTCTCTCTCTCTCTCTCTCTCTCTCTCTCTCTCTCTCTCTCTCTCTCTCTCTCACACACACACACACACACATTAATTTTTCAAATCCAGAGAAAAGCATTTTGCCGCATACCAACCTTTATGATAGCCATCAATTTTTTTATTTTTGAAGGCTTATTAATTCCAATGGTTACCTATAGCCCTTTATTGCTCATTATTGACCAACTAATAAAAGAGTTAACCCATATGAAACCATCCAAGATAACTAGCAACCAATAATCCCTCACCGTCCACTTCTCTAGCATCCACCTCTACACCAATCCAGATAAGTAAAAATTATGAGTGGTTTCTTCAACAACATAGAATTGTCTTCTTATATGATGCTATAGGTGATGGGTAAATATTATTTTGTGTTAGATAACATACAAACAAACTTATAGGATTTAGAGATCATTTCATACGTAACGATCATAAGCACAAATTCAACACCTTTAAAAAGAATCTCTACCTTACTAGTTTAAAATGAATTTACTATTGAAATAGAAATAAGGTAAGGGTTGAATATATGTAAAAAGGTGCATACACATTGGAGAGTCTCATGTATCTTTCTTCAAGACACTTAAAAATGCAATCCTTGTTTTTCTTTAATAAAAGATGCAGAAATTATTAAGATGAAAATGATTAATTATATAGTGTTTAACATGCTTAAGAGGTAGTGAAGAATTAAGGTTTGCAAAGAGAACAACTGACCAATTGATCAAAATTTCATGATAAGCCACTCGAAAATACCTTTATAAAAATTATAATGTTAAATATCAATGAAAAAGAATGTTCTCTTGAAGCTGATGTTAACTATTATATCATTAAAACTAGCACTTCATTGTTCACACTACTTTGCCCTTGGATGCATGAAGAGATAAATAATCATTATCATAGATATAAACACATGATACAAACATTTGTTCATCTAGATACTTTTCCTTTGTTTTTGTTTCTACTATATATTCATCTCCTTCTAACTCTTTGCATTTTCTCTCTCATTCATTCCCAACAAAATATTGATCGAGCACAAATATTACACCATGAATTAGCTCAATAAAAATAGAGAAAAACATGTCACCTCCAATTGAACCACATCAGACCAAATCATTAATTATCAAACATATGTAAGTTGTGGATTTGCTTTCATATGAAGTTTTTTTTTATTTGAATGGTTACCTCTAGCCCTCCAATGCTCAATAAGAACCACCTAATAGAAAATTTCATCATTATGACTACAAGCCTCGAAATACTTTTCTCTTCTCCAGCATGTTCATGAATAAACGTTTCAGCTATCTTGCCAGGAAAGCATGAAGGAAATTGAGATGCCATGAAAGCATGGACCTTCAAGCAGGATGCGATTGGTCTTTGATTTGGAGATATAGTAGCCATCAGAGGTAAAAGTGATAGAACAAGAGTTAGCTTGAGTTAATTTATGAACTGAGATAAGATTGTAAGCTAAGTTGGGATTTAGGTGAACGTTAGAATGGTGAAGCTTAATCTAAGGTGTGAGTAGGATCCTTTGGCCAACATGAGCAATGGGAAGTTGTTGACCATTGTCGACCAAAATGGTGTTGTCTCCACAATAATTTTGAGGCTGGATCTAATGCTTTAGTTCTACCATTAAGTTTTTAGAGACACCATTGTCTAGGTACCATTTATGGTCACTGGATTCAACATTGGTGGTAATGAGGGTTGTTGGCATTTAATAGGATTTGTGAGTACTTGAAGGCTTTATAGCTATACTTGTGGCAGATTTGGCACACCGAAGGGGTGCAATTGTTGTGATTGAAGTTGTTGTTGAACTTATTTAGGCGAGATAAGGATGCATTGCATTGGCCATTTGATGAATAGTGTTGTTTGATCGACTTTTTCCTCGACCGTGAGATGCAAATAGGGTTGCGGAGTTTGAGATTTCCTTGAGTGCTTCGTTGGCTAGATTTATTTCTTCGCTGCATGGTAAGGTATCAAGTTCATTAAAGAAGATTGGATGAGGGGTAGTGTGGATTGTTGTTTTGAAAGCATGGTAAGTTAATGTCAGGTGATTAGGAGTATAGTGGATAATGTCTTTCAGATCGAGAGAAGCTCCTGCAGTGGCAAGAACATCATCCTTCTCCTTGACTTTGAAGAGGTATTGATTCAAAGCTTTGTTGAGCATTGAGAGGTTGTGTAGTTCATTTTTCAATTTGATAATGCAGGAGCAATTAAAGGATTGGAGATGACGCTCTATTGTTGTCCAAATGTTGTGACAAGTTTGTAAGAGTAGAACACAATCTAAAATAGAGGGAGAAACGACAAAGTAGAGGGCCGCCACCATATTTTGGTTGATGAGCATCCATTTAGAGTAATCGCCAATGGGGAGAAAACTTCTTGTGGCGTCAGTAGTGTGATGAGGGGGACATGGACAGGATTCATCTAAAAAACCATCATACTCATTGCACGAATGAGTTTTGTAACTTTCACCTTCCAGGTGGGGTGATTATTGGTGGCGTCAGTAGTGTGACGAGGGGGACATGGACAGGAGTCATCTAAAAAACTGTCATATTCATTGCACGAATGAGTTTTGTAACTTGCACCTTCCAGGTGGGGTGATTATTAGTGGTGAGCAGAGTGAAAACGAGACTCTAAATAATGCTAATGATAAATTTGAGCTGAGAAGGGATTGGGTTCTCGATCGGCAGAACAGTGGGCTGAGATACAATATTGGCGTCGGAGGAAGCATAACCCACGTATACCTTTAATATTAGAGTGAACTTTAAGGAGTTATGAAATAGGATTGCTTTGATACCAAAAAGCTTCAGCAGAAAGTCGAAGAAGAAGAGGAAGATTACTGTAAAGGTGATGCAAGTTTTTGCATAAAGTAATATTTATAGAAGCATGTAGAGAAAAGTTTGTTATAAGCTGATTGATAGGATGGATTCTAGTTGGATCGTCTGGTCTTTATCTCTCCAGTGTGTGAGGCTCGACAGGCTGCAGGGAAGTGCAGTAGAGGTTACTACGACAACAACGGTTACTTCAGTATTTTACATGGTTCTTGGCCCTTTTGGTCGGTTCATAGCATTCTTAAGAATGGGAGCCAGGGGTGGTTGATACGGCTGTTCCTAGGTCCGTTCGGACAGTTTCACTTGTTGTGGTCTAAGTGGGTGATGACCGGTTGGAAGACCATCTTCCCTCTAGATATTGTATGTTCATTGAATTTCTTCGTGATTCATGCTTAAATATTTTTTGTTCACAAATAATTTTTTTATTTAAAAAGAAAATAAAAAAGGCACAATGCTGAAGCTTGCTTGAACAACGAGGGTGAGCCAAATTTGCCAATCTACATGCGTTCGACTTCGTGTATTAATTATATGAGTTGCTGTATTAAACCGTTAATTTAACTCCTGTACACAATAACGTATAACGATACATACGTATAGACAAGCCAAAAGATTATATATTTTTTTCATTCATTTGCGGGTTTCTCTAAGCTAAACTTGTTGCAGTCACCAAATGACGCAAGTCTCGCAGAAAAGCGGCCATGCATGGCAAAATAAAATAAAATAAAGCAAAAGGCAAAATAGCCGTTTGCCTATAATTAAACTTTCACTCATGCATTGACTTTGTTAAGCACCCTTTTCGTCTACTATACACATACTTTGAAACACTTAGATACTTTGTAGTTAAGGTTAATTAACCAACTAATTTTCTGCAAAATATCAACTTGATGGGGGCAAAAGACACATTTTTTGGAGCAAGCGACAGAAATGACACTTTTTTTTTTCTAAATAATATCAATTAAAGGAGTAGGAGCTAAAACATACTTTAATAATAAAAGTAGAAGTATAAGATATCAAGCTGGGTTGTAAAAGAGTAGTGAATTAAATAAATATTCGTATTCAGCTCATTTATATATTTTTTGAAATTAGATCGTCTTCAAAATGACTTGTGAACAGTCTATTCATGTTTTGCTCTAAAAAAAAGTCTATTTTATTATGTTTGACTTGAATTGACTAGTTTATTTTAACTAATCAGAAAAATAGATATTGGGTGAAGAACTTTAACATGAACTATTCCTATGCAATAAAAGGCATTGAACCACATGACAAATATGTGATAATTATTAGATTGAAATATAAATAATTTATTATTACATAAAAATAAATAAATAATTTGCTTATTGCGAACTAAAATGACCGGCAAGATCAAACAAAATATTATTCGTGTTCGGCTCACTTGAAATATAAGCTTAGGCTTGCTTGCTTAACAAAAAATTCAAACACAGACTACCTAACGAGTCAAACATGAATTATTTCGCAACAAATAAGCTATTTTCTACAGCCCTATCATTGGCTAAGGTTCAGTTTTTAAATCAAATATCTATATTGAACAAGAATGGCGAAAATCATATCATGAGTTTCCATCGGCTCCCTTCATCTGTTGCCCATAAATTGTGGATTACACTAAGCCAGAGAACATCATTTAGCAGAAAAATTAAGTAGTGCTTATGAGTGGTGATGAGTGATGGGTGAGAGAAAATACGTCACTGGTAAAGAATGTCTTTGAGAAGCTGTAGTTGGAGAAGTTGGTAATGAAAGATTTCCGTAGGATTGGCTGCACCAACTTTGTTTATATTATCAAGCTACCCTCATAAGATAAAAGAACATCAGCTGGTGGCCTTAACTATATATCCCTGTATCAAAATACTTATATTTTAGGGTTAATCAATACTCACGTTACTTTCCCCATCACTCTTAGCTGACCATGCAGTTTTTTATTCCAAGTCTTTCTTATAAGTTTGTTTATCTCTCTCTCTCTCTCTCTCTCTCTCTCTCTCTCTCTCTCTCTCTCTCTCTATATATATATATATATATATATATATATTATTATTATTATTATTATTATTTTGAAAAAGAATGACTCACGAGCTATTATATGAGCCTCCAACTACTACAATGTCTTAATTATTCGAACTATTCGAGGACCATCCTCACTACGTGGTAAGTGGCCAGAGGAGGATTCAAACCCGTGACCTAGGAAGTCTCACCTTCAAAGAGGCTGCTTTAGCATGCAGTCAAGGCTGACAGCACACAAATATGGGAGACTCGAACACGTGACTTGAGGGGACTTACGACATTCACAGAGGTCATTGCTACTAGCAACGGAGTCAATGCTATAGTGTACATAAAATATATATATATATATATATATATATATATAATCACTAAATGAGCTTTAGTTGTAGTGGATAGGTCAGTGTGCATCTCATTTTTCTCAACGGTTGATATAGGTTTGGCTTCCTACTTGTTATTCTCTGCATATGTTGGTGTTTTCTTATTACATGCAGCTACTTATTTTCTCATCTACCGTTTCCTAAAGCTTCTGTACATTTTATATAATAATGCCATTTGAATCATCGATGAATTAAAACTTGAATAACGAGTACTTTAGTCATATTTTGGAGGAGAATGCAGAGCCATTCCAGGGCATTTTCTCGATAAAACCGAAGTGAAGCTTTGCTCATGTGGACCCACCCACATATCGCTATCATAAGATTGGAAAATAAATTGTGTTAGATACATATGAAGATATTTGTTTAATTAAACATAATATTGGATAAAAAATTCAGTGTATTTGACCAGAAATACAATATACGCTAATGCTGAAAATAGTTCATCTAGTAGAATTTAGACTTCTTATTTACACTAAATGTGTCTCGAAGAGAATAGTTCATAGTACATGGAGAATGACCAAATATAATAGTAGAGTAGAATGGTTGAATGGCTAATCAGAGGCCGACCGGCCATGACGATGAACATAACGGTGATTGCCTAGATAGAGATGGATCAGCTCGAAGATGACCGGCTAGAAGTCTGCAAACCGAATGTAACAAAAGTCGATTGATTGAAGGTGACTGTTTAAACAATGTCAGAGTTATAATTTTCATTTCATAATATACTAATTCACTATAAATAGATGAATAATAAATATATTAGATTTTGTTGAAATTATATACTAAAATATCTCGTTTATCATGTCTCTATACGTTTCTCCTTCATTATCATACTCTATTCATTAAATGCGATTCACAAAAAAAAAAAAAATCAACATAACTACATAAATTTTTAAAAAAATTAGAGGAGATATACAGACATCTGAATTTATCTGCTGATTCAAGCATTGCTCTTAGTCTTGTTGATTTCTGACTTTGACCACCCAGATAATATTAAATTTTAGGATTAATGCTTTATATTTTACGTGGAAAAATAAACCTTAATTAATCATGGGATTAGAGATAATTTTGAACGTGACATTGGTTTGGTTAGAGTGGGAAAACTGTCCACGTCCACCTGAAACAGTGACGCCGGCGACGGACCATTGCCGACGTGGCTTCGCTTGTTGGTTAGATCCTGTCCGTAGATGGAAATACGGAACGCCACGTGGCGTTTCATCGCTTCACTGTTTCGCTTCTGATGACGGCACACTTGTGTAGTGAAGGCAATCCGCATCATCATTATTGAAGATTGCTTGAGAACCAGCTCAAGTAAATAAGCAATGCTATATAAAAGCATTTTTTTTAATTATTTTTAAATTTATTTATTTAATGAGACAAATATATCTATTATTCTTGCTAATAATGTTCACCATCAATAATTTTATTCTAATTATTGAGTATTTATTTTATCTAGCCACCTAATTATTTGTAGCTTTTCCATATTTTTTTATCTTTAATTTTACATAATAAAATTATACAATGTTATCTTTTAGACTATATCATCTTTGAAAAATATTTTTCAAAATAAATCTCGTCTGTAGTTATTAAATAATTTAGCATCACGTGTAAATAAAATGAAATAAAATTAAGGTGTTAGATATGTAAATATTTTGAAATTTAGTTATATTATACTTGTTTCAATGCTCATCCTAAGCTCACTCCCCGATCATTAGGGCTGTCAAAAAAGCTCGTTGTTCGCGAACAGTTCGTGCTCGGTTCATGAAGGAGTTCGTGTTCGATTCGTTCGATAAGTAAATGAGACGAACATGAACAATCTTTTTTCGTTATGTTAGTTAAACAAACAAAAAAAGAATAGTGATGCGTTTGTTTGTATTCGAATCGTTATTGTTCGAAATATAAAATAATTTAAAATAATTATATATAAAAAATTTATGATATTTTAAAAAATTAAATTTTATAAATTATAATATATAATAATTTAATAATAATAGTATATTAATATACTATATTAGCAATGTAGTAATATAGAAATTATATATTTATATAATATAAGTTATATAATTAATATAATATATTATTTATATATATATTAATATTAGGGTTGTCAAACTCATTAGTCGTTCGCGAACAGCTCGTGTTCGGCTCGTGTTCGACTCGTTCATAAAGAAATGAACACGAACAGTGACTTTAGGAATAATTTCGAACACGAGCTTATTTCAAACAAACTAAATCTCGAACGAATCGAACACAAACACAAACTCTGTTCTTTCGTGCTCGGTTCGTTTACACCCCTACCAATCATGTCATATAATTGATCAAATTACTCAAAATTTAAAAGCGAGTCGGCAATTCATAATTTTAACAATAATATTCATGATAATTATTACAAAAATGCTTCAATTTAATATTTTCGAGTCAAATTAATAAAAATTTGGTCAAGCATATTATTAGATAAAATTCTTTTTATTCTGTATTTTCTTTTCCTCAGCAAGAGCCACGTTGCTGGGACTAAGTCAATTAATTCGGAAATTAAAAAATATAAATAATAATAATAATAATAATAAAAGACCCTTGACTTTTACATACATCCAAGATTGGTTCGTCAAGATTTGGCTTGCGCCATTAGTTATTGGGTGGTTAAGTGAAAATTTCTATTTGGACATGTTTTGAAAATTATGAAATGTGATATTTAAAATTTTATGTAAATTTTAGGTTTATAAATTGAAGTGATTTTTTTATTATTATGAGCATAATATGTCACATTTTAAAGATATTCATATCTATCGAATTTGATATTAGTATATAGCTCTTCAGTAAAAAAAGAAAAATATTTATATTAATTTTCCGCTACACTTGCTCCTATTTCTTATCTGATATATGAGACGAACCTAACAAAGCGATGATAGGGCGAGGTTTTCAGTCCCCTTATATTCGAGAAAAATCTATGCAACTATCTACAACATCAAAATTCTACGATGAGTATCTTGCAATTATATTTACCATTAATTTTTTTTTTCCCTGAATTTATAATTATTAGTCCAAGTATTACTTTTGCAATTGATTTAATAGGTCAGGCTCAACCGAGTTTGTGCTGAGTCCAAAAGTGCATCTCTAAGTCCTTCTCGTATGCTCAAATGTGTAGCCTATTGGTTGAACATAAAGTAAAAAATTTATATATTCGAACACTCGTTCCGCCATTTCTTAGGGGAAACCAACACTATTTTTTAATTTGGAGAAACTCACCGAATATCTAAAATTACTAAATTGCACGACATATATAAGAAAAAAATAAATAGAGTTTACTATTTACATAAATCAATCTCAAATTTTAAGGGGTAGTTGCCCACTCTAGACGTAACCCGGTTCCACCCTAAATATTCCAAGCGGGCTTGACAAGCGACTGAACACAAATGGTTGGTCATTGGCTAAGCCATTCGCACTGGTGCTATCATCAACATTGGATGCCTTGAGAAATTATTTCCTATAGATTTTCTGTGGTCTCCAAGACTCCAACCACCACCAAAGACTTTTTTTATGTGCTGACAGAATGTTGTCCGGTAATGTGGTGGATGATAATTTGGTTTGTATGAGCTAATTTGAATAGAGTAATATTTTGTTTAAATTAGTTTATATTGTTTATTTAATAAGTTGGAGCCAAAAACCAAATTATTCATATTTAGACAGTTATTATAATTTTTTTTTTCAATGGCATAGATTACCACAAAAATTAAGGCACATTGCAAAATTCCGTAGTGCAAAATTAGCTGTTGAAGTGATTAATATCTATTAACATTGGTTTTGTAGGAATAATTAATTTCTATTACCCGGTCCTTTATATGGAAATGTGTTGAAGTTTGGTATATTTATTAATATGCCATCCAAAATTGTTTCAAATAAGCACAAATTTTGATGAAGTTTTTGCATTTGTTGGCTTTATTTTTCGATTTAGGGTTTTGAATATGGTGCATATTTGAAATTTAATTGTTTAAATAATTAAACACGACACCGAAAGTAATACACCATGTTCAGTTATCAAAATTAAGAAACACTGAATATTTACACTGATCTACAATTAAAACCGACAATTTTTTATAAGACAAGTCCCTATAGTTAATTGCATCTTAAGTAATCGATTTTACTGAAGAAAAGTCCCGATTATGGTTGTGGTTTTAACTCCAAAAAAAATTCAGGTTTAAGCTTCGATGATTGGTTATCTGGAGCTCCAAATAGGGAAAGGCTCAAAATTCTAACAATTGTTAATGGAATTCAAATGAAGAAAATGTAGGAGATGTCGAAGATACTGAGAGACTTAGTGACATCTCAACTATCATATTATTTAGCTTTAGAGATTTGAATGAAGTTTATTAGTTGTTTCAACTTGACGTAATGTTTGGACTTAAATCACATGATATATGATCGTGTGAAAGCAAAATATATGACGATTTATATCATAATTAGATGAACAATCTAGAAATGCTGAGTCTGAAGCGAGTTTCCCTGCAAGAAGTGGAACCTCTGAAACATAATCCAAAGAAAAGAAAGAACACAATGAACTTACAATCCTACCTGGAAAGGGTTGTCATCTAACCATCTAATCGCATTTGAAGTTGTGTAGGGCCGGTCTCAATGATATAAGATACGGTAGGTTATTATTGAATAGAGTAACGGGACTTACAACTTAATTATAAATTCAACTACCTAAGTATGATTAGTATGCATAGTTTTCTAAAATTAATACAAAAATAATTTTAAAATTTAAAAAGTTAGACATTTTAAAGCTCTTCGCACTGAAATTTTTTGTTACTTATGTTAACTTCTAGTGCCAAGTGAGTCGGAGCAGGCCATGTAATAGATTACGCAAGTCCATGATGATGAATTTTTAAAGGATTTTATCATAAGGCCAATCGAAATGCAAATGGTTGAACTAACTTTTAAAAGATCTATGCTTTTCACAGGACAAACTATCCCATATTGTGCAATACGTGACTGCTTGAAATACAAGGAGTAAAAGCAGAATGATTATGCATATGCCTATTGTAATATTTTTGTGGATATCCGAAAATCAAAAACAATTTAAGTTCAGGGAAATTTGAATATGAGTCGTGTGGAGTCCTTTGGCTGCTAAAATTAGAGTAACGAGGAGGGCTTAGAAATGGTTGAAATTGGCCGCTTATGTCTTAGGCTTCAAATTTTGTAGCAAGCTCAAACTGCTTGGCTCAATGGTTAGAGATTTCTCCTTTTTTAGAAAGTTTTATGGTTAAGGCATCTTATGGCAATGGGAGGCCATGGAAGAACTTGGAGATGCTCTGAGCTGTCTTCAGAGCTAACTAGAGCTTGTGAAGTGGGTAGCAGAAGCTTTTGGTTTTTATTTATTTATTTTAATTTCTTGAGCATGGGGAGCTCCAATGGAAGTGAAGGTGGCATGTGGGAAGCTTGAGATCATTGAGAAGGCCCTGCTTTGGGTAGCTAAGCTTAAATTTGGTCTAGCATTGACTTCCCGTGATTTAATTGGGTATGTGTAGAACTTAGTGATAAGTTTTAGTTCCTTTGAATATTAGTGTAATAGTTTTATCTTTTTGTGTTTTTATTAGGTTTAATTAAATATAATTTTCTTATTGGTTTTTTGAATCATATGTAAGCTAGGGTTATGAGGTTTTAGGGATTGGCCCTTTGTTCATGATTTGTGTTGGGGTTTAGTTAGGATTTGTTGATTTGTGTTAATTATAAAATTGGTGACTTAATTAATTAGTGATTTTATTGTCTTAATTGATTAAATAATTCATAAATTTTACATCATCATATATTTTTTTAAAAATTTAATTTATTTAATTTTGGTTTATTTGGTGGATTTAGATTTTGAGTGCTTTTGTTTGATGTTAAGTATTTAGGGATTGAAATTTTTATTAGGGTTTTAATTTAATTTGATATTAGATGCAGTTAAGTGTTATTGATTTTAATTTCCTCATGGCAATTGGCTTATTTAATGATTTAAGTTCCTTATATCAAAGTTTTCTTGTCCTAGTTGATTTGGTTCTAGATGAGTTTAGCATTGTTTTATTTGAATTTATGGGTTCATTTAATCTTCGGGTTCTTAGAGTTTAATTTTAAAATTTTAATGAAGTCAGGATTTTAACTTTAATTTAGGTGTATTTAGCTTTAGGTTTTGATTTAGTTGCAAATATTTTTATCTTGGAAATTTTAAAAAATACCAAATTTTAATTCTTATTATTTTAATTTTTTTTGGGTCAATTTCAATTATTTAATTCGCTTTTAATGATTTTTCTATGCTTTTAATTTTATTTTAGGTTTAATATTGATGATTTTTAGGTTTCTAATTTAGGGGTTTGATTAGAAGATAAACCTTTCATTAATCTAAAGTTAATCTCAAACCCAATGGGCTTCTTTCCAACCTAATGGTAGGTCACTAGACCTTAGGGGTGTAAAGTGGTCTACCAAATGAGAAACCTTCCTTTAGGGTTAAATGTCACTTATTGCATTTCCACTTTATATGAACTCAACACGCGCTTTAATGTCTGAACGCTTATTGTGTCAATCAAAAGTTTATGATTTGGGGTATATCTTATGAAACCCACATGAGTAAAGATTTGTGTCCTTCACTAGTCATCAAAGAGAGCCTCTAAGAACATCCTAAAGCTATATCCAAGGTTTTTAGAGAGGATAGACCTCATTCCAAAAATAAGGTCTACAACACTCAGAACTTTCAAAATTAAATTTTGGATTCGCTTGAAGAGTATAATAGCTACTAACTTTGGTTGTTTCGAAGAGATTAATTTCTCTTCCCAAATCCTTTATATTGGAAATATTGTTAAGAAAGGTATATTTTTTGATTTGTCACTCAAGATTCTTCCAATCAAACCTAAACCTTGATCTAGTTTTTGCATTGATACTTTTCAAAATTATACTAAGGATATGATGACGTGATTAATATTAATTCACATTGCTTGTGTTTGAGAAATTAATTTCCACTCTTCAAAAAATTCTTCTAATCCAAGCATAGATTTTGATTCGTATTATGCACCAAGAAATTTCAAAAGTAGTTTTAGGATAATTCAAATCTTAATTCCAAAAAATTTTAGTCAAACTAAAAGACTTGTTAATATAAATCCAACAATATAAAATGTGATCAGAACTTAATCCAAATAAGCTCAAATCAACTATTTGTAATGATTAAAATTTTTAGGACATTGATTGAAGGGTTAAACAATTTCTAAATCATATATGATTATAGTCAAATTAAGAAACTTTATAAAAAAAATTTAGTAACATTAAGAGATTAAGAGATCACTCAATTTTATGGTTATCAATACAATTAAAGTTGTTTGTACATCCATGATCTTAATGTATGAGTATTCATATTTACCTTCAAACATGACAAAAATAAACACATTATAAAGTGCATTCAAATGTGTACATAGTCTTTAATTTTAGTATTTGACATAATCACAGAGTTATAATAATGGGTGATCAAAGCATTAAAAGGATTGAACATTTTAGATAGTTGAAACAACATAATCATTTAAAAATTGATTGATTTAAATTTTGGCTTGGATAGATAATAGATCGAAATAAATGAGCCATGCTACGAGCAAAAACTTTGGATCAAATTTTTTTCTATCCAACTGACACGCCTAAAATATATACGTTTTTTGCTATATCATTTTACTCATTTTTTATGATATTACACTTTAAAGGAAGGTATTTTGTATGTTTTTTTGGTTTTAGGTACAAGAAATGGTGATTGGAGCAAAAAGAAACGAAAACGGTGCAATTTGGAGCTAAAACGAGCAAGAAATTAAATTCTGCCCTAACACCTTTCGATAAGTCTTTTGATGCTTAGTCTCTTTTACAATTCTTGCATATTTTTTAATGTGATTACACTTTAAAGAAAGGTTATTTGTATGCTTATTTTGTAGGGCTATCTGTTACGAACGCAACGTAACTGAAACGGGGCGAATCAGAGCTAAAACGGAGCCAAACGAAGCAAAACGGTGGAGCTGCGCAGTAGTCATCTCGCCGACGGCGAGATTTTCTAGAAAACACCGAAAAGTGCCCGAAAAGCTCACCGACAGCGAGCTCAAGCCCGCCGACGGCGAGCCTTAGCAGTTGGCCCATGTTCTAGAAGCCCACTGACGGCGAGGACGAGCCCGCTGACGGAGAGAAGGTCGGTTCAAACACAAATTCATCAAACATGGACGCCTTTTGAAGAGATGCTTAAACAACCTTTGGGAATTTTTCTATGGGAGAGATCTTCATATTTCTTTCAAGGGGAAAAAGCTAAGCATTGTTCTTCATTATCTTATAATTTTGTAAACAATTACCTAGTGGATTTGTTTTGGTTAAATGAAGTTTCTATTGTGTTTTCTTCGTGCTTTGTGACGCATCTCTCTTACTCTTTCATCTTCTTTGAAAATAGTGACATGAGAAGATTATACCATTATTTTTATTTTACTTTTCTTTTATAATGAGTAGGATTCATGATTAGGATATTGGGATGCTTGATAGAAGTGAATTTAATTATAAATGTGATGGTTTTTACTTGCACTTCATTTACATTGCAATAAAGGCCCATTGTAGTGTTAAAATTTTTTGTAATTGCATCAACCCGAAAGGGCGGTGTAATTCTCAACAAAGTGAAACCACATTCAAATTTCATGGATGGTGAAGTTCATGGGGATTGAATGCAAATAAATAGGGAAATATAATTATCGGGTTTAGAATTGAAGATTTTAGAGTGACAGGCTAAAATCCTCAATTCGGTCATATCAATTGGGTGCTGAAGCGGAGATGTTAGCCCTCAGGCGAGGGGAACGTGGGAGCTCCGAAGTGAGAGCCGGTATCCTCCCAGCCTAGCCGCGGATTCAGTAACCAAGCATAGGATTAGTCAATGTTCTTTATGCCTGGACCAAAGGGTAAAGAATATGATTCCTCTTATTTGGCACATACAATATTAAATGCATCTTATTCCTATACATTATCTATTTTATTACATAAGAATAGTAGCTTTTAATATCTCAAAATTCTCAAAAACAACTCATCTAAAAGGATTATATTTAGAATTGTTATTTGCATTTAGATATAGTTACTATCTTTACATTTAACACTTGCATTTAGGAATAGTTGCTAGATAAAACACAATTTTAATCGACATTCTAAAATAAGGACTATTAGTAGTAGACTAGAATTTGACTAAAGACCTCTTACTTCACTTCCTCGTGGGATCGATACTGGGGCTTTTAAAGAAAACTTTATATTACTTTAAATGATACATATGCTTGCGTAGTACCCCTAGTGTGTAAAATATTTTCTAATTTTTATATCATTTAAGATTTTGCACACTAGCCGCTATTCATAAATCGGGTCAAGTTTTTTGTCATCTTTTGGAAGTTAATTTACTGCGTAATTGCGGGTCGGGACACCAACCTAAATTTGGCTAAGAAATAGAACGTTAACAACTCACAACTGTTACGACTATCAAAGATTGATAATCATTTAAAAGTTTTTCAAATTTTTAGCTCTAATCTTGGCTGTCAACATACCTACACCAAACCTTGCACGAGTTTATTTCTTTCATATTTCTTTTCAAGTGAAAAGCTAATCATAAATCTAAGCATTCTTGTCTCCAGAAACTTTTATGTGATTAATTGCACTCCTTGAGACATATTCTTATAAGGAAATATTTCATATATTGTAATATTTTTCACTACATCATCCAATGCAAAGCTTAATTTTCATTTTTAAAATGGAAATTCACTTCAAATCTAATTTTCATTGCTAAACAAGAAATTGTGATAATGTAAATTAGATTTCGAAGTGCATTTCTATTTTGGCAATAGAAATTAAATTTTTGATTGGAGGAAATAGTGAAAATTCTTATATCATATGAAAATTCTTATATCATATCAATTAATCGAGTAAGATGTCGTTGTAATGAGAATGCTTAGATTTATGATTGATATTACACTTGAAAATCAAGTATGAAACAAATATATCCTTGAAAGCACTGGTGTAGCTACAGTTGCAGACTAAATTAGAAAGAGACGTCTTAATGGATTTAACAGATAGATTTAACTTAACTTCAGACAAACACCATAAAACTTAAATATTTAGTTCAACTATTCAGTAATTCAAAATTGATTTATATATTCCATTATTTTTTTAATCAATATTAGTCTGATTAACTATCTTCGACATACTTAACATCAATACAATGTTAAACAATTCAATTTCGAGTTGAACGAAGGTCGGTTCGAAAGATATTTGATCCAAAATTAATTTTTGATTGATTATCGTTGTTCAAGCTAAACTCACAAACATATCTTGCATAACAGTGTATAACATAAACTTTAAATGTCCTAAATTTCATATGTATTGTTGACCTTATTTTTGATGAGGTCTTCTCTTCTCTCTTTAGTATTTAGGATCTAGCCTTAGGCTTTTCCTTTGACTATCTTAGAGGACTAGAAGTGGAACCCACCCTTTAGAAGTCCAAACACCTCTTGACTCCCTGCAAACCCCACATGCTTGATTGTAGACCCCTAATCGCCTAGAGGGTTGAGATCAAATGTGGAGGTTTAAAAGATGAGTTCCCTATAGGACTCTTTGGCCTTAGGGACTACCTGCAGGTGGCACGGTGCAGTGAGGGTTGACTTACACACTCACTACACTCACACTCTACACTCTCACACACACAATCCAAATCCTAAAACCACACCTATACCCAACTTGATTTCCCCACTCATGTAGGTAATCATATGGATGGACCTTAACCCCTAAGCCACAGTTAAGAGGGTTAGGAACAACATAGTGAATGCCTCCGATGAGTCCTCTCATGGCTCATATGGGCTTAATATGACTTCATGGCTCAACCAAAGTAATTCCATTTCACTCACATTTGATCAATCTTCATTCTTCCAAAATTTCAATTTTGACCCGGGGACCCTACACCCATCAAACCTACCAAAAGCCCTTGAAATTGCCCAAATCCTCCAAAATCTCCAAATCACCCAAAATTCCTCAAAACCAATCCCAAACATTTCCACATCACTCAAATTGATCATCCATAGGTAAATATACCAAAATTTCCAAAAATACACTCCAAATACACTCCAAATACACTAAAAATACACTTTTGGCCAAACTTTTATAAATTCCAAAAATTCCCAGAAAATTACAGAAAATTCTAAATATTTTCAATTTCATTTTTTTCAACTACACCATGGGCCAATTTTACCAATTTACCCCACTTTTATCAAAACCCCCAATTTGACCCATTTTTAACCTAAAGTGAGCACAATGTCAAACCAAATCAACCCAATTGATCCCAATTTTGGTCCAATACAATTCTAAACTTCAATTAAATATTCCTAATGTCAATATAGACCAAATCTAAGCCCAATTTGATTGACATTTGAATCCAATTTCACTTTTGACCTTAAAGCCCAATTTGGACCAATGACCCAAACTTAGCCCAAACTAACCCAATTTAACTCCAATTGACCCCAAACCTTTTCTAAACTTTCCCTAACATCCCCACAAACAAATCACTAACATGATTTGCCCAAAATTTGAACCTAAACTCCACCCAAATCTAACCCAAAGCCAAAATTCCCACTTTTGACCTAAACTAAAACCTAACCCAAATGGGCCCAAATCCCAAAATTAAAGCCCAACCAAAGTTAAAAACTCTTTGTTATACCCCCATAAACATTTCCCAACATTAATTTTACATCAATTTCAACCTTAGCCCAACATTAGCCCAAATTAGCCCAATTTGACCTATATTGGCCCCATTACCAAAGAAGCCCAAATCCAACCCAATTCAAACCTAAACCACCTCAAATTTATTTCAAATTACTCATGACACATCTCTAAAACAAACCCAACAATTATTTGGCCCAACCTTTTACAAAATTCCCATCCATAAATTTATTTTAAAACCTAAAGCCCACTTCCTAGGCCTTCTAAAAAGCCACTCCAAAATGATTCCAAAAGGCCAAACTTCATGCTAAAGCCCATATGACAAATTCTTCTCATCATACTCTTAATTGAAATCATCCCTAAGTTCTAATTGAGCCATCAAATTTTTCTAAATTAAGCCATATGCCAAATCCTATCAAATCACCCTAAATTACCAAAATTCCTAAAAACCTCTTTCATGAAAGTTGACTTAGCTTCTTCTAAGCCAAAGGTGAGCCATGAAGCCATGCATGAGCCACATGGGAGCCATGAGGGCTTTGATCACCTCACCATACCCAAGATAGGAAAGGAGGGAGGCTCTTTCCATAATTCCTAAAAGTCATTAGCCTTAATCATGTCTCCCTTAAACCCAAATTTAATTTAAATATTCTTAGAAAGGGACCTCACCACCTTTGATCTGCTACCCCAACTCATTCCCTCAGCCTAAAACCAAGTCATGGGAAGGTGAACCCAACCCAAATGCATGAGTTGACCAAATTGAGCCAAAATTAGCCATGCCCCCATTCCATTCGATCCAACTACTTTACACTTGGCAATCGCCGATTGAATGAACAAAACCCCGGCCACGACTCACTCGAACACGAGGGTGACCCATGTCTGCACGGCCAGCCGCTCGGATCGTTGGAAAACACCACACCCGAAAGCACCATGTGAGCCTAACATTGAAATTCTCCCCTCTGAGTCTGCTCCATGCCCAATGGCCACCATGGTCGTTCTTCTCTTCCACGAGCAGGTGATCCGAGCCTCGAGCCCCCACGGGAGGCCCTGCAGCCTCTCTGATTTAAACCCCACCTCTCTCGGCCAAAGAGGACATTGAAAACAAATCATACGAAACTGCGCAAAATCATTCCGGACTCTTCCCCACACACGGAGAACTTGATCCCAGCTGAAATCCCCACGTCATTTCCTCTCTGCGAGCTCGATTTCGAGTTGAAATTCGAGCCCAAAATCGGGACACTTCACTACGGTGAGTCGATCCTCAAATTGATTGACTCTACACCTTCACCGGACCAGAGGAGAAGTTTCCCGAAAAAGCCCCCTCACCGAGGCCGGCCATTGCTTCCGGCCTCCGAAGCTTTGTGATCGGTTGTGGTCACTTTTGTACCTGAGCGATTCACCGGGCCGAGGGACTTCATTTGGAGCTTGCTTGGACCCAATCGAACGTGACACAACTCTCGGATCGAAGCTTCACTTCTGCGAGCAAAGGTATGAACTCTCTCTTCTTCCAGAGCTACGGAGATTCTCCGTTTGATATGAATCGATTTCAATGCATGTTTACCGTATGGATGTGTTCGTCTCTTCAAGATGAATCCATAGAGCATAAGAACACAAAAATCCATTGAGAATCGAGTGAGTTCTTAGGGTTTTAGTATGGACGGTCACGGGTGCACACCAGTCGTAGACGATGACCAGGAGCCGTCGGATCTAGCGTGTATCAAGCGGACGGTCAAAATCGAGCCGGACAGCGCAATGGTACATGAACCGCGGGCCCCTGGAGCGCTGAGTCGGATGGCTGCGTCGAATAGGAATGCGCCGCGTGGGCGTTCGGAGCTGCCGAGGATTGCGTGGCACCGCGTGGATAAGTAGATAAATAGGGATTTTTATTTATTTATTAAATACCTAGAACTTAGAAAATCCATAACTTTGTGTAGAAAAATCCTAAAAATAAAATAAAAATACCCTCTTGCTCAGTGAACAGGGGAGAATAATGTGGAAAAGAAATCAATTAATTTCATCAAGTATTTTATTTTTAATAATTTATTTACTCTCTGCACTATTTTAATTCTCAATGCACATAGACAATTCATCATAGCATGAGACCATAGGGCTTTTAAAGCCTCTGAACTTGGGAACATTCCTTGAATTTTCCAAGGTCAGAGGCCATCCCTATGAGAAGTTATTGATTTTTCAATTGCATGTTACTGTTTTGAATATTTTAATTTCAATAATTAGCATGTTGAGAAATAAATTCTAGGAAAATTTGGTGATATTTCTTATGACCAGACCAGAGGAATCTAAGAAAAATAAGTTTTGAGTTAATTCACTTGGAATAACCCTAATTGGTCTAAATACCCAAAATTGAAAATTAATTAGGGTTAACTGCACATCAAATTAACTTAAAAACAATTCTCCATTGATCTTTGGGATTAGAGGAACATCTCATAAAAATTTGATTTCAATTGGACTTGATTAACCCCACCAAATGGGTTGAGTAAGCCTCTTAAGCAAAATGGGTAAAATTAAACTTTAAAAATTCATAACTCACAAAATACTTTTAAAAAATTCACAAAAAAGGTTTTGGAGCTTCTATGATATCAGAGGAACTTATGAAAATTAAAATTGTAATTTTCTTAAAAAGTTGATTTTTATCATTATTTTAATATTTTTAATAATTAAAAAATAATAAAAATCATAAAAATATTAAAAATCACCAAAATGTCACATTTTGAATTATAATTACTTAGAAACAAACCAAATATTTTTCTTAAGTCCCTAGGATAAGATATTGAATTTTAAAGGCTTAATGTAATTTTTAATACTAAAAATTATATTTTGCAACCTTTTCACTAAACATAATAAGAAAAATATAAAATCCATATTTCAACTTTAATTTTATTTTAAAATTAATTAATACTCTAAAATTTAAAATAATTCTAATAAATAAAATATAATTCAAACAATCACCAAAATTGGTCCAAATGGTCCTCTGGTCATTAGGAACATCACATAATTTTCTTAAGGATAGAAATATTTCCTTGGTCATGTTATTAAATTTTCCTTGAAAACCCCTATTTTCCATTAAAAATAATTACATAAATGAATTAAATACAGAAAAATCACATTTTCTCCTCTAATGTCTTAATTGGCATGTGAGTGAGGTTACATTAAAATTTCAAGTTCATTTGAGCTTAATTTAGTGAGTTATAGAATTATTAAGCTTGAAGGGCAAAATGGTAATTAAAAATTTCAACCTTTAATTAAAATTTTAGGATTAATTAAAAAAGGGAGGGTAAAATATTTGATTCTAAACTGATTTTGGATGATTGAAACTTAAATGATTGAGGGTAGAAACCTACTAACCATTTCCAAAATAATTAAAATACAACTTTAATTAATTAATTAATTGAAATTTTGGAGAATAATAGAAATTGGAATTATTAAAGTAGGGATATTATTTAAGAGGATATTTATTCTTTAATTTAAAAATCCCTAAATAAATCACTTCAATAATACTTAATTCTTAATTAAAAAAAATTTAATTAAAATAATAATCAAAATTAAAATTAAACTAAAATTAAATTAAATTAAAATTAAAATTAAATTAAAACTAAATTAAATTAAAATTAAACTAAATTAAATTAAATTAAATTAAAATTAAATTAAATTAAATTAAATTAAATTAAATTAAAATTAAATCAAATCAAGTTAAATTAAATTAAATTAAAATTAAATTAAATCAAAATAAATTAAAAATAAATTAAATTGAATTAAAGTTAAATTAAAATTAAATTAAATTAAAATCGTTTAACAACGAACCTAAATGAAATCATTAAGAGTTAAATCTAAAATAACTTGAATACTATTCCAAACTTAAACTAACTTTTTATAATTAAGTCAGAATTAAAATTAAATCATTAAGTTTAAATCATTAAAATACTTAATAATTTGATTTGCCCTTTTAAAGCTCTTATTATTATAACTCTTAAATGAGACACCAAGTGAAGTGTTACTTCACTTATAGGATATTCAAATGTCCTAGTTCACTGAGCAAGAGAACAAAACTTAAACTCCTGGATGATTAATTCACTTGTATAATTAAATTCTCTTGGACTTAAAACAATCCTAGAGGTATCGAAAAGATGTTTAAAGACTCGTCTTAAGAACTTCCTCAATACGATAGGATGTTTATAAGAACAACTGGATTTAATTGTTCTTGGGTGAAGAAAGTCATCCTTAAAACAAAACACAAGAACCTAGACGTCATAGGAGATGATTACGCATAGGATTAGGACTTTGGTAGATAACCAAAACCTTTCCCTTAGCTTTACCTGAGTACTTGTTGAAATATTTAAATTCCTTAACATGTGTTTTAAGTGCGACTTGGGATGACGGGAAGACCCTCCAGGTACGCTTTTATTTTATTGCAATTTACTTTATTGCAATTTACTCACATGCACTGTATTTTACTTTTCTTGCATGATAAACAACTGTTGCATGAAAACCAAAACCTTTAGAATAGTCCCTGAACTGAAACCAAAACTAAATTAAAAGTCATTACAAGATAAAAATTACCGCCACAATATTTCAAAATATAAAACAACTCAAAATTTAATCACAAACAGAACAACAAAGCTACAATTGCAACTAAATTAAAACGTCTCGTTGAATGATCGGGAATACCTCGGATGATGTAACCCACGTGTTGCTAACGGGATTTCCCACGGTCTAAATGAAAGTGTGGAACTCATTCAGTTGAGTTTAGCAAATTCATCTAGACAAAGTGAATTCGATGAAAATAACGGTGCTGGGATGACGGAACCGTGGGATCTTAATCGGTTCTGTTTAAACAACTTTAAGATTTGTTTTAATTAAAACATTAAAAACACTTGGATTTTAAGATTTTCTCTAAACCAAAACACTTCTCTCATCTCCTGATTTATGACTTCTAAAACAAAACCTCTGCAACAACAAGGAGCTTGGAGCACGGTGGGCAGCACGGCCATCTTCGTCAGCAAAACAACTTTACATCAGCTAAACATTCCTAAAATTAAATAACCAAGCCATAGGACTTCGAGGTAGTTTGCCTAGTGCAACATAAATCCTCAACTCTTCATTAGGCATTTGCATGATCATGTCATGTAAATTAAGCCCTAACCGGTCTTAGGACTCCGAGGTAGTCGTTTAGTACGACATAAACCCTCATATCTTCGAGGCTATTTGTATGATTTTGTCATGCAAATATAAGTCCTAATTAATTAAAATTGGCAGGATGGAAACATTAAGTAAATTCCCAAATTGAAGCCAAACCATAGGATAGTGTGAGAAGTTGCCAAGATTCTTCTTGGATCTTCAGCTTCTCCTACTTCTCTTCCTTTTGGACTCCTGAAAATAAATGTTCCAAATTTGAGCTAATCCCTTTTGAAATTTCAAAAATCCAATCCTTTGAAAACCTTAAACTTTGAAATTCTCGAGAGCAAAACCACTCGATCATTATCGAGAGTTTTCTTAAATGATTCACTTCATTTAAGATGTAATTAACTATAGGGGCTTGCCCTTATAGGGAACTTTAAGAACCTAGGTAATATAAACCCTGCTTAATTCATTTATATTAAGCAATGGAACTTGTCGGCTTATAAAATTGGTTCGCAGACCAAACGAATGTCACAAATCTTCTAGTTTATTTAATTGAGCCCCATTATTAAGCAGTGTGTCTATTCTTCGGGATAGATACACGGTTTGTGGTGCGGTGCTCGTTTATATAAACTATTCGGGATGTGAGATCGGATTGATTTCATATCTTAAAATTTTCAAACTTAAAATCATTTTCAAAATCAAATGCTACTTTCTAAATTATATATGTATTTAAATTAAATTTAAAACCTAAAATCCGCCGACAGTTTCTGTTAGGCGACCCCTTTTCAAAATACAATACTCAACCTAAAAATATGCCGACATGTATAACATAAATTTTAAAGTACTAAGGCTAAAATTCAAAGACCTACCCTATGTATGAAATCAAATCGTGGATTTATCCTACTAAATTTTGATCCAGCCCAGCATGGATTAAGTATTGGCTTAAGCCTTAACTATAAATTGGAATTCTACTCCTAATTCTTATGTAATTATATATCTAACACCTAAACTTCAAATTTTTTCAAATGTACAACCTTACATGTGCATGAATAGTTGTATTAAAATATAAAGTTTAAGTGTTATTTATATAAATACATAGGAATTTATGGGCATGTATGTAAATTTTCAGGTAGGTACAATCAAGTTTACTTTTCAAAACAAGCTTACTTTCCTAAAGTTTCTTATCTACATGCATATCACACTATCACTTCAAAAATATTTTATTTGTAGGATTTACATACATATTATCTAATTCATATGTTATGCACAGATTAGAAAATCAATTTATGAAAGGCTTTCTAAGAGGCTCTTTATTTTAAAATATGGACACTAAATTTTAATCAAGTTAAGGAAGATTATAATAGTGTTCAATCAAGATATAACACCTAAATCTTGTATTATATTTTGATTGACTTTTCAATATATAAAATAATTAGTAAGATATTTCCTAGAGCTTGCACATTTATACGTTTTTATATTATTATATCAATAAGATTTTGCTCTTATTTTATGGATGAGATAATTAAATGACAGATACAAAAGGCAATCTGGAGGATATTGTCAAGAAGGTGGCTATATATTGCAAAATCAAAAAGATGCAATCTTGGGCGAAGGGTCATCCTAAAGAATCTTGAACGAAGAGTCAAATATTGTTGATTACAAAAAATGGTGTATGTGAGAAGATGTTGGTGTTTAAACAATAACACAAATGACTTGCTTCTTTAATCCTTATAACGAGCCATTCAAAAATACAGGCAACTCCAAAAATTATGGTATCTTGTATTATTTTTAAATCTTGTATTGGAAGAGGCATAAGTGTAGTAGGGAGGTTGCTTTGTTTATTAATCCATTTAGTTGTTACATTACAAAAATAATACAAATTTGCAACACTCCTCGTTGGAACTAATTGGGGTGCTCTTAAGTGCTGGTGATGAGCTCGAGGAAAGCTAAGGGTAATCTGAGGAGCTCTCATAGAATAACGAACAAAACTATCGTAACTCTCTAGCACTTTGAAATTTTATTTCTATACATGTTCTATAGAAGTATGGAATGAGAATCAAGGTGATTAAATGGAAAAATAAAATACCTAACAATAACTATGAGACATTCAATCAATTCTGGCAAGTGGATTGGAGGTTAGAGGGGGTCAATTACAATCAATTAGGCTATAAGGGAAAAAAGGCTCCATTTTTGTTAATATTGGAGTCAATAGAGTCTAAAAAGTGAAAGGATGAGTTCAAAGAGTCCATCCAAAGAGCATGGAGTGTAATAAAGGTCTAAAATGAATCAATTTGGGATTTGGTTCACTTAGAAACATGTTGGATACAACATTGGTCAAAATGGTTCAAACTTGGGTCAAGGGTTTTTAGTCCTAGGAATGCTAGATTGCTATTAGTTTAAAATCATCAAGGGCAATCAATCACAATGGAATAAGCGATCCAGGACCCTTAAAATCATATTTTAAGAAGCTCTAACCCATGTCCACCTAATTTTAGCTAGTATTATGTTTATTTATTGAAGTTTTGGATCGTTATGGCTTGACTTGGCACAAAAAAGCTACTTAGGGATCAACCCAGCCACTTTAAATTTAATTGGTAAACTAAACCAAGCTAAGACACAAATGAGTTAAAGGTGGTTAAATGGGTCCATTAGATCAAACTAGACTTAATAGGTTAATCCACTAAACCATCTAGAGTATACCTATATTGCATCAAAGTTAAAGCAAAGCATTAATATTAAAATCACTGAGGAAGAGCATCGAAAGCCCGTCTCCATGCTATTAATCAAATGAAGAATTGTTCACATAACTTATTTTCCAACCAAATGCATGCAAAACCACATAAATTACCTAAATTCTTGACCATAAAAATTTTCTATCGTTATCTTTGCTCACGAGTGACCCAAGGAAAAAATGTTAAGATTTCCATGCCTATTTTATACTGATTTTGATGATATTGCACTTTAAAAAAAGGTACTTTTGGTGTTTTTCTGCAGGTATGAAGATTTAAAGAAAAAAGGAGTGAAAATATGCAAAAAGGAGCGAATTTGAAACAAAAATGACCAAATTATGCAAAAATTGACATAGGGTGCCGACGGCGAGGTCGATGACGCCAACGGGGTGATTTTCTCGAGAGTTCATAATTAATTGCAAGGAAGGCATTCGACGGCGGAGATCGAGGCCGCCGACTGCAAGGCCTGTTTAAAGCACTGTTTCTATAAGGCCGCCGATGGTGCGCTCGAGGCCGCCGACAGCGGGATTGACGGTTCTTTCCAAAAATACGTCGAATGTGGACGATTTTAAAAGGGGTGCCTACAAAACCCTTAGAGACTCTTCTACAACTTTAAAAAGAACCATTTTAGCCCGAAAAAACGGTCTCATACGTGTTTACTAGAGAGTCCAAAGTGTCAATTAGTGTTGTTATTTAGTTAGTAGTGAGTTCAAATAGAGATTTTGTGATGAATTCTTTCGAGGGATTGTAAGAGTGGAAGGGAAGTGAGAGATCTCTTCTGTATTGTCGTTTCGAAGGAGAATTCCGTGTGCTATAAGAAAGGAAGAAATCTAGAGGAAATTTAAGGAGTTTTCTTGGGGAGGATTTTGAGATAAGTTGTGTTTATTTATTCTAGTTTGTAGAACTTTACTTTATTATATGAAATCCAAGTTTTATTGCATCATCTTCATGAATTCTGAGTAGTTGTTTTGTCTTTCTCCTTGTTTTGATGTTTTTGTGAAATGATTATATGAATTAGTGTATCAAACATATTATAAAGAAGTTGTGATGATACTATACCTAAACGTACTTTACTATACGAATTGGTCATTTCTAATGTTAAAATATGTGAAAAATTCTTAAGATCTGACCGTGGGCTAGAGATTCTTAACTAGTATGTATCACATTTCTCCTTGAAAGGTAGACGGGTAAGTCCTTGAAACGAGAAGTGCAAATAAATAGAGAAATAATAATAATCCGGCGTAGAATTGGAGATTTTAGAGTGACATGCTAAAATTCTCAATTCGGTCCTATTGTTTGGGTGCTGAGGTGTAGATTGTTAGCCCTCAGGCGAGGGAATCGTGGGAGCTCCGAAGTGAGAGCCGGTATCTTCCCAGCCTAGCCGCATATTCAGTAACTAAGCATAGGATTAGTCAATGTTCTTTATGCCTGGACCAAAGGGTAAAGAATAAGCATGCTCCTATTTGACACAACACATATAAAACTAATTATAATTATCACTTCACTTAAATATCTTAACAAAGGAGAAAGATTCTTGTTATTATATATTTGAACTTAACTTTAGTAGTATTAGTAATCTGTTAGTAGAAGTAGTTTATATATAAAACCTTTATTATCGATTGCGTATAAGTGACAGATAGGTAAATTCGATTTAGTTGTAATTCTAACTTAGTTTATATAATCCTAGTCTGTAGGCTTTAATATATTTTCCTGCGGGATCGATAACCAGGACTCCACTAGAGCCCTGTATTACTTGAACGATTTGTATACTTGCGTTTAAAGGTAACTCAGCGATTAAAAGATTATAATATTTTATTGTCACTAAAATTTAAATTACGCTCCAAGACAAGTTTTTGGCACTGTTGCTAAGAATTTATATCTTTTAATAGTGGTGTCGAATTCTTATATTTATAAGTATATTTAAAATCGCGGGATCAACGAGTTTCTAGTAGGAGCGGAACGAAAGGATGAGAAAGATGGTGGTATTTGTAAGTTGTGATCCCGTAGTTCTTTTCCCAGCTAACTGGAATGGTGACTATAGAAAAAAAAGGATGGTTTCAATAGAGGTGGAGGGATGAGTGAAGAGGAAGAATGGAGAAAACAATTGGGTTTAGGGTTTACCTTAATCAAATATTTTTGTAGGAGCAGAGTAAATGGATGAGGTTTTCAGTTTTCTCTCTGAGATGCAATCCCCTAGCTCAAGTGACTAGAGTTAAAGTCACAAGTCACACATCGGGATAGGAGGAGCGTCTACGGGAGGGGAGAAGTGCCTTCGGGATAGGTGGACCTTCACCGAGAGAGGTGGCTCGTCACCGAGAAAGGCGGAAGAGTGTAGCGGGAGTGCAGAGGGATTTAGGGCTAAAACGGAAGAGGGAAAGAGCATTGCAAAAGATAAGAGGAAATGGAGATTTTGGCGGTATAATGGATAAGTTCAGATAGTTTATATACGATAGGTAACCACCGGTTTTAATTTAGAAGTTGTTGATGGTTAACAATGTTATTGCGTCTAAATAAACCACATAATTTTTTATATAAAAAAAGGGTGTAGTAATATGATCTGAAATGTTGAAGATGAAGTATTTGTTGCCAAGACGTAGGAAATTAAACCAATATTTGTGGTGCACACTAAACAGTTGGTAATTTCTTCACTTATAGCGCCTTTTCATCTGCTACTCAAAATTAGGAGTAAGAGGGAGTTTCATTGTGCAATATTTATTAGAATTAAAGGCACCGAAAATAATTGAGTTCTATCATCGAATGATCAATTAAAATTGAATTTGATATACTTTTGCATTAAGTTTTTTTTTTTGTCGTTGTATCGCTTTAATGAATTAAGAGAATAAGAGAACAAAATATGTATATAAAAAAGATGTCTACATTGATCATAAAGAGGTCTAACGGTCTAGAATAGAAGTATACGATGTTAGTTGGCCAACTTCCAAGAGATTGTGAGTTCCACCTGACCGAACGATCAAAGTCATATGAGTCAAGCCAACTAGGTCAAACTTCATTATGCCACGAGACAGACATAAAACAATCATATGATCCAAGCACGAGTTATTCGATCACGAACGAGACAAAAGAGTATCAAAGCCAACCACTATAGGAAAGATGCTCGATCAGATATTTTATCCCCTAGTAGAGCCGATCCAAATGAAAATCCACTTCCACAAAGCATCTTCAGGCATCCAATAAAGATTAAAGACTCCTAACTAAGGATAAGGTTGGATCAACTATCGATCCATATCAATTAAACTCAGTCATCGAGCTGACATCGTCAACCCAAAGTTAACTAAGCTTAGCTAAACGAGCTATAAGGTAGCTGGACGAAGCCCGAACTTCTAAAATACAAAAAATATTATAGTGTGAAACCCTTCAAAGTAGAGAAAAAAACGTAATACCTTCTTTGTACTGTAACTTCTATAAATAGAAGAATTATTTCATTAAGATTACACAATGCATGAGTCTTCATTATTATATCTGCTTTCTCTTTCTCTTCTTATTTATACTATATTCCTTAGGTGTGATTCGTAGAGTATTTCGAATTCAATAGTGAATTAAGAAAATACAAATTTAATTTATAACACTCAGTTTATTATAGTGAATTTTTTTAACACTAATTACATATAAAATTAAGTAGACACAAGATCTTAATATTAGCTTTGCCGACGTCTGGATGTTTCGAGGTGCTTCCCACTCTTGACCTTGTCTCAACCTCAGGACAGGATGACGACGATACTCTGATTAATTGGCTGCGTTGCGTGCATGGGGACGTTCCTCACCTCAGCGCATGAGGGGCACGTGGACTTATTTCATCCCGTTATTTCTATACATTGAATTTAACAATTCTACATGTTTAATTGGCCATTAACGTTCAAAAAATAAAATGAAACAAAAATAATTATAATTTTCATTTGGACAAAATATAATAATTTATATAAATCAGAAGGTAATAGTTAATCTTTTCTTACCTCGGCTTTGCAAGTTCAGCCGAAAAGTCCGTATTTAAAATAACGCGAAAATTTAATAGTATTTTAAAAGTTTACTGGTGCTTTATTGTCAGAATCACACCAACAAAAGTTTACATGAAGAACTATGTCTTTTTATTTATTTATTTATACAACCCATATCACACTAATCAGTTCTCCTCTATTTCTAGGAAGTTATGAGTAGTCATGTTAGTTCTGCACATCTCATTTTAATCGATCAGTCCCCGATCGTTTGACTTCATGCCATGGAGTTGTTGAATATATGTTTGCTTGTGTCTTTGTTGATCGATCCATGTTGGCGCGAGTCAAGATCAACCTCTGGCTTGGTCGTCATCTGGGTTGAAGGTTTCTTGATCAATCCCTCGAATGACAGCCAACCTCTGCTTCTGTTATCCTCTCAGTTGGTTGGCGCATTGGTTAGTATTTGTCTCTAGGTCTTTATTTATTTTTGTGGAGCTCCAACGGGTGACTTGTGCACCGCTCAAGACCATCTGATCCACACAAGATCTACTCAAGGATATTTATATTATACACATTTACTTAATTTTATTTATTTATCATCATGTATTTAAAATACATTCTTAGTGTGAATTGGCTAAATCTTCATTCAAATTAAAATGTACTACTATTTATTTTTTTCATAAATATTTTTGTTCAAAAAGATAAAATAAACACACAAAAACACTATATATATATATATATATATATATATATATATATATATATATATATATATATATATATATATTGATGCGTTTATTTTTCGCTCATTTGTCTGTTGGATAACGATGTTGCTCCTTCAGCTTTTGGATTTTTACTTGTTCATGCACTTCTCACTTTATTTTGGAGTTTTATCTTGCGTGCATTGTACGGTGGGAGGGGGTGGTAGGAGACGGGACCTCACAGGTGTGCGTTATTGTATCTTTTTTGGGTTTTGTAGTGGGGTCCCGACTCCTTAACCCCCTCCGATTTTGTAACACCTTTTTTGAATATTAACACGTAGGGAGCCCTATGTGCTCTTTCCAAAAAAAAAAAAATTAAATATATATATATATATATATATATATATATATATATATATATATATATATATATATAGGGGAAAGAACACATTGGGCTCCCTACGTGTTAATTTTTGAAAAAAGTGTTACAAAAAGGGGGGTTGGGGATGCAGATCCCCAACTATAAAAAACAAAAAAATACAAGACCCAACTCACCCCTAGGGGTTCCGCCTCCCATGTTACAACTCACGCAAAAGAAAGCTCCAAAAATGACAATAGAAAATTTAAACAAAATACCAAATGGAAGTTAAAACATGAAATAACAAACAACAAAGAGTAAGGAACCAGGAGGGAGTGTCAAAAAAATAACATTCATAATCCAAAATATTTTTTCAAGCAGTAAAGCAGCGGCAGAAACAAAAATAGCCTGAGAGAAAACCGGAGGCCAAACTTCCAAACCTTGAACCTTTCACAATGAGAGCAGATTCCAGTTATCCAGCCGGATGAACCTGCAATGCAGAGAGAGCCTATGCATTTAGTGACAATCCATGTGCAAATGCAGCCACCATGTTAGAGAAAGAAAATACAAAATAAACAGATATAAAGCAAAACAGTGGGGAGTTCTCAGCTCAAAACACATTAGGTAATAACCCAAGAACTAAATATCTGAGGTAAGGGAGGTTCATCAGATCACCATGTAAGAGAAGAGCAAGATGATAAGGAGGTGTTGTACAAACTAATGGGGCACCACCAGCTTTTTTGGCTAACCAATCTGCCGGCTTGTTTCCTTCTCTGTAAATAAAAAATAAATAAACTTGCAAAGCATGTGAGGTAATGAGATCCCAAATATGGTTAAACAAGAAAACTAGATTCCAAGGAAGAGCAGAAATTTTGTTAAACAGATTTATAAGCATTTTCGAATCAGTTTCCACCTGCAAATATTTAAAATTGAAAGAAACAACAGTTTTTAGTGATAAAAAGAGTGCCCAGACCTCAGCACAAAGAGGTGAATCAGCCACTACAGGGGAACTAAAAAGAAAATGAGATTCCCCGGTGATCTCTAAATAGACCCCCGACACTGGAATTTGAAACGGACCAACTACCATCAATATTAGCCTTTATAAAACCCTCGAAAGGAGGCAACCACTTTACAATTATAGGTCTCATGGTGTGAATTGAATAAGAGTGTAAGAGCTTAGAGGCTCTGCTATAGTAAGCCATAATGTTGGAGAGAGAAATCTCAGGCGATGGTTGTTTATCAGAATGCTTAAAAGAGTTTCTAGCACTCCAAAGGAACCAAATAACCACTAAAGGGAAGAACCTCATTGATTTCCCGACTCGAATCGTTGTCCTTCCATATGTTTAGATACCTAGAAATCGAGCAACAAACAGGCAGAGTAATGGTAAAAGTATTGGCGAAAGCAGTTCCAAATAACTTTAGAATAAGGACGATTGAAAAAAATATAAGAGGAGGATTCCTCGGCATTCTTGCACAATTGACACATGGAAGCCGATCTCAGCCCTTTTAGTTTTAAAATATCATCCAAGTGGAAGTAAAGAAGAAAAATAACGCCAGAGAAAGAAAGACATGGATGGAGTAAATAGGGGATTCCATATCTTATTGCCCCAATGTCATTTTTGAAAAGAGTTGAGTGAATAATATAAATGTTTACTTACATACATATTAGGAACCTTTTTCCAAAGAGGTTTATCCTATTGAGACACATTAATTGGAATTTGATTAATGAGCAAAGGAGCATCGTGGCCAACCAAACCTCTTAATTTAGGTAGATCCCAATGATCATAAGACCAACAATCAGCAACCAGGAGGTTATCTTGAAAGGGATGTTGAGCAGTCAGAGTCAGATCCGGAATACCCCAGCTGTCATGCCAGAAAGAGACTCGGCCTTCACCAATATCCCGAGAAAATAACTCGAGTGGCAACGACCCTAGCTTTCAAGATAGCCTTCCGGATTTTAGAGTCTCCATTTTCCAAGTGACGGTTGCGGGATGAGAGCCGGTGCAATATTTAGCGTGCATATAATTAGCCCATATGGACTCCCTCAATCTAAACTTGTACCAGAGCTTACACATGTTAACATCAACAATTTGAGGGAGAGCTTTAAAGCCAAGGCCCCCAAATAGTTTAGGTTTACACAACTTTCTCCAGGAAAGCCAATGCTTCTTAGCACCCCCCCTCCCAAAGAAACCGATTAAAAATTCTTTCCAGAAGTGTAATGACACTTTTCTTAGCATTAAATACTTGAAGGGCATATAAAGGTATGCTATGAAGCACACTATTCAATAATGTTAATCTACCACCATTGGAAAGGAAAGTGTTCTTCCGGTGGTTAATTTTGCATTTCACCTTTTCAATAACATCATCCATCTGAATCTGCTTACATCTGCCTCTAATTAAATTGACTCCTAAATATTTAAGAGGTAGACTAGCTACTTTGCGACAGATGTAATGATTAGCCTGACTAAGATGTGAATGGGATAAGTACTTGCAAAAATAAAGTCGACATTTGTCTTTATTGAAAGCCAAACCAGATGTAACCTCAAACTCATTTAAGATATTCATGATTTTTTTAATAGCTGATTTGGATGCATTAGAAAACACCATAATGTCATCAGCATAAGCAAGATGTGAGACTTGATAACGGGCTTTATTGCAATATTGTATAGTGGTGTGATGAACTTGGTGGTTGTTTAAAATTCTAGAAAGATAATCAAAAGCAAGAATAAACATAACAGGAGAGAGAGGTCACCCTGTTTAATACCCCTCTTAGCAGAGAAAAAGCCATGATTAGTACCATTAACCAGCACACTATAATAGTTATTAGAGAGCCACCTTTTAATCAACCTGCAGAAGTTAGTATCAAAACCTCTAGCTAAGAGAACGTTAAGAATAAAATCCCAATTTAGAGTATCAAATTCTTTTTAATGTCAAGTTTCAATATGAAATTTCCACCCTGGCATTTCCTGTCCAACTCTTCAAGAAGTTCTTGAGCAAGGAGTATGTTATCCGTGATTTCCCTACCTTTAATAAAGGCAGATTGTTGGGTGATATCAGATGATTGAGATGAGGTTGAATTACAGCTACCAAAATCTTACTTATAACTTTAGATAGTACTGATGTTAAAAAAATGGGTCTAAAGTTATTCCAATGAGATTTGTCTCATCCTTTAGGAATGAGCCCTATCAAAGTAGCAGAGAAAAATTTACAAAGATCCTCACTCTTAAAGTAGCTTTGAATAGCCAGAATAATTTCCTTCTTTATGATGTCCCAACAAGTAATGTAAAAGGAGGATGTAAATCCATCAGGGCCAGGGGCCTTGTTGGAACATAGATCCTTAAAAGCATTATAGATTTCATCTTCAGAAGGAATATCTGAAAGGTAGAGTGAGGAGACAAACTGTCTTTCAGAATTAAATAAGGTATCATCAATGAGAGAAACCTGCACTTGATTAGTGAATAGCTCAGTAAAATAGTGAACAACACTAGAACCAATTTCCATAGCATCAGTAATGACATTACCATCACCATCAATAATTTTAAGAATGGTGTTGTGATTAATCCGGCTTTTAATAAAAGCATAAAAATATTTAGTGTTTCTATCCCCACTTATAAAATGTGTGTCATGGGCTCTCTGCTTAAGGAGATCTTCCTCAAGAGCTATGTCAGCAAGAAGAGTGAGATGAGCTTGGGCAAGTTCATCCGTAAGCTCAAAATTCATGTTATCTCTAGCTTCTAATGCATTAACCAGCTTTTGGGAATTGGCTACCCTAGTATGAATGTTACCAAAAACATCAAAATTCCACTTTTTAACCCCAGCAGCCACCTTTTTATGCAACTGCCAAAGAATGTACCAAGGAGAGCCACGAATTGTTGGGTTGCCACAATGCCTTAATAAGGTCAATGAAAGTGGGGTGAGAAGCCCAAATATTTAAAAATCTAAAAGGTGTATTAGCACGCTTAGAATGAAATGCAAGGGACAACAATAAGGGGTTATGGTCAGAGGAAGCATGACTAAGATGTTGAACACGAGATAGATGATAAAAACTGAGGAAAGTAGGATTTCCAAAGAATCTGTCTAATCTCTGAAATAGTAAACTCCGTCTCCAGGTGTGAGGAGGCCTAGTGTACCCCAAGTCAAACGGACCGAAGCTTAGGAAATGCGATCATGAGAACCTTTGAATTAAATTAGAATCAATATGGGCTCCCCTTTTCTTTCGAAAAGAGACATAATCATGTTGAAATCACCCCCCACACACCAGTTATTAGTTATAGTGGAACCCATAGCAATAAGTTTATTCCACACAGGTATTTATCAGCAAGGACAGAACTGGCATAAACAAAGGTGAGCCAACCATCAAAGGACTCAATAGTGTAGTAAGCCAGCACAAATTGTTTATCATCTTCAATGATATTGAGATTGATATCCTTCTTCCAAAAAACACAAATTTTGTTATTATTTGTTACAGTAATGAGAATATAGTGGAAATGAGGAGATAATTGTATCTTTGTGTACAGTGACCATTGGTTCCAAAATAGCAAAGATGTCTAAATGGTGGATCCTACAAAGATGCTTAAGACGATTAAGGGAGGGAGGATCAGCCACTCCCCTAATGTTCCAGACCATAATATTAAACATGATACCTTCTACCCCTTCTAGCGATCCTAGAAGAAGGGGGCAAGATTTCACTTTCAGAAAAGCATGGATCATTAAGGTCAGTAGGCTGCTTAATAGTAGTGTTTGGCTTTTTGCTTTTTTTCCTATTTGACTTTTGTATGATCCACTCAGTTTCCAAATCTGAAGTGGCCTCCATAATACAATTCACATTGGAACAGGGTTCAGTATCAGAAAAATTAATGTCTACCTGTAAAGACTGTGTGTTTGAGATTGCTTGTGTAGGTACAGAATTTGGGGGGATAGTTACAGAAGGGACCAATGCAAGTTCAGCACCAGAAGAAAGAGTGGGAGGAATGGGAGAAGTTGTGGTATGAGGAGTCGATAAAACTGGGAGTGAAGAGTCTACAACACTCATGTTTAAGGCAGTGGTTGCTAATAATGGAGCATCATTAACAGGCAATAAAATTTGAATGTTTTGATCATCTTCCACTGTTAAGGAAAGTTCATTTGTAGCGCTATGCTGGGAGTTATCATCATCCTCATTGGGTGGTAACGAATTTTGCTTAGCAACAGAGAGAGTGGGGGTGGTTTCAGCTGGGTAGGTTTCCCGAGGTTCATGGGTAATTTCTAGTGGAGGAGCTGGGTGAACGGGGGAAAGGGGAGAAAATTCAAGATCAGTAGAACCGGGGGGGAAGAGAGGTTGTGTAGGTATAACAGAGTCGTTGGGTAGTGAATTGTGCTCAATAATAGACAATGTGGGGACTGTTTCATCTGGGTGGGTTTGAGTTTCAGGAGGTGAGGCTACCTGATCAATGGGATTCCCAATCCCGGGGGGGTCAGGAGGATTTGAAGGTATTACAGAGCTTTTGGGTAAAAGTGGGGGTTTCAAATGAGGGTGTAAACGATAACAAATCGAAACAGAGTGCCCAAACATGGCACAATGAGAGCAATAAGGTGGATGAGGCCCCATGACTACCTTCTGCCAGTATCCCTTGTGAGGGGAGCCGATCCAAACTTCGTCAGGATATGATTGTGTAATATCCCTTTCAACTAAAAAACATGCATCAGCGGGTTTAGTGCGTTCAATAGTAGGATTATCAACACGAAGTGGGTTGCCAAAACCTTTGGCTAAAGAGTAAAGAATCTCATGATTGAAAAGATGATATTTATAATCGGAAATTTTATCCAAACAGGAATAATAGGTGATTCGATCGGGGATCAAAATCAACACTCCATTTGAGGATCTTCATAAGCCTGTTTTCAATTTTCATTACCTTACGCACAAAGACATTTGTGTAGTCAATATCATTAGAGAGTTCAATGAGAATATGCCTACCATCAAGAGATTCTATCTTCCAAGATCCAGTGAGTTTTAGAGAATCAAAATCTTTGCGAATGATATCAAGTTTAGGGTGTCCATATAGGAATTTACCTATCAAAACATATCGACACGCAGAAGCCAAGATGTTCGTTTCCTCATCAAAAAGGTAATGTGCAGGTTTACTATTTTTTCTACCAATTTTTTTTATAAAACTATAATCTCCTCTGCCTTATTCCCAAGCATCGTGAAACGATTGAGAAAAATAGCAAGAATGTTTCCTTGAAGACTGAGAGCTTCCCCCATTGAACGCATCAGCGTAGGATCTAGTCATTACAAAAAAAAAAAAAAAAAAAAACCAAAAGAAAAAGAAACCAAAGACCTAAAGAACCGAAAACAAAACCTAAAAATCAAATCTAACAAAAACAAACATCGGATCTAAGCCTAAACGCAGCAAAAAAACAGGAAAAAAGAGGGAAAACAAGAAAAAATGCAGCAAAAAAGCCTTAAGAAAATGGATCTAAACAAGAACAAACCTAGAGAGCTAGATCAGAGAAAATGGAGGGAGGTTACCAGCCAAAACGCGAGAGAAGGAGATCTGCCCATGGGCGATCGCAAGGGCGAACGACGACTGGTGCTAGGGTTCTGCCATCCAGAGTAGAGCTGTGCGTCTCAGCCGTCTGCTAGAAGGACTGCCGGCGAGGAGCGCCAGCCAATGGGATCTGCAGGTGATCGGTGATGGAGGAGGCTAGGGCAAAAAAAAAACACTATATATATAACCATTTGATGTGACATGAAGTTAAAAATAATTACAAACACTATTATATCAATCGTTATTATTAGACCACTATTCTAACCATGAGTATTGTTTCAACCACCCGAATTATTGCCTATAATTTTTATTTGTAGTAACCTTAATGCGGTCTACGATAGGGAGCCTTCATCTTGATTCTAACAATTTGAGCCAAGGTGGGTCAACATTCGCTCGCAATTTTCTTCGTCTTTAGATTCTTGATTGGAGACCCGTATGTCGTCTTTTGAGTCAAATAATTCTTTCATTCATTGCTTGTGGAATATTGATCCAAGGAAAAAATGTTAAGATTTTTATGTCTATTTTATACTGATTTTGATGATATTGCACTTTAAAGAAGGGTATTTTTGGTGTTTTTCTGTAGGTATGAAGATTTAAGGACAATGGAGCGAAAATATGCAAAAAATGAGTGAATTTGGAGCAAAAAGGGCTAAATTATGAAAATTTGACTTAGGGCGCCGACGGCGAGGTCGATGGCGCTGACTGCGTGATTTTCCTGAGAGTTTAGAATATATTTCAAGGGAGGTCGCTGACGGCGAAGGTCGAGGCCGCCGACAGAGGGGCCAGTTCAAGGCATTATTTCTAGAAGGCCATCGACGACGGAGCTGAAGGCCGCTGACAGCGGGATCGGTAGTGCTTGAACAAAATACATTGAATGTGGACGATTTTCGAAAAGATGCTTGGAAAACTCTTGTAGACTCTTCAAGAACTTTAAAAAGAACAATTCTAGGCCGAAAAAGTAGGTTCTATTGGATCCTCTAAAGTCACTAAGAGTCTGTAAAAAGTCTTATTAGAGTCTTCTAATAGTTATTTAGTGTCAGATAGAGAGTCCACTAGTGTCCATTGTTGTTATTTAGTAAGTGTTAAATAGTGAGTTCATATAGAGATATTGGTGAGGAATTCTTTGAAGGATTGTAAGAGTGGAAGGGAAGTGAGAGATCTCTTCTGCATTGTTGTTTCGAAGGGGAACTCAGCATATTGTAAAGAAATGAAGAGATTCCAAGGAACTTCAAGAAGTTTGCTTGGGAAGGAATTTAAGATAAGTTGTGTTTCTTTACTTTAGTATGTAGAACTTTACTTATATATATGAAATCTATATTTTATTGTATCATCTCCATGAAATCTGAGTAGTTTTTTTGTCTTTCTCCTAGTTTTGATATTTTTTTGGAATGATAAATAAAATTAGTGTGCCCTAAAAATTTAAATAAGTTGTGATAATTTTTTACTTAGATCTTAATTTACTTTCAATCTAACCAATTGAATAGTTAAAATATGTTGAGTTTTACAACTATAATGAAGTTTACATCAGAGATTCAGGGAGATCAAAATCCTTTGAAGCAGGGTGCAAATAAATAGAGAAATAATATTCATCGGGAGTAGATTTGGAGATTTTAGAGTGACAGGCTAAAATCCTTAATTCGGTCATATCTTTTGGGTGCTGAAGTGTAGATGTTAGCTCTTAGGCGAGAGAAACATGGGAGCTCCTAAGTGAGAGCCGATATCCTCCCAGCCTAGCCACAGATTCAGTAACCAAGCATAGGATTAGTCAATGTTCTTTATGTTTAGACCAAAGGGTAAAGAATATGCATGCTTCTATTTGTCACAACACAATCTTAAACTAATTCTAATTATCTATTCACTTAAATATCTTAACAAAGGAGAAAGATTCTTACTTATATATTTGAACTTCACTTTAGTAGAATTACTAATATGTTAGAAGCACTAGTTTAATTTAACTTTATATTACTGTCGATTGCGTATTAGTGACAAATAGGAAATTAGATTTAGTTATGATTCTGAATTGATTTCTATAATCCTAAGTCTGTAGCCTCTAAAATATTCCCTGTGAGATCGATATCCAGGACTCCACTATAGCCCTGTATTACTTGAATGATAGGTATACTTGCGTTGATTAGTAACTCTGCGATTAAAAGAATATATCATATACTTGTTACAGAAATTATAATTACGCTAAGTGCGCGGAGTGGGTCAAGTTTTTGGCACCGTTGTCGGGGATCGAACATAATTAGACATAACATAATCAAATATAACATAATTAGAGTAACAAACAATTTAGGACTGTTAGAAAACTTTTTAATAGAATTGCAACTTATTTAGTTAACTGTTTTTCTGTGTACTGATTTCGATTGTATGCGTAAATTTGGTTCTAAAAATCTTATACTCCACGATTCTGAATTAGAACACACTGTTAGGAGAATTAGAAAACTATGAAAAGAACCTAGAAATTCTGAAACAATGGAAAATAACGTAAACAACCAAAGAATAAAAAATGAACATCAATCTAGACCACTAAGAGATTACACTAACCCTACATTAGATGAAATTCACTTTACTATCCAAAATCCTGATGTAGCCGCTAATTCATTTAAGTTTAAACCTGGAATTATCCAAATGGTACAAAACAATCAATTTGGTAGAACTTCAAATGAAGAGCCTAAATTACATCTAGCAAGTTTCTTAGAACTTTGTGCTACTTTTAAGTACGACAGAGTGTCTGATGATGCTGTCAGACATAGAATTTTTCTTTTTTCATTAAGGGATAAGGCTAAGGCTTGGCTAAATTCATTAGCACCTGGATCTATTAGAACTTGGGGAGAACTTTCACAAAAATTTTTATCGAAATATTTTCCACCATGTAAGACTGCTAAGCTTAAAAATGATATCACATCTTTCAGTGAGTATGAGGGAGAATAGATATATGAATCTTGGGAAAGATTTAAAGAACTTCTTAGGAAATGTCTACATCATGCTTTACGAGATTGGTTAATTATTCAAATATTTTATAATGGATTAGTAGGATCTCTTAGATCTATTATTGCGCTGCTGCTCGTGGATCACTAATGTCTAAACCTTTTGAAGAAGCCTATTCGTTAATAGAAGAAATGACTACCAATAATTTTCAATGGTCTGCTGAAAGGGTAAATCCTAAGAGAGTAGCCAGTATTCATGATTCTAATGTTTTAACTATGATAGTTTCTCAAATTGCTGCTCTTTCAAAGAAAACAGATCAATACGGATTGAATCATTCTCAAACACCTCCAGTGTTATAAGAAAATTCATTAGGACAAATTGTAGATGCTCAATCTTCATATGAAACTATAAATTTAATAAATAATAGACAAAATAACCCTTATTTAAACTATTATAATCCAGGTTGGAAAAATCATTCAAACTTTTATTGGAATAACCAAGGTAATGCAAATCCTGTTAATCCTCAGTGGGGGAACAATCCTGTAAACCCATTAGGAAATATAAACAACCAGGGTAATTTTAATTTTAGACCTTCTGATCTACCAAGGTTTTATAATAATTCACAATTTAAGGAGAAGAAGTTATCTATGGAAGAATTAGTTTTTAATATGGGTAATCGATTACAAAGTCAAGGAGTTGCTATTAAAAATATAGAAAACCAATTGGGGCAAATTGCTACTGCATTAAGCAATAGACCTGTTGGAACTTTACCTAGCAATGTTGAAGTAAATCCTAAAGATCAAGAAAAAGAACAAATTAAGGCTATTCAATTGAGAAGTGGAAAAGAGTTGGAAACAAGAGTTCAAAAAGAAACTGTAGTTGAAAAGAAAAAAGAAGAAACTGAAGGAGAAAACAAAAGTTTATATCCTGATTTTTCTCTGAAACCTATGAAAATTACTATTGAAAGACCTCCACCACCATTTCCTCAAAGACTAAAGCAACAAGATAAAGGAAAAAGATTGCTAAATTCTTAGATATTTTGAAAAAATTGTCAATAAATATTCCTTTTGTTGAAGCTTTGGAACAAATGCCTGATTATGTTAAATTTATGAAGGATATACACAACAAAAAAAGGAAGTTACTAGATCATGAGACTGTTGCACTCAATAAAGAGTGTAGTGTTATAATTCAAAGAAAGCTTCCTGAAAAACTTAAAGATCCTGATAGTTTCACTATCCCGTGTGTTATTGGTGAAAAATTTTATGAGCGAGAATTATGTGATTTGGGAGCTAGCATAAATTTGATGCCTCTATCAACTTTTAAAAGATTGGGAATTAGAGAGATTGCACCAACTTTTGTAACTCTACAGTTAGTTGATCGATCTATTACACATCCAAAAGGAGTTGTAGAAGATGTTCTGGTTAAGGTTGATAAGTTTATCTTTCCTGTGGACTTTATTATTTTAGATATGGAAGAAGATAAAGAAATTCCAATCATTTTAGGAAGACCAATCCTAGCTACAGGAAGAGCTATGATAGATGTTCAAAAAGGAGAATTGATAATTAGAGTAAATGATCAAGAAGTAACCTTTAACATCTCAAATTCAATGAAATATTCGTCAATAGAAAAAGTTGATGAATGTTTCAGAATGGATATATGTGATTATCTGAAAAGAGAATATTTTAAGGAAAATTATGAAGTAAAAGAAGATATGGAAAAAGATAATTATGATGAAATTGATAGCAAAGAAGCTGATTATATTCAGGAGAAATTTGAAATGCTCAATTCAATAACACCAGAAAATGAAATATAAATTCCATCTATTGTAAAATCCCCTGAACTTGAATTAATGAATCTTATAAATCATTTGAAATATGCATTTTTAGGAAAGTTTTCAACATTATCAGTAATTATATCCTCAGACTTAAATGAAATTCAAGAACAAAAATTATTGGATACCTTAAAAAAATACAAAAAGGCTTTTGGATAGACTCTAGCTGATATTAAAGGAATTAGTCTTTTGATTTGTATGCACAGATATTAAATGAAGAATATAAACCAAGAATTGATCCACAAAGGAGACTGAACCTTATTATGAAAGATGTAGTTAAAAAAGAGATTTTAAAATGGTTAGATGCTGGAATTATATATCCTATTTCGGATAGTACTTGGGTAAGTCCAGTTCATTGTGTTCCTAAGAAAGGAGAAGTGACTGTCGAAGCAAATGAAAATAATGAATTAATACTTATAAGACAAATTTATGGTTGGCGTACTAACATTGATTATAGAAAATTAAATGCCGCCATTAGAAAAGATCACTTTCCTCTTCCTTTTCTAGACCAAATGTTGGATAGACTTGCTGGACACAAGTATTACTGCTTTCGGGATAGATATACTGGTTACCATCAAATACCTATTGCTCCTGAGGATCAAGAGAAAACAACATTTACTAGTCCTTATGGAACTTTTGCTTTTCGAAGAATGCCTTTTAAACTATGTAATGCACCTGCAACATTCCAAAGATGTATGATGTCTATCTTTAGTAAATTAATTGATAATGGAATAGAAGTATTTATGGATGATTTCTCTGTGTTTGGAACATCATTTGACGCATGCTTAAATCATCTTGAAAAAGTTTTGGAGCTATGCAAAAGAACTAACTTAGTTCTAAATTGGGAGAAATGTCACTTTATGGTTGCAGGAGGAATTGTATTAAGGCATAAAATTTCAGAAAATGGCATGCAAGTAGACCCTGCAAAAAATTAAGTAATAGCTAAATTACCACCTCCTACTATAGTGAGGGGTAAGAAGTTTTCTTGGACATGCTAGTTTCTTCAGGCGCTATATTAAAGATTTTTCAAATATTATCAAACTTCTATGCCAACTTTTAGAAAAAGACAAAATAATTTGAATTTACCGAAGACTGCTTATATGCCTTTGAGTTATTAAAGGAAAAACTAATCACAACACCTGTAATAGTTTCACCTGATTAGGAGAAACCATTTGAATTAATGTGTGATGCTAGTGATTATTTTATTGGAGCTGTTCTTGATCTAAGATATGATAAAATTTTTAAAGTTATATACTACTCTAGTAGAACTCTTAATGATGTTCAAATTAACTACACCGTTACTGAAAAAGAGTTACTGGCTATTCTGTATGATTTTGATAAATTTAGATCGTATTTAATTAGAACTAAATGTATTGCGCATACTGATCACTCTGCTATTAAATATCTAATGCAAAAGAAGGATACTAAACCTAGATTAATTAGATGGGTACTTTTAATGCAAGAATTCAATTTTGTGGTGATTGACAGAAAATGAACTGACAATCAAATTGTTGATCATTTGTCAAGACTGTAATATCATGAATCATCAGATACCAAAAATAAAATTACAGACAGTTTACCAGATGAAAAACTTTATAATATTAATGAGTGGAAAACACGTTGGTATGTTGATATTTTTCCACACATGCTAACTTCGCAGGAACAAAAAAAATTCATTCATGATGTAAAAGCATATTTTTGGGATGAACCATATTTATATAAGCAATGTAACGATCTTATTATTAGGAGATGTGTGCCTTATGAAGAAACTGAACAGATTATTAAAAAATGTCACGATTCTGAATTTGGAGAACATTTTGGGATTGACAAAACTGTGCATAAAATTTTGCAAGCTGGATTTTATTGGCCTACTCTTTTGAGAGATGTTTACAGATATATCAAAACTTGTGATAGATGCCAACGAGTAGGTAATATATCTAGAAGAAATGAAATTCCTCTAATTTCATGTTAGAAGTTGAGATTTTTAATGTTTGGGGATTATATTTCATGGGACCATTTATTCCTTCATTTGGTAACTTATATATTTTAATTGTAGTTGATTATGTATCAAAGTGGATTAAAGCACAAGCTCTACCTCGTTGTGATGTTTAAAGTGTCTCAAGATTCTTAATGAAAACCATTTTCACAAGATACAGAATGCCGAGAGTGATTATCAATGATGGAGAATCCCATTTTAGGAATAAATACATTCAAAGATTGGTAGAAAAATTTAATATTGTTCATAGATTCTCTACTGCCTATCATCCTCAAACCAGTGGTTTAGCTAAAGTTTCTAATCGTGAGATCAAACAAATTTTAGAAAAGACTGTAAATCCTAGTAGAGTAGATTGGTCTACAAGACTGGATACTGCATTATGGGCATACAAGACTACTTATAAAACTCATATTGGTATGACTCCATACAAGCTTATATATGGAAAGACTTGTCACTTACCAGTAGAATTGAAGCATAAAGCATATTGGGTGATTAAAGAATTCAACTATAATTTGAAAAATGCTGGTGAGAGGAGAATGTTGTAATTGAATGAATTAGAAGAATTCAGAAATGAATCTTACAATAACAGAATTTATAAGGAAAAACTGCAGTTAATGCATGATCAAAAGATTAACCAGAAGAACTTTGAACTAGGACAAGAAGTTTTGCTTTACAATACAAGATTGAAATTATTTCCTAGGAAATTGAAATCTTGTTGGTTAGGACCCTTTACTGTGACTCAGGTTTACACTTATGGAGCTTTTGAAATTGAAGATTACAAGACTGGGAATAAATTTAAAGTCAATGTACATAGATTAAAACCATATTTTGAGGGTAAAAGACCAAATTTTAAAGAGGTTTTAATGCTCAGTCAACCTGAATAGGTCGGGCTGACAACGTTAAACCAAGCACTTTATGGGAGGAAACCCATAGTTATCTTTATTTGTTTGAGTTTTTGTTTGATTTTGTTGTTAGTTAATACTATTATTGAATTCTACTACTTGTCTTTGATCTTTGATTATCAAGAATTTGAATCCATAGAGAAATTTTGGAATGTATTTGAACACTGCGTTTTTGTGTAAAATTTTGCTTAGGGCGCCGACGGTGAGTTTTTCTCGAGAGCCCTTGAATTTAATTGCACAAGGCTCGCCGACGACACCTTCGAGGCCGCCGACAGCGGGATAAGCGAGTGGGCAGTTTTTCGAGTTCAAAATGACAGATTTTGGCGGTTTTTAGCGAATTAATCCCTTATAAACTTCTATGGACGGTTCCTAAACACTCCAACTCCCATAAACGAATGGAAACCCCTTTCAATTCCTCTCTAATGACTTTCAATTCAGTAGATTACCCAAGATTTCAGGTTTACAATCGGAGAAAGTTCGTTAGTGCCGAGGCGCAGCGACTTTTCAACAAGGTGATGTCCAAGAGAAGGCTAATCAAGGAAAGAGGATTCATCAATAGTGTATTAAGTAATTATTCGTCACCAATTGAAGAAATGATTGTGCGACGAAGATGAGAAGACTTTTGCTATACTACTACGGCAGCAGTCGTTCTAGTGGTTAAGGAATTCTACGCCAATTTACATGGAATCAGCTAAGGAAGCGTTTATGTGCGAGTTAGGCGGATAACATTTAATTCTGGAAGGATTAATGAGTTATACATGCTTGAGAATGTTTTTGTCTGCCATTATTCAAATTTTGTGACGACGAGAGAAAAGATGAATGAAATATACCAGTATTTAACGGACAAAATCGATGACTGGGAAGTTAGAGAAAATGGGTACGTTAATTTTTCTGCAACACTTTTAAATCTCGTTTCAATGAATTCACACTTTTTCATATCTGCGAAATTATTGCCGACGATGAAAATTGGCAAAGTCACGAAAGAAAGTGCAATTTTGAACTACTGCATTCAAATGGGATGGCCTATTGATATTGGACCAATTATTTTTAAGTTTGTGTTTGGCCTGATCGTTCAAGGATCATCTCAAGGGCTTGGACATCCTCCAACAATCTTCTCAATATGCAGTTTGTTTCAAGTATCGTATGAGATTTGGGAGAAAATACTACTACTTTGGAAACCTTTAGACCTAACTTGTATGTTCCCAGCCAATGATGAGGAGAATGACACAGGCGTGATTATGAATCAAGCATCGCGGAATTCTGTTCCTATTCAACCTCTAGTAGCGGACAAGACACCGATGATCTTACATCAAATCAAGAGTCTGGAAAAGCAGGTACAAAATTTAATGAGTACAGTTAACAATATGTCTGATTTCTTTGATCATATCGATTGGAGAATGAAGGAGCATTTTGATCATACTGGGCAATTTCTAGCGAGTCTGATATGCTTAATGAAGAGAATGGGTTGGGTTGAAGAAGATTCAACTGAAGAATTCCCATTCCGACCTTTTTATAACCTATTTGTCCATGTTCAAGCAATGGGTGATATCAGAGGAGAAACCAGTACAGATTCGGAAGAGTAGTAGAATTGTTTTATTTGTTTCTTTGTGTTTGATTTGAACTTTGTTGGTGTGTTTGCTTTCTTAGTTTGCTTTTTAATCTCAGTATAATTGAGATAATGATTGAAATGTTTGTTTTCAGCATTTTGAGTGTTATGGTTTGGTAAGAGCTTCACTCCTATGTAAACTTTTTTTAATTTTCACCATGAATTTCTTCCACATTAAGAAACTTTAAAAAATTTGAAATTGTGGAGAAAAGGCTTGGAATGAATTCATGGAACTTAATTTAGATTGATTTAAACCCACTTTAGAAGCTATTGTATTATTATTTTAGAGATTAGTTTGGATTTTGGTGATTTTGATAGATTAAAAAATGGCTCCACGACAAAAGAGAAGACTTGAACATGACGAGACTCGATTTATAAATGGAAAAGCATAATCGAGGTATACTTCAATCTTTCAAAGTAAGAAGTGCATACAAGATCGAGTTTTTGAAAATCTCGGAGGAGAGGTGGAACGAGTTATCAAAGAGAGAGGATGGGAGAACTTCTGCTACATAACAAATAGAGCTGCTATCGAAGTTGTGAGAGATTTTTACTCTAATCTGACTCAACTCGAGGATGAGCCTATCGAAGTAAGAGGATTCTTTGTTGACTTTAATGCTAACCGCATTAACACTTTTTACGAGCTTCAGAAATATTTTTCTAGCGAGTATGAAACATTTGGAACAATGAAGGGTCTATTAAACGATGTTATTATCTTTCTCACTAATGGGAAAGGAGTTTGGAAAATTAAAAATCGTGAACGGATTAACTTTCCACTTTCCATGATGAATGCCACTGCTAAGGCATGACATTATTTTATTTATTTGACTCTACTACCCACATATCATCATAGTGAAGTCTCGAGAGACAGAGCTGTTCTGAATTTCTGTATTCAGAACAATAGAAGTATAAATGTGGGGAGAATAATTTACAAGAAAATTATGGCCACTACGAAGAGTGAGACAAGTGGATATTTAAGACATCCTGGCCTAATTTATGCACTTTGTCAATTATCTGGAGTTGAAGCAAGAGATAATGAAGAATGGGTGTATCTGATGAAACCCATTAGTAAAGAAAATATAAAGACTTATGAATCTCATGAGGAATGGAGAACTTAAAGTAGAATCCAGGCACCTTCTACTAGTAGAGATACCCCTTCTACTAGCTATGACTCTCCTGCCTCTAGTTCCCCTACCTTATATGATTTAATGAATGTCATGACCCTACAGCGAAAAAGTTTTGAGCAGTTAGATGAAAAATTAGAAAGAATTGATCACAAGATTTAAGGAATAGAGAGAAGACATGATCTCTATAGTGAGAATCTTCAGAGGCACTCTGATTTTGAGATGGCTTATTATGATGCTCAGGCTAGGTACTACAGAGGAGAGCCTGATGTCATTTTTCCAGAATGCCCCCGTTATACTCAGTATCAACCCAATCCTCCTGCTGACCAGGGTGATGAGGACGTTGTATGGGATTTTGAGGATTGATTTTTTGTGATGTGATGTATGTATTTGTTTGTTTTGTTGTAGTACTTTGATTTTTATTAATTGTATTCTGTGGACTATGCTTTATTTCTGGGATATGTGTTTAGTTTTGTAGTTTGTATTTTCATTTCTGTTTATAATGAATTGCGATTGTAATAGTAAGTGTGAACTTTTTAGTTTGAAATATTAAACTGTTTGTTCTGTATTGTGAAATGCATATTGTGGGCATATTTTTAGGTTGAGTTGTATTTTGAAAAGGAGGTCGCCTACAGAAATTGTCGGCAAATTTTAGATTTTAAATTTGATTTAAATATATATATAGTTTAGAAAGTATCATTTTATTTTGAAAATAATTTCAGTTTCAAAATTTTAAGATATGAAATCAAACTGATCTCACATCCCGAATAGTTTATATAAACGAGCACCGCACCACAAACTGTATATCTATCCCGGAGAATAAACACACTCGCTCGATGATGGGGCTCGATTAAATAAACTAGAAGATTTGCGACATCCGTTTGGTCCGCGAACCAATTTTATAAGCCGACAAGTTCCCCGCTTAATATAAAGGAATTAAGCGGGGTTTATATTATCTGGGTTCTTAAAGTTCCCTATAAGGGCAAGCCCCTATAGTTAATTACATCTTAAGTGACAGGAAACACTTAAGAAAACTCTCGATAATGATCAGTGGTTTTGCTCTCAAGAATTTCAAAGTAAGGTTTTCAAACAATTGGATTTTGGAAATTTCAATAGGGAATGACTCAAATTTGGAACAGTTATTTTAGGAGTCCGAAGGCAGAGAAGTAGGAGAAGTTGAGGATCCAAGAAGAATCTTGGCAACTTCCCACACTATCCTATGGTTTGGCTTCAATTTGGAAATATACTTAATGTTTCCATCCTGCTAATTTTAATTAATTAGGACTTATATTTGTATGACATAATCATACAAATAGCCTCGAAGATGTGAGGGTTTATGTCGTACAAAACGACTACCTCGGAGTCCTAAGGCCGGTTAGGGCTTAATTTACATAACATGATTATGCAAATGCCTAACAAAAGGGTTGAGGATTTATGTTGCACTAGGAAAACTACCTCGAAATCCTACGGTTTGGTTGTTTAATTCTAGGAATGTTTAGCTGATGTAGAGTTGTTTTGCTGACGAAGATGGCCGTGCTGCCCACCGTGCTCCAAGCTCCTTATTGTTGCAGAGGTTTGGATTCAGAAGTCATAAGTTAGGAGATGAGAGAAGTGTTTTGGTTTAGAGAAAACTTTAAAATCCAAGTGTTTTTAATATTTTAATTAAAACAAATCTTAAAGTTGTTTAAACAGAACCGATTAAGATCCCAAGGTTTCGTCATCCTGGCACCGTTATTTTCATTAAATTCACTTAGTCCAGATGAAGTTGCTAAACTCAATTGAATGAGTTCCACACTTTCATTTAGACCGTGGGAAATCTCGTTAGCAACACGTGGGTTACATCATCCGAGGTATTCCCGATCATTCAACGAGACATTTTAATTTAGTTAAAGTTGTAGTTTTGTTGTTCTGTTTGTGATTAAATTTTGAGTTGTTTTATATATTGAAATGTTGTGGCGGTGATTTTTATCTTGTAATGACTTTTAATTTAGTTTTGGTTTCAGTTCAGGGACTATCCTAAAGGTTTTGGTTTTCATGCAACAGTTGTATATCATGCAATAAAAGTAAAGTACATTCCATGTAAGTAAATGGCAATAAAATAAATTGCAATAAAATAAAAGCGTACCTGGAGGGTCTTCCCGTCATCCCAAGCTGCACTTAAAACACATGTTAAGACATTTAAATGTTCCAACAAGTACCTAGGTAAAGCTAAGGGAAAGGTTTTGGTTGTCTACCAAAGTCCTAATCCTATAACTAGTCATCTCCTATGACGTCTAGATTCTTGTGTTTTGGTTTAGGGATGATTTTCTTCACCAAAGAATAATTAAGTTCAATTGTTCTTATAAACATCCCATCATATTGAGGAAGTGCTTAAGACGAGTCTTAAACATCTTTTCAATATCTCTAGGATTGTTTTAAGTCCAAGAGAATTTAATTATACAAGTGAATTAATCATGCAAGAGTTCAGGTTTTGTTCTCTTGCTCAGTGAACTAGGACATTTGAATATCCTATAAGTGAAGTAACACTTCACTTGATACCTCATTTAAGAGTTATAATAATAAGAGCTTTAAGAGGGCAAATCAACTTATTAAGTATTTTAATGATTTAAACTTAATGATTTAATTTTGATTTTGACTTGATTATAAAAAATCAGTTTAAGTTTGGAATAGTGTTCTAATTATTTTAGATTTAATTCTTAATGATTTAATTTAGGTTTGTTGATAAATGATTTTGATTTAATTTAATTCAATTTAATTTAATTTTAATTTAATTTAATTTTAATTTAATTTAGTTTTAATTTAATTTAATTTAATTTGATTTAATTTAATTTAATTTTAATTTTAATTTAATTTTAATTTTAATTTTAATTTAATTTAATTTAATTTAATTTAATTTTAATTTTAATTTTAATTTTAATTTTAATTTTAATTTAATTTAAATTTAAATTTAATTTAATTTTAATTTAATTTTAATTTAATTTAATTTAATTTAATTTTAGTTTAATTTTAATTTGGATTATTATTTTAATTAATTTTTTTTAAGTAATAATTAAGTATTATTGAAGTGATTTATTTAGGGATTTTTAAATTAAAGAATAAATATCCTTTTAATAATATCCCTACTTTAATAATTCCAATTTCTATTATTCTTCCAAAATTTCAATTAATTAATTAATTAATTAAAGTTTTATTTTAATTATTTTTTTGAAATGGTTAGTAGGTTTCTACCCTTAATTATTTAAGTTTCAATCATCCAAAAATCAGTTTAAAATCAAATATTTTACCCTCCCCCTTTTAATTAATCCAAAAATTTTCATTAAAGGTTGAAAAATTTTAATTACCATTTTGCCCTTCAAGCTTAATAATTCTATAACTCACTAAATTAAGCTCAAATAAACTTAAAATTTTTATGTAACCTCACTCGCATATCAATTAAGACATTAGAGGAGAAAATGTGATTTTTCTGTATTTAATTTATTTATGTAATTATTTTTGATGGAAAATAGGGGTTTTCAAGGAAAATTCAACAACATGACCAAGGAAATGCTTCTATCCTTGAGAAAATTATGGGATGTTCCTAATGACTAGAGGACCATTTGGACCAATTTTGGTGATTTTTTGAATTATATTTTATTTATTAGAATTATTTTGATTTTTGGAGTATTAATTAATTTTAAAATCAAAATTAAAATTAAAAAAAGGATTTTATATTTTTCTTAAATCTCTCTAACCTCAAGGAGTCCAGAGAAAAAAAATTTTATATTTTTCTAATTTTTTTTTGATTTATTAGAATTATTTTAATGAAAAGGTTGGAAAATACATTTTTTAATATTAAAAATTACATCAAGCCTTTAAAATTCAATATCTTATCCTAGGGACTTAAGAAAAATATTTGGTTTATTCCTAAGTAATTAGAATTCAAAATGTGACATTTTGGTGATTTTTAATATTTTTATGATTTTATTATTTTTTAATTATTAAAAATATTAAAATAATGATAAAAATCTACTTTTTTAGAAAATTACAATTTTAATTTTCCTAAATTTCTCTGATATCAGAGAAGTTCCAAAACCTTTTTTGTGAATTTTTGAAAAGTATTTTGTGAGTTATGAATTTTTAAAGTATAATTTCACCCATTTTACTTAAGAGGCTTAATCAACCCATTTGGTGAGGTTAATCAAGTCCAATTAATTTCAAATTTTTATGAGATGTTTCTCTAATCGCAAAGATCAGTGGAGAATTATTTTTAAGTTAATTTGATGTGTAGTTAGCCCTAATTAATTAAAATTCAATTTTGGGTATTTAGACCAATTAGGGTTATTCCAAGTGAATTAACTCAAAACTTATTTTTCCTAGATTCCTCTGGTCATAAGAAACATCACCAAATTTTCCTAGAATTTATTTCTCAACATGTTAATTATTGGAATTAAAATACTCAAAACAGTAACATGAACTTGGAAAATCAATAACTTCTCATAGGGATGGCCTCTGACCTTAGAAAATTCAGGGAATGTTCCCAAGTTCAGAGGCTTTAAAAGCCCTATGGTCTCATGCCATGGTGAATTGTCTATGTGCATGGAGAATTGAAATAGTGCAGAGAGTAATTAAATCATTAAAAATAAAATACTAAATGAAATTAATTGATTCCTTTTCCACATTATTCTCCTCTGTTCACTGAGCAAGAGGGTATTTTTATTTTATTTTTAGGATTTTTCTACATAAAGTTATGGATTTTCTAAGTTCTGGTAATTAAATAAATCCATAAAATCCTATTTTTTATTAATCCGAATCGGCGCCGCGTCATCCTTAGCATCTCCGAACAGCCACACGGCGCCTTCTGTTTCAACACCGCCATCCGACTCAGCGCTCCAGGGGCCCGCGGTTCATGTACTATCGCGCTGTCCGGCTTGATCCTGACCGTCTGCTCGATACACGCTCGATCCGACGGCTCCTGGTCATCGTCTACGACTGGTGTGCACCCGTGACCGTCCACACTAAAACCCTAAGATCTCACTCAATTCTCAACGGATTTTCTTGTTCTTATGCTCTATGGATTCGTCTTGAAGAGACGAACACATCCATACGGTAAACTTGCATTAAAATTAAGGCATTTGAAATGGAGAATCTCCAGAAGCTTGGGATAAAGAATTAGCTCATACCTTTGCTCAGAGAAGTGAAGCTTCGATCTGAGAGTTGTGTCACGTTCGATTGGGTACAAGCAAGCTCCGGATGAAGTCACTTGGCCTGGTGAATTGCCTAGGTACAAAAGTGACCACAGCCGATCACAAATCTTGGAGGCTGGAGCAACTGGGTGGCCTGGAGAGGGGGCTTTCACTGGGGAACTTCTCCTCTCTGGTCAGGTGAAGGTGTAGGACCAATCAATTTGGAGATTGGCTCACTGTAGCGAAGTGTCCTTTTTTTGGGTGAAATTTGGACTCTGAAATTGAGCTCTGTTAATGGGGATTAGGGTAAATGGACACTGGAGATCAATTGCTCTAAGTATGGAGAGTGGTCTGGGACAATTTTGGCAGAGTTTCAGTAAGTTTGTTTCAGCACCTCTTCCATGGCCGAGAGAGGTGGTGTTTAAATAGGCATGGCTGGAGGCTCTCCCAGGGGGAGTTAGGGGTTGGAATTAGCCGCTCTGGTGAGGAGAAGAACAGCCATTGTGGCCATTAGGCATGGGGAAACTCAGCAGGTGAGAATTCCAAGCTTGGGCTCACATGATGCTCTCGGGTTTGGTTTTTCACGGCGATCCGGGCGGTGGCCGGCGAGCATGGGTCACTCGTTGTCATCGGGGAGGTTCAGAGCTTGATGTTTGTGAGTCCAATTGAGCTTTGCCATGTGTAAAATAGTTGAATTAAAATGGCATGGGTAAAGGCTATTTTGGCTTGGTTTGGGTCAACCCAACACTTTGGGCTTGGTTCACCTTCCAAGGTAGCTTTGGGTGCTGTGGGGAGTCAAAGGAATCAGCTAGTTTGGAAAGGAAAAGTCCCTATCCAAATATATTTGGATTAAATTTGGGTTAAGGGGAAACATGCTTAGGGTTAATGACTTTTAGGAGGTACTTAAAGGACCTCCTCCTTTTGCCATTTAAGGAGAGTTGACAAATTATAGATTCTCATGGCTTGCCAATGGCTTACATGTGGCTTCATGGCTCCATATGGCTTGGGGAAAAGATGGCTCACTTGCATGAGAAAGGGTGTTGGAATTTTTGATGAATGTATGAGGAGTTAGCATGAAGCTTGATTTAGAATAATTTGATATTTGATTGGAACTTTAGGGATGGTTTTAATTGGAATGGATGATGAAGTGTAGTGTCATGTGGGCATTAGAGTCAAATTTGGGCCTTTGAAATTATTTTAGGAGTGGGCTTTTTTAGGAAGGCTTGAGGAAGTGGGCCTTAGGTTTTAAAATAAATTTATGAATGGGAATTTTGTAAAAGGGTTGGGCCAAATAGTTGTTGGGTTTGGTTTAGGGATGTGTCATGAGTGATTTGAAATAAACTTGAGGTGATTTGGAATTGGATTGGGTCTAATTTGGGTCTCTTTGGTAATAGAGTCCAAATGGGTCAAAATGAGCTATCTTGGGCTAAAGTTGGGCTAATGTTGAAATTGATGTAAAATTAATGTTGGGAAATGTTTATGGGGGTGTTACAAATAGGTTTCAACTTTGGTAGGGTTTTGATTTTGGGATTTGGGCCTATTTGCGTTAGGTTTGGGTGTAGGCCCATTTAAAAAATTTTGGGTTTGGATTGAAATTGAGTAAGGTTTGGGTGTACATTTTGTGTAAATCATGTTAGTTTTTTGTTTGTGGGGATGCTAGGAAGGTTTTAGAAAAGGTTTGGGGTTAATTGGAGTTGAGTTGGGTTAGGTTTGGGCTAAGTTTAGCTCATGGGTCAAAATTGGGCTTTAAGCTTTTAAAATGAAATTGGGTTCAAATGACAATCAAAATGGGCTTGAATTTGGTCTAGATTGATATTGGGGATATTGAATTGAAGTTTAGAATTGAATTGGACCAAAATTGAGACCAATTGGGGTGATTTGGTTTGACATTGGGTTCATTTGGGTTTAAAATGGGCTAGATTGGGGGTTTTGGTAAACGTGGGGTAAATTGACAAAATTGGCCCATGGTGTACTTGGGCAAAATGAAATTGGGAATATTTGGGATTTTCTGGAATTTTCTGGGAATTTTCTGAATTTTTGGATTTTTGGGTCAAGAGGGGCATTTTGGTAATTTGGAGGGTATTGGGGGTATTTTTTAGAAATTTTGGAATTTTTGGCTGGATATGGTCAATTTGAGTGGGGGGAAATGTTTAGGATTGATTCTGAGGAGTTTTGGGCAATTTAGGTGATTTTACAAATTTTGGGTAATTTTAAGGGCATTTGGTAGGTCTGATGGGTATAGGGGTCTCGGGATCAAAAATTGAAATTTTGGAAGAATGAAGATTGATCAAATGTGAGTGAAATGGAATCACTTTGGTTGAGCCATGAAGCCATATTAAGCCCATATGAGCCATGAGAGGACTCATTGGAGGCATTCATCTATGTTGTTCCTAACCCTCTTAGCTAGGGGCTTAGGGGTTAAGGTCCATCCATATGAATTACCTACATGAGTCAGGGAGTCAAGTTGGGCATAGGTGTGGTTTTAGGATTTGAATTGTGTGTGTGAGAGTGTAGTGTATGAGTGTAGTGAGTGTGTAAGTCAACCGGTCACTGCGACCGGGCCACCTGGGGTAGATCTCAAGGCCAAAGAGTCCTATAGGGAACTCATCCTTTAAACCTTCACATTTGATTTCAACCCTCTAGGTGATTAGGGGTCTACAATTAAGCTTGTGTGGTTTGCAGGGAGTCAAGAGGTGTTTGAACTTCTAAAGTGTGGGTTCCACTTCTAGTCCTCAAAGATAGTCAAAGGAAAAGCCTAAGGCTAGATCTTAAGTACTAAAGAGAGAAGAGAAGACCTCATCAAAAATGAGGTCAACACATATGTCCTGTGTAGTGTAGTTAGTTGTTGTGTAATGTTTAGTTTTATATACTTGTTTTAAAATTTCATTACCCCAGTAAATTTTCTAAAATGTTATATGTGTAGAAAGGTTTTTAAATATTACAGGTCAGTTGAAGTAAAATTTTTGACAAGAACCTGCAGATATAAAAAAGTCAAAAATGGCTAAACTGCAAAGGTATGAATTTTTTTATATTTAGAATTTTTCTTTCCACCCTGTATTATTTCTATTATAGAAAACTTTAAGTTTGGGGGGGGGGAGAAAACTATTAACTATTATGTGTTCTCAATTAACATATTTTCAAAAATTATAATATGATTTTTGTGATAAAATTTAATTAAGATAACTATATTTAGATTTTATCAAAATATTATAGAAGATTCAAGGAAATATTTTTGGTAATGAAAATTAATTTTGTAGGTTAAGATATTTAGTATAAGAGGATAATAATATAGTTAACTATTTAAAGTAAAGAAAACTATATTTTGAAATATTAAGAATCTTAGGAATTTGGTTGAGAAAAAAAAGATTGGGACTCAATGATGTAAAAACTAAGTTTTAAATATAAGGTAAAGAATGCTTTAAATTTTTAAATTTAGGAAAAGAAGAGTGAAGTTCAAAATTATTAACAGGCTATCCAGATATAGTAATCCTCATAAGAAAAAGAAAAGATTGAAAAGCAATCCCTGAAAAGAAAAGAAAAATATTTAGGATTGAAAAACAATTCAAAAGAAGAAAAGAAAAAGTAAGTGAGGAGAAGCTTGAGGAGATGTTTTATCAAAAATTGGCTTCACTTAGATTAACCTATAGGGAAAACTAAAAGAATTTCTGAACTTATATTTATGACTAGTTTCGTTACTAATAGAATTCTCATGAATTTCCTATCTTATGAATATTCTAAGTAAATTGATATTGCAACATATAGTGATTCTTGAAATGAATAGAAAACTAGAACTCTTAGACTTGATGACTAGATAGCCTTATACCTGCATAATTAATCTAATTACTTGAAAATCTTTCTAAGAATTCTCGTTATAATATTTATTTAAATCAAAATTACAGTATTTCTGAATTAAAACTTTACCATAATAAAATCATAACTTTTATGTAGTACTAAATATTACTTGAAGACAAGTAATAGTTACGTTTGGGAGATTTTGACCCAAGGAAAAAATGTTAAGATTTTCATGCCTATTTTATACTGATTTTGATGATATTGCACTTTATAGAATGGTATTTTTTGTGTTTTTTAATAGGTATAAAGATTTAAGGACAATGGAGAGAAAATATGCAAAAAGGAGCGAATTTGGAGCTAAAATGGCTAAATTATGAAAATTTGACTTAGGGTGTCGACGGCTAGGTCGATGACACCGACGTTGTGATTATCCAGAGAGTTCAGAATATACTTCAAGGGAGGCCGCTGACGACAGAGGTCGAGGCCGCCGACAGTAGGGCCAGTTCAAGGCATTGTTTTTAGAAGGCCGCTGAAGGCGGAGCTTGAGGCCTCCGACAACAGGGCCAGTTCAAGGCATTGTTTTTAGAAGGCCGCTGACGGCGGGATAGGCGGTTCTTTCACGAAATACGTTGAATGTGGACGATTTTCGAAGGGATACTTAGAAAATCCTTGGAGACTCTTCAACAACTTTAAAAAGAACAATTCTAGGCCAAAAAAGTGGGTTCTATTGGGTCCTCTAAAGTCACTAAGAGTCTGTAAAAAGTCCTATTAGAGTCTTCTAATAGTTACTTAGTGTCAGATAGAGAGTCCACTAGTGTCCATTGTTGTTATTTAGTAAGTGTTAAATAGTGAGTTCATATAGAGATATTGGTGAGGAATTCATCGAAGGATTGTAAAAGTGGAAGGGAAGTGAGAGATCTCTTCTGCATTGCTGTTTCGAAGGGGAATTCCGCATAATGTAAAGAAAGGAAGAGATTCAGAGAAACTTCAAGGAGTTTGCTTGGGGAGGAATTTAAGATAAGTTGTGTTTATTTACTTTAGTCTGTAGAACTTTACTTTTATATATGAAATCCATATTTTATTGTATCCTCTCTATTAAATCTGAGTAGTTTTTCTGTCTTTCTCCTAGTTTTTAAATTTTTGTGGAATGATAAATAGAATTAGTGAGCCCAAAAAATTTAAAGAAGTTGTGATAATCTTTTACTTAGATTTTAATTTACTTTCAATCTGGCCAATTGAATAGTTAAAATATGTTGAGTTTTACAACTATAGTAAAGATTACTTCCGAGATTCAGGGAGATCAAAATTCTTGGAAGAAGGGTGTAAATAAATAGGGAAATAATATTCATCGGGCATAGAAATGGAGGTTTTAGAGTGATAGACTAAAATCCTCAATGCGGTTCTATCGTTTGGGTGCTGAAGTGTAAATGTTAGCCCTCAGACGAGGGGAATGTGGGAGCTATGAAGTGAGAGCCGGTATCCTCCCAGCCTAGCCGCAGATTCAGTAACCAAGCATAGGATTAATCAATATTCTTTATGTCTGGACCAAAGGGTAAATAATAGGTATGCTTCTATTTGACACAACACAATCTTAAACTAATTCTAATTATCTATTCACTTAAATATCTTGACAAAGGAGAAAGATTCTTGCTTATATATTTGAACTTCCCTTTAGTAGAATTAGTTATCTGTTAGTAGAACTAGTTTAATTTAACTTTATATTATTGTCGATTGCGTATTAGTGACAGATAGGCAATTTTGATTTAGTTGTGATTCTAAATTGATTTCTATAATCCTAAGTCTGTAGCATCTAAAATATTCCCTGTGGGATCGATATCCAGGATTCCACTAGAGTCATGTATTACTTGAACGATACGTATACTTGCGTTTATTAGTTACTCTGCGATTAAAAGAATATATCATATACTTGTTACAGAAATTAGAATTACACTAAGTGCGCAGAGTGGGTCAGATATATATATATATATATATATATATATATATATATATATATATATATATATATGATGAGTAAATTGAAGTCATTAACGATCATCTAAGTTAAGAAAAGAAACTCACTAAATATAAAAATCTTTATGTTTAACTTCTAGTTAACTTGTACACTTTTGTTATGATTAAAAAGGATAGTATGTTGGAATATTCTCTTCTTTAGGCTTGTTAAACATCTAAAATAAAATAAATATATTCATAGTCATTTGTTTGCGTCCAGGCAATAATTTTTTAAATTTACATCATTAATCAAATTTTAATACTTCAATATCAACTTTAACTTTGTTTACCTCCCTGAATTTTAATAAAGAGATAAAATATTTCTATATTGTTGCATAGTAATTATATTAAAATTAATTAATTACAATGCAATTAGTGATGCTTTATAGTGGACATGTCTATTATAGCATTTTGATTGCAAACAAATGTTGCTAAACTTTTTAGCTTTTATAGCTAAATTAATAAATTAAACAATAGGATACACTAATTGTTCTTAAGTAAGTAGAGGTGATACTGTCTTATAAATTAAATTCAGAATTATCATTTTTAATTACAAAATAAAATAATGTACCTATATTTGATGAACATATTATGCAATACCAACATCCAAAGTCCAGCCAAAATAGGAATATTTTTTTTTACTATTATTGCGTGAAGAATTAAGGAATCTGAATTGTTTATTGCATATTAATTAACAGTATAGACATGGAACACATGATGCATTTTTCAATATAATTATTTCCACATTGCTCCAATTTTTCCTTTCCTAAATGCTATAGAGTTTGTTTCTTTGCATTTGTTTAAATAAATTAAACATCGTATTGTACGAGATCAAAATTAACAAATGGGAGATCACTGTTACAGCATCAGTAGTTTGGCGTGCTTAGGGAAACAATGGAAATAATATCTTGTCCGATAAAATTGAGTGCAGATGTGACAACAATATTTTGCATGAAAACCCTAGTTCTTAAAAACCTAATTAAAATTTTATTCCGAGTTTATGTGGCCCAGCTTATTGAATCACCGTACTGGCGGTGCATACAATTGAGCACGTCTGGCTTCATCCATGCAGCTCGCAATTATTAGTTCCCATGATTATAGAATTCATATGATCATGTGATTATGGGGTAATTGTTTTATCTCATCTAAGTTTCTAATATCATGGTAATAATAATGTATGTATCAAATTGTTAGGATAAATCTCAAAGTAATCAAATGATCATGGACGATAGTCAGACAATCGAAATGTCGAGCTAAAGGAGCGTAATCTAAAACAGTCATCTAACAACAGATTGATCGTTCGAGTTGACGAACACGAGATGTCGGCGGATCCAATCGGCAGACCATGCTTACGGTTCCAGCTATTTAAGCTCCTTTCAAGAACGTCGGGTCATAACTAGTCAATCGAATGACTTTATCTAGGTAGGAGTGATCACTACACGACCACTAGTTCCGATCAGCCGAACTCAAATCCGTCAATCCACTGAAAGTTGTTGTGTTGCACTTATATGACAACACGAACCTAATATTAATTAGCGCATTAGTTGCATCAAGGATAGTTTCCATAATTATTACATTCTTTCTGTAGCTGTATAAATATGTCCCTATAATTAGGTAGTCGAAAGATGAAGAAATGGATTCATTCCCCCGACTCATCTCCTTAAAATTCTTTACATGCACTACTCTCTCGTACTCTCCTTCTCCCAGGCTCGAACTCTCTGGGCATGTTTTATTCGAAGGACATGTTAGGATTCAAAATCCAAAAAGAAGGTGCGGTGAGCGTCGACACAGCAGCGTCTAAACTGATACTCAATCACTAGGTGGATGGAGTTGGGAGAACCTGTCCACCCGCCTGTAAGCAGTGCTTTCTCCCAGCATATCCTAAAAACTATACCCCAGACTTAGCTAAGAAATCCTCATCTGGATCCTTACAAGGGGAAGAGTGACCCAGCAGACCATGTGTCTTCCTTTGAATTGTAGGTTGGAGTTATGCATACTGATGACATTACGAAGTGCCGACTCTTCTTAACCAAGCTAAACGAGGTTGTGTTTCGGTGGTACAACAGACTGCCAGATGGTGTCATCTCATCATTTTATGAATTTAGAAAACTTCTTAACTCATTTTGCCAATGTGCAGAAGCCATGGAAGGATACTGAGACCATTCTCCAGTTCAAGCAAGGAGAGAACAAGAGTCTATAGGCTTACATCACTCGCTTTAGAAAGGAAATGCCAGAGGTGAAAAAAATGGAGCCTCTCATCGCCCGGATCACCCTGAAGCAAGGAATCCACAATAAACGGTTCAAATACATCCTAAACTTGCTCAAACCAAAATCTTTTGCTGAGGTCTAGGAAGTGGCCAACAACCATTCTACTACTGAGGAGGACCTGATGGACTCCATGGAAACCAAAATGGAATCATGTGACCGACATACGAAAAAGGGGAAAGATTGAAATGATAGGAAGCAGCAGAAAAGTGATTGATACCCGGGCAGTCGGCAGAACAACGACCTCCAATCCTGAGAAAATCGAGGAGGTAACCGTAGCAGCACGGGACAAAGTTACCACAATGATCAGCTTTTGGCTCAAAACTATGAGCGACCACGCATATATTGGGAAATACAGAATTTGACACCCCTAAATGTGTCGATGGTTGAGCTAGTCCAGGCTATTCAAAACAAAGTTTATTTCAAAAAGAACCATCATTAAAAACTACATCGGCCCTTCGCAATTAGAATAAATAATGTGCCTACCACTGAGGACATGGGCACGAAATGGAGGAGTGCCATCATCTCAGGAATTTGATGGAGGAACTCATCAAGGCTGGGAAACTGAAGGAACACATGGCTATTAAAAGACACACACGGCTGTAGGGGAAGGCCCCAGTGGGGGAGCCCACAGACGGACCCTTATAAGCAAATAAAATCCATATGGATGGGATCATTCCAACTATCTTGGGAGAAATTGGTGTGTCATCCTGAAAGTCTACTATGAAGAGTCACCGTTCAGGTGATGCATATTTTGTCGTGTCTTACACTCGTACTTATCCTCCAATTATTTTTATAGATGTAGATCTCCTGCCAAAAGAAAACATGTACATCAAGGCAATCATTTTCACAACCCTTATAAACAACAACCTGGTAGACAGTATCCTAGTCGACACCGAAAGTTTGGCAAACATTCTCTTCAAAGTAGTGTTTGAGAAAATTGGACTAAAGATTGACATGTTGGCAACATCGGTCAGGAGAAAAGAAAGAAGCCTTAGGCTAATTGCTCTGGCCATCTTGTGGGGTGAGTGAGAAAAATAGTTCACCCACACGAACATTTCGGTGGTGGAGTCCCTGCCAACTTATAACGTGATCTTCGACCGACCATTGTTGAATAGCTACCAAGTGGTGGTTTCAACTTACCATGTGGCTATGAAATTTCTCGGATTTGGGGATATAATCATGGTTCAAAGAAATTTGAAGCTGTCTAGAAGCTACTATCTTTGAGTGGTCACCAGTGTTGATCACGAGCCACTCAACATTTAAATCTTGAGAGAAGGAGGTATCGAGACCAGTAAGTTCATCCTTCAAGCACCCGTAACTGACGAATGTGAGCTTGATAAAATTTTTCTGATTAGTGACAGCTTTGACACAGAACAAAGGGACCTGCTGATCAGAACTCTCTGTACTCATTAAGTTGTATTTACCTGGATAGCCACAGAGATGAACGAAGTCTTGGTCGACGTCGCATGCAATCAGCTCAATATTAGCTCATTCACACGACTAGTGTAATAGAAACTTCGATCAACTGCAATGACCTTGGCTGAGCCAATAGTAGCAAAAATCCAGAAATTAAAGGAGGCAAGCTTCATTTAGGAGGTGCAGTACCCTACCTAGCTCTCAAACATGGTAATCATTCAGAAGCCCAACAATAAATGTATAATGGGTGTCAACTTCACTAACTTGAACCTGGATGTTTGAATGACACATATCCAATATTAAAGTTTGACAAACTTTTTGATGCAACAGTTGAATACTCTGTGATGAGTTTCCTTGACGTCTTCTCCAGCTATCACCAGAAAAAAATGATTGGGCTGACACAGAGAAAACGCCTTCATTATCACTTAGGGAGTGTTTTGTTTCAATTTAATGTCCTTTGGGTAATAAAATGTTAAAGCGACCTACCAATGCTTAATGGATGTAATATTTTCTAATAAAAAATCAAAAAATGTTGAGGTATATGTTAATGATATCCTAATAAAGAGTAATCATCCGAAAAACATATAGAAGATCTAAAAGAAACCTTTGAAACCTTAAAAAAATCAACATGATGCTAAATCATTCTAAATGTACCTTTGGGCATCGATTGACAAATTCCTTGTCATTTTACTGACTGTCGACTAGTTAAAAGCCAATCTGAAGAAGGTTTGAGCAATCCTGGACATTTGCTCTCCTCAAAACACTAATTAAAGACAAAGGTTGGCTGGATGAGTAGCGGGACTCAGCCACTTCATTTCAAAATCTAGGGATACATGTGCAACATCCTTCAAAATGATACAAAAAATCAGTACTTTGAAGGTACATCCAACTACAAGTCAGTATTCAAAAGCTTAAAGCACCTTTTGGCATCACCACCGCTGCTCCAAAGTTTAAATCCGATGGAGGAACTATCAATATATCTCAGAGTACGACCAAAAATAGACAGTTCTTTGTTGGTCAGAGAAGATGCGGGGAAGCAATTTCCAATGTACTGCACCAACCAAGTGCTCCGAGGTGCCAAACCCAAATACCGGATTATTGAAAAACAAACGTTTACACTAATGATTTCCTTTCACGGGCTTTGACATTATTTTGAGACGCACCCAATTTGAGTCGTCACCAACTACCTACTGAAATACATACTCATTCAACAAAAACATTATGATAACCGGTTGAAATGGGTAGTGAAGCTTAGTGAGTATGACATCAAGTATATCCCCTGGACAGTTATAAATACTCAGGTGATCGCTGAATTTTTCATAGACTTCTCTGAGACAAAAGAATCAGATGGGGAAAGCCCTGCCAATGATAAAATGGGGGTACTACAAGTCAACAGATCTTGCAAGTAGGCCACCATCTAATAAGAACTAGCCTTGATCAGCCCGGTTGGATAACATGTCTACCAGTCAATTCTAATAGAGTTCAACGTTAAAAATAACCAAGCTAAGTACGAAGCATTAATCACTGGGCTTAAAAGATAGATGCATGGGTCATGCTAGTGAAGTCAGACTCTCTACTGGTTGTCAAGCAAGTCAATAGAGAGTTCGAGATCTTGGATGAACTGTTGACTAAGTTCCTCACCAAAACATGGCAAGAAATATGGAGATTCAAGATCTTTTGGATGGAGCATGTAGGTTGGGAGGAGAAACACATTGGTGATATTTTGTTCAAATGCGTATGTTTTGGCATGACTCCACAGTGAGTTACTTAACTGACAATTGATGAACCGGATGCAATGGAGGTTAGTGTCCCAAGATTTTGCAAAATATAATATGTTTTGTACCTAATGATCAAGGGAACTCTTTAGATGAGGAATAACCTCGATGTATCTGAAGTGCCTAAAAGAAGGTACACTCAGAGAATATGGGAGATTCTGGAAGAAAAACTTTGGCTTATCAGATACAGTGACAAGGGTACTTTTGGCCCACACTTCTTAAGGAAACCAAAGAATTCTCAAATAAATGTGAGCAGTGTTAGAAGTATGAACCCCAAAATTAGCAATCGGTTCAAAAGCTTCAATCGATATCGAGCCCCTATATGTTTGCCACTTAAGGAATGGATATCCTAAGTCATTTTCACCTGTCTAAAGGCCAACTTAAGTTTCTCTTTGCAACGGTTGACTACTTCTACAAGTGGATTGAGGCTAAACCACTTGCCCAAATCACTGTCGACGTGGTGTGAAGCTTTATCTCGTCGGATCTCATATTCACATATGAGCTGCTGCTAGTCATCATATTCGATAATGAGACAAATTTTTTATATCAGCGCGTAAGGGATTTCTGAACGAGTCATTCCATTTCCCTTGGAATAACTAACAAGACGAAGAAGCCAACATGGTCATCCTATACTTGCTAAGGAGTAAAGTAAAATGAGTCAATGGGAAACTAGACGAACTTGCTGATAAAATAATGATTAAATTCTTTTATGTTTTACACATGTCTATGGATGCAATTGCACTTTAAAGAAAGATATTTTCATGTTTTCCTACTAGGTACAACATGTGTTGGAAGTGGAGCAATGTAGAGGGGGCTTGGAGCAAAGGAGCAAAATGGAAGACTGGCGCCTAGGCGCCAGTCCCTTACCTAGCAATCCGAATGTTGGCACCTAGGTGCCAACTACTGGGCTCCTATGCACAAGAAACTGGGGCCTAGGAGCAATACCCATGAGCACCTAGGCGCCTAAGCCTTTTTCTTTAGATTTTTATACTGCCGCCTAGGAACCTAAGCGTCAGCAACTGCGTAGGGAAGTTTTAAGTAGTTTGGCCCCTTGTCATGAGGAATTACTATAGAAGGCTAAGGGGGTTCATATGCTATGTATTAAGGTCTATAAAATGGGAATGAATTCAAAAAAGAAGAGGATTGATGAGGGTTGGTGTTAAATTGAAATCCTTAGCGAATTGAGTGGTAGAAGACTGAGTTGTTGTAAAGTTCAATTCCTTCTTCTTCTTGAATTGAGGAGAGGGAAAGCATTAATAAGTTGCAGTCAAGGGAGCATTTTGTGGAGCATCTTCATGTCATTGTAAAGAGGAGGAAGATGAGTTATTATGTACTTTATTTGTTTTATTTCCTTAGTTTTATCATATAGTGAATTCACTTATTTTCAATGAAGCGTTGTGGATTGTTTCTCACGCTTTATGAGCAGTAATCTTTACCTTACCTTGTGATGATTAAGTAGGAGGAATAGGAGTGCATAATGGTTTCAAAATTATTTTTAATTACTTAATGAGATGAGTAGCCTTTAGATTTTCATTTATTCTTTTATTCTAGCCAAGTGAAAAATTAGAATGTGTCGTGAACCATAATAACTAGGGAGAGTTATAGCATAATTAACTAGGTTAGCACATTGAACTATATGGTATGGTGCAAGAACTTCATAGGGTGATGCAAATGTTATGGAGATATTCTTTGATGGGTTCAAAATGAGATTTGAGGAATTAAATCCATTTTAAGAAATCTTCTTTACGCACTTGGGAGAGAGTAAATAAGAGAGTTGCTTCTTTTGCTTATATTTTTCACTAGCTACATTTACAATTTGCATTTACATTTCTTATACTCAGCTTACATCATTACAAGGGAGTGTGTCTTTAGAACTTGATTTTCATAAAGTCAACCCAAGTAATTAGAAATAGTTTTGTATGATTTGAACTTTTAGTTGCTTTCAATACTGTAGGATCACTTGTACGACTTTATACATAATATAAATTCTAGGTTAGGAACTAAAAATTTTCCTATGCTTAAATTCCCTCATTTCCCAATGGGATCAACATTCCAGACTAAAAAAACTAATGTCTGATATGACACGTGCACTTGCATGAGACCCTAGTGTGTAGTTTCACCTAGAAGCAGTATCAAGTTTTGACACTGTTACTGGGAAATCGTCAGTGTATTTAACTCAGGGGAATTTTAGTTGATTTATAAGTCTTAGATTTGAAAACTTGTAGTGTTAATTATTTCTGTTTAGTTTTCTTTTTGTGTGTTTAAAAAGAAAATTTTAAAAATATTTTTGTTTGTTAATTTTGAATTCTTTATCTGTTGACTTGTTTGTGTGTTTAAATCTTACCTACTAGATTCTTTAGTTTGTGTATGCGTAGTTCAGGACCAACTAGACTTGAACCATAGGATTCAAAACTAGATAGAAATCTTATGAGGATTAGAAAACAAAAAAAAAGACTTCAAGAACTTGTAGAAGAAATGGTGAACAACCCACAAAATAAACCTGCAAACCATGAACCAAATTACGATGCACATGGACCATTAAGATATTATGTAAATCCTACGATAGATGAAACTCACTTAAGTATTCAAACCCCTACCACAGAAGCTAAAACATTTGAACAGAAGCCTCTTATCATCCAAATGGCACAAAAAAATCAGTTTGGAGGAACCCTGTCTGAAGATCCAAAATATACATTTAGCAAGTTTTTTAGAACTCTGCGTTACATTCTTTATAGAGACATATGCAATGATTTTGTTATGCTCAGGATTTTTCATTTTTTCTAGAAGTGACAAGGCCAAAATGTGGTTAAATTCTTTAGCAGCCAGATCAATAAAGTTGTGGATTGACTTAGCCCAAAATTCTTAGCTAAATATTTTGGCCTTAAAAAATGACTAAACCACGGAATGATATTACTTCATTTTACCAGCATGAAGGTGAGTCATTTTATGAGGCATGGGATTATTTTAAGAAACTTATTAGGAAGTGCCCCCATCATGCACTGCTCGATTGGCTGATAATTCAAACTTTCTACATTGGTTTAGTAGGATCCCTTAGGTCAGTTATTGATGTTGGGCTGAAGGATCGCTTATGTTGAAGCCATATTGTGAGGCTTATTCTCCGATATAGAAGATGGCTACAAACAATTTAGTGAACCCTAGAATGGTAGCAACTGTTCATGAAACTAATGTGCTTTCAATTTTAACTTCTCAGGTATCTACAATTTTTAGAAAGTTAGATCAGTTTGAAATGAACCAACCTCTATGACCATCAGTAATTGAGAAGAGTTCATTCAGACAACTAGTTGAAGTAAAAACTTCATCTTTTGAGACCTTAAATGTGACGAATAACAAACTTAATAACCATTATCCAATTTATATAACCCTGATTGGAAGAACCACAATAACTTTAACTTGAATAACAATCTTGGTGGGGAAAGCCAATAATGGGGAATAATCAAACAAATACTTTTGGGAATTGGAACAATCAGGGTATTCAAACCCAAGATCTTCTTATCCTCTAAGATTTAACTCTAACCTACAATTTAATCTTCTTATCCTCCAAGATTTAACTCTAACCTACAATTCATTGAGAAGAAGTTGTTGTTGGAAGAAGATTTTTCGCAGATGGGGAATCAATTACAAAGCTAAGGTGTAGCTTATATGAATATTGAGAACAAGTTGGGGCAAATTGCAAACTGAATTAGTACTCAACCCCAAGGAAATATTAGTAATACTTAGACTAACCCTAAGGAAAGGAATAATGAGCATGTTAAAGATTAAAGTTAAGGAGTGGAAGAGAATTGAAGGATATGGGTTGTAAAGACCCTAAGTTGCAAAAAGAGACTATAGAACATGAAAGACATTTGAAAAATATTTACAAAGACTTAGATAAACTACTCTCTCCTACTAAGATTAACAAAGAAAGACCACCATCACCATTTCCTTAGAGACTCCAGAAACAAAACTTCGATAAAATATTTTCTAGACTCTTGGAAGTAATTGTAAAAATAACGATTAACATGCCTTTTGATGAGGCATTAGAACAAATGTCTAGCTATTAATGAAAGAGATTCTTAATAAGAAGAGGAAGTTTAGAAATTATGAGGCAATATCACTTAGCGAGGAATGCAGTGCTATTATGTAGAAGAAGCTACCTCAGAAGCTCAAGGATCTTGGGAGCTTTAGTTTCCCTTGTGCAATTTAAGTAAAATTCTACAAGAAAGCGATATGTGATCTCAAAGCAAGTACTAACCTTATGCCTTTATCTCTTTTTAAGAGGTTAGGGTTAGGAGAGGTGTCTCCTACCACTGTAACCCTTCAACTTGTTGATCTTCCAATCACTTATCCAAGGGGGTTATAGAGGATGTTCTAGTGAAAATGGATAAATTCATCTTCTCTGTTGACTTCAATGTATTAGATATGGAGGAAGGTAAATAAACTCCTATTATTTTAGGTAGACCTTTCCTAGCCACTCGACAAGCTATAATAGATGTGCAAAAATGTGATTTAACTATGAGGGTGAATGATTAGGAGGTTACTTTTAATATGTTAAAAGTTATCAAGTATCCTTCTGAGGGAAATGAAGATGTGTGTTTTCGGATGGATCTTATTGATTATTTGTGTAGTAGCCATTTATAGAAAAATTATGATGTCAAATCACTAGACTTATATTTGGATGAGGAGAAGTTTATAGGCTCAATGAAAGCATAAGCTCTATTGGTCAAATATAAAAAAAATAGTTAGGGAGAGCTTTGAAATTCTTGACACAACAAAAAATTGTAAACCTCTGGTTCCTTCTATTGAAGAACAACTTAAACCCAAATTAAGGGTCTTCTCAAATATTTAAAGTATGCATACTTGGGGAAGTCATCTACATCACTGGTTAGCATATCCTCAAATTTGACTAATTCTCAAGAAGAAAAATTGATGCACATTCTGATGAAATTTAAGAAAGTTTTTGGATGGACCTTAACAGATATAAAGGGGATAAGTTGTATGCATAGGATTCTGATGAAAGATAACCATAAACCCAGCCAGATCCTCAAAGGAGACTAAACTATGTTATGAAGGAAATTGTCAAGAATGAAATATTAAAGTGGTTTGATGTAGCTATTATCTATCTCATTTCAGATAGTGTCTGGGTTAGCTCTATCTACTGTGTACCTAAGAAAGGGGGAGTGACCATTGTAGCAAATTAACATAATGAATTGATTCATACTCGACATGTCACTGGTTAGCTTATATGTATTGATTACATAAAATTAAATTTTACCACCAAGAAAGATCACTTTTTTTACCCTTTCAAGATCAGATGTTGGATAGGTTAGGCTTCCATCCATAATTATGGGTATCATCAGATCAATATAGCTCCTGAGGATCAGAATAAGATAATGTTCACAAGTCCGTATGAGACTTTTGCTTTTCAAAGAATACACTTTAGGCTATGTAATGCACCTGCTACATTTTAATGGTGCATGATGTCAACTTTCTGTGACATAATTGAGAAGGGGATGAAGTTTTTATGGATGGTTTTTCATATTTAGCCCTTTACTTGATTTTTGTTTAGATCATTTGGACAGGGTGTTGAGATGTTGTGAAGAGACTAATTTAGTACTAGATTTGGAAAAGTTCCAATTCATGGTTTCTAAAGGAATTATGTTGGGATACAAAATTTCTGAATGAGAAATTGATCAAGTAAAAATTCAGGTTATTGAAAAACTTCCCCTACCCAATATTGTGAGGGGAGTTAGAAGTCTGAAGATATGATGGATTTTATATGTGATATATTAAAGATTTATCTAAAATCGCTAAATCTCTATGCCATCTTTCAGAAATGGACTTTCTATTTAATTTTGACTATGAATGTCTAAATTATTTTAATACTTTGAAAGAAAAGTTAGTCACAGCTTCTATAATTGTCTCGCCTGATTGGGGGAGACCTTTTAAGCTTATGTGTGATGTGAGTAACTACGCTATTAGAGTAATATTAGGACAATGACACAATAAGTTGTTTAACGTTATATAATATACTAGTAAGACTCTTCTTGAATCTCAAATTAATTATAAAATTACTAAGAAGGAGCTTCTAGTTATAATATATGCATTTGATAAATTTAGGCCTTATTTGATTGGAAAGGCACTGTTATACTAATCATTCTAAAATTTGATATCTGATGTCAAAAAATGATGTCAGATCGAGATTGATTAGATGGGGCCCGTTAATGCAAGAATTTGGAATCTACAAAAGAATGAAGAATGAATCCTTCCACCCGTGCTTTATGTTGCCTCTCTAGGCCATACCTATGTTCCTCCTTGGAAATGAATGAGGCAACCGTTTCCTTCAGCTACAAAACCTCTCTCTTCAAGGCTTCTATGACATTAATGGATTCTTGATTATTCTTGATAAAATTTCTAGTTTGAGTTGTAGTAGATCTCGATCATTGCAAACTCTCCTCAACTTTGCCTCCAGATAGCCAATCTTCTCTAGGCCTCGATCAGAGGCAACCTCTAGAAATGAGGGCCTATGATGCCATCAAAAGGAACCAATCCATATCTTGGCAAAGCTTCGGCGGCTGTAGCTTTTCAGAGTTCAATCAAGATCCTCCAACCAAAGCAAATTGAGTAGAAATGATGGCATGTCCTTATCCTAAGTTTGACGACAGTTGTTAGTCTCTCGACGTGTCCAGAAGATTGAACCGTTTGGTACCAACCCACATTCTTCTGGATGCTTCTTCTATTGGCTCCCACTAAAAAGCCTCCATGCTCCTTTTCAGCAGAGGGTGAGGAGGGGTAGCCACTTCTTCTACCAGCTCCTTTCCTTGCATATAAAAGGTTTCCCCCTTTGTACAAGGCGAAGGCTTGTTACTAGGAGATGGAGCTACCTTTTTTATAGAGACACAGGAAAAGAAGGGGAGAGTGTTCGACCGGCCTTTGATTGCTCGGACAAGGAGATGAAAGATGAACTATCGACCAGTAGATCTAGCGGAACAATAATTGTCAGTGACGTATTAATCAGCATGCCAGATTTTGAGGAAGAAGAGGTTGATGCCGCAATTTCACTCAAAGTTCTTCCAGAAGTGACTATATTTCCATCACCTTCCCCTACATCAATAAAATGAGAAGCATATTTTCAAGCAATAATAATAACCATGCTTGTCACTATATCTTAAATAATAACAATAGTTTCAAAAATAGAGGTAAGGTATCCTGAGGCCACACTATAAGGGAGTGGGTCCTCATCTTAGATAGGGTTACCTTTCTTTGGGAGACACTTCTTCTTCTAATGCTTAAGCTTCTCCTTCGCCAACCTTGCCTGGGCAGTCTAGCCAATATCTAAGAGACACCGCTGATCCTCAATCATTTTGCCCATTAGCACACAGGTGACTGTTGCTTCAATGATCTAATGTGGGACCAAGAGATGGCTACTGTTCAACATCACCTCGTTGGCTTACATCTCCTCTATGAGGGACATTAGTCTGTCCCCCGCTGGCTTCAACAAGTCCAAATCCCCTAATTGCTGGAATAAGATCCAATCACAAACTGCTTTCTCCAATCCTTTATTTTGTTCTTGACCCCAAGCAGGTAGAGCTTCTTACTAGTAGAGAACATGGGAAGCTTACCCCTACTTTTTCAATGGTATACCTAGTGATTTAAGGTTTAAATATTATAAATTTAAAAATATATGTTATAACTTTAATAACTTAATTCTCCATGATTTATCACTATTCACTAGGTATAAACGTAAGTGTAATATATGGTTTTATTTAAACCCAGAGTATCGATCCCACAGAGAAGCGATGTAAGAAATTCCATGGGCTAAATTATAGTCAACTTTGTTCAAGTCTTAGTTTGGAAAGTTAATTAAGGTGTTATTTCTAACAACTACTCCTAAATACAACCCTAAGTCTAAAGTTAAACGTAATTAGACAAATTGGTGTGGTAAATTTCAAGAGGTGAGAACTACCATTCTCAAGTGATTACATAAGTGATTTAATACTTTGATGTTATTGTATCTAGTGACAAATAGGAGCATTCATCTTCTTTACTCTCTTCCGAGTGCATAAAGAAGTTTGGTTAACCTAGTGTTAATTCCATAAAACCTAGATTACATTGGTTATGATTCTAGCATGTCACCCTAGAGTCTCCAAATTATGCCCTCAATTTGGCTAACCAAGTTTTAGTTCATTAAACCCAAGATCAAATTGGTTAGGATTCTAGTCTGTCACCCTAGAGTCCTCAATTAATATCCTTCAAATCCAATTTCCCTATTTATTTTCACTACCATAAGGTCTAGTTTTTCTTCACCCGATAGTTCAATGTGGTTCTTTCTAATTGTTCATGTCATAACTCTCCCAAGTTTTTATGGTGAACTTAAAATTTTAATAGCTCACATGATCAGTACAAAAAGTAAATGAAGAACAGAAAGAAGACCATCATGTTATAGTTTAAAAATCAATTCTAGAAGCATCATAACATCCTACACATTCAACATATGCATCATAAGAGAATGGTAAAGGAACTCTACTTACAAAGCATGTTTAACAAAATAGAAAACATCATTACATCAAAGCAATTTCACCAAATATGTGTTTACACAAAAAATCAACAGTATTAAACTTGATACTTAACTTTTGCTCCCTAAAAAGAGAAGCAAATTCCAAGGGAAAATTCTTTCACAATGTTGCACATGATGTTGAAGTAAACCCTTACAAAATCTCTCGAATTCATCCTTCAAACTTTCCGAAATAGTAAAAAATCTACATTTCCTACTACTACCTATGGCCTCTTGGCCTTCCCGAAGAATTCGAGGAGTTGGAAAAGCCAAAAAGTGTCTTTCCAATCATCCAGATTCATCAAATAACTCCTTGGTTCGTGCTGAAACCACACAGAATAGTTCTAGCGCCTATGTGACAGTCTGCAGTGCCTAGGCACCACCTTCTTGGGTAAGCCTAAGAAATCACTGACGCCTAGGCGCCAGTCTGCAGAACCTAGGTGTCATCTTCTCTCTTTGTGGGAACATGTCTAGTGCTTAGGCGCCCATCTGTGGCGCCATGGCGTCATGGAGTGAAGCCGAGGCTTCAGTTAATGATTTGATCCATTGCTTCATTGGCCTCCTTTTTTGCTCTGTTTTCACTCCAATTCGCTCTAATTCTCCTACCATTGATACCTACAACAAAATGAAAATAACCTTACTTAAAGTGCAATTTCATTAAATAACAAGTACAAAAGGTAAATAGAATTTAGCATTCGAAAGGACATCTCACAAACCCTTCCCTATTGATCTTAAAAGAGTAAAAGCAGCCAAAGCAGTGGGAGAATAAAATTTTGTTGCAGCTATAGAGTTCAGCAACACTTGGGCCGGAATGACCCATGAGTATTGAAGATGCTCCGGAGCTCGATACATAGAGGCAGCTGGAGACCATACTTAAACTGGTCTCAATAAAAGACCAAATTCTTACCAATGACATTCATCGCACATGCCAAATGTTGCATTCTCTTGAATAATGACGACGCCATCGAAAACATATTTTTTATAAAACTCCTTCACATCGTTCTCCGTCAACAACGAGGGATCAACACCGTTGACAGAAGTAGAAATGGTGTGAGAATATTTATGAGCTATCACAAGGGGCGTAGAGACGCCCGAAAGTTGAAAGAAGAAGAAGAACCGAATGCACATAGAAAGAAATCAGGAAGCGTAAAGAGAAAAAGAAGTGATCCTCACCCTATTTATAAGGTGGAGACATGAAACGAGGCATCAAATATTTATAAGTGTCACACCAAGAATCCTTTCGTATTTATTAATTTGTCATTTTATTATAGATAATATTATTGCAGGTCTCGAATAAAATGCACACAACAACTCTGCCAGTCCACTTCGCAAGGAGGCGACTTCTGTTCGCAAGGCCGCTGCCTCCAAGTCTATGATGACCAGACAAGCAAACATTTTCCGCACCGTATCTTCAGAAGAAACTCCGACCGCTCCCTCCGAAGGACTAACCGTTTCTGTCGAAGGTCTGATTACATTCATCTGCCACTTCGAAAATTTGGAGGAAAGCTGGCGCCATAAGTATTGAAGATGCTCCGGAGCTCGATACATAGAGGCAGCTGGAGACCATACTTAAACTAGTCTCAATAAAAGACCAAATTCTTACCAATGACATTCATCGCACATGCCAAATGTTGCATTCTCTGAATAATGACGACGCCATCGAAAACATATTTTTTATAAAACTCCTTCACATCGTTCTCCGTCAACAACGAGGGATCAACACCGTTGACAGAAGTAGAAATGGTGTGAGAATATTTAGGAGCTATCACAAGGGGCGTAGAGACGCCCGAAAGTTGAAAGAAGAAGAAGAACCAAATGCACATAGAAAGAAATCAGGAAGCGTAAAGAGAAAAAGAAGTGATCCTCACCCTATTTATAAGGTGGAGACATGAAACGAGGCATCAAATATTTATAAGTGTCACACCAAGAATCCTTTCGTATTTATTAATTTGTCATTTTATTATAGATAATATTATTGCAGGTCTCGAATAAAATGTTTTATAAACGGGTCTTCCATGGCTTCATTTAGGCCATATCCCTTTCGAGCTAACCTTTGAAGGACCAACTATCCACCTAATATAATATGTTCAAATCGGTCGTCTTCGCGTAGAAACTTGCCAATATGGCCAACTCTCGAAGTACTCCTAATGCACACAACAGCTCTGCCAGTCCACTTCGAAAATTTGGAGGAAAGCTGGCGCCAATCGTACTGCTTCAATTAGGAACCACTAAAGTGGTCAAGCGATATCGAACGAGTGGGATCAGCTGCAAGCAAAGAATTGAGCAGTCGATGCACTTCTGCATCGACGAAGGGTGGGTACGCGACGATCAAGCCTTGTGGTCTGGTCACAACAGTAGGACCGGACTTTGCGATATCTTTCGATGGTCCACCGTCTTCGCGGTCTTTCGATCCAATTAATTCATATGCATTAAGATGATGTTAAGGGATTACTGGGAACTACCAATGATCAAAGAAAATTTTACATACTTAAAAATCTATCCACTAAAGAAATGGCCTTCATAAACTTATCTCTCTTCCGACATGGTACTCTGCCTTTCTGTGATGGCGACAGGGAAGAGCCAGTGACTGTCGTGTTCTTCAGTTCTTTTCATCCTCATCGGTGCTTTCCACAGCCAGGCCCCACTAGCCCTCGATAAATGTGCCTGTGTCGGGTCTCCTGTATGGCTTTCTCGATGCTTGCCCCTCAGGATCCTTGAACAAGTGGACCAAATTAGCCGACACAATTTCGGGTCTCGACCACTTCTCTTACTTTGCGATCTTCTTCTTGTATATAGTGCAAGGATCCGATAGCCCATCAAGGCTAGAAGTTTGAGATCCACATCGTCTTGGCTAGTACCGCTAGCCATGGTTTGCCTCAACTTTCTAGGGAGAGCTAGTAGCAAAAAAGGTAAAATCCAACCTTATGGTCCTATCTATAAGACTCACGAGACACAAAATTCTAATGGAAGTTAATTATCAAATTAATGTTTCTTAATTTTGGTGCTACTCATTGTTTAATAGTTTCCTTTTTTTGTCGTAGCCATCACTTTCGAGGAGCAAAAAAACTCGGGGAATTAATATATATTCACCAAAATTACCAGCAATTTCAAAGCAATTAAACGACCAAGGATAATTGTCAAACAATAGAAGTGTCAGGCTAAAGGAGCGTAATCTGAAATGACATTCTAATGACTATTCGATCGATTGAGTCGGCCGACACGCGATTTTGACAGATTTAATCGACGGACCACACGTATGGTCTCAACTATTCAAGCAGCCTTCAAGGAAGTCCAGTCTCAACTATTTGACTGATCGGCTTTACCTCGGCAGGAACGATCACCATGCGACCCATCATCCCGGTCGACCGAACTCAAATACGTCAATCTACTAACAACCGTTGTATTACACATAAATGACAACATGAATCTAATATTAATTAGCGCATTAATTGCATGAAGGTCGGTTTTCATAACAATTCCCTCTTTTCCATAATTGTACAAATAGGCCCCTACAAATGTGGTCGAAAGATGAATAACGAGACTCTTCCCCTCGACTCCTTAGAATTTTTTATCTGATCTACTTTCTTTTACTCTCCTTCTCCTAAGCTCCAACTCTCAAGGCGTGTTTTATCCAAACGGCAATTAGGATTCAACAAATAAGATAAAAATTTATGTATTTCTATATATTAAATATTTATATTTATTATTTCACAAATGTAATGAATTTTTGGATGGGTAAAATATTACTTCTATATTTTAGGAGCTGGCGATCCTTAATTATATATTTTTATAATATGAATTTATAATGATATTGAAATAATATATGTCGACTTAATTAATGATTAAAAGTTGTATTCCCAAGAAGACAATAATGGTTATTACTTGTTACACCACGCTGCTAACTAACCGCCATCATAAAGATTTCAAAGTAACGAGAAAAAGAAAAAATCAAGAGCTCTGCATCTAAACGATTGATAAGAAAATGTATATTATAATATATATTTTGTCCCGATTACAAGATAGCTTAATTTATATATTAAATATATATATATATATAAGAAAAACATTTTTAATCATCTAGAGCTCCTCATTCTAATTTTTATTCTCTATATTATAATAACGTGGATAACTTGAGGAATTGTAGACATATAAAGTTATATATAAGTACTAGGCAAGGGTTGCCATTTTCTCCCAAAGCCATGATAACAAAACAAGCCAAGCTAGAAGGTGTATAAATAAAAATCTGCAAGGCTTTGCATTTCACAAGGTAGAAGGTAAGGAAAGCCAGCCAGCTCAAATCCCCATCCATTACCCTTTCCTCCATGGGAAGGTCTCCCTGCTGCGACGAGAATGGCCTCAAGAAAGGACCTTGGACTCCTGAAGAAGACCAGAAGTTAGTTCTCTATATCCAGAAGCACGGCCATGGAAGCTGGAGAGCACTCCCCAAGCTTGCTGGTACTCTATTTATTTCTCTTCTCTGCAATTCTTTCTCAAGCTTCCTTCTCAAAGATTTCAAAGAAAGGGCTGTTATTACTTGCAGGATTGAATAGATGCGGCAAGAGCTGCAGATTAAGATGGACAAATTATTTGAGGCCTGACATCAAGCGTGGGAAGTTCTCTCCTGAGGAGGAGCAGAGCATCCTTAATCTCCACTCCATTCTTGGAAATAAGTAATTAATCAACTTTTACTTGAATAATTATTCTTCTTTTGCTCTTAATTAGTCATAATTCAACTCTCAATCATGACAGTTAATCCTGAAATAATTTTAAGGTGCATTTACATAGATACCACCAAATTCTTATTTATCTGCATATCACACACATAAATTTTACATTTTATATTTGGAGCAATAACATAAATAACAGCCCAAACTTGCTATTTACAAATCAACCTCGTTCTTTCATTCATAAATCTGCATAAATAAATAAGATTTTATGAATGAGAAAGTTAAATTTTTGCATTAGATATGTAAATAAATAGGAATTTAATGGCATGTATGCAAACAATCCAAAATAGAAACCGAATTTATTTATTTACCTTACAGATGGTCTGCCATTGCGACGCATTTACCAGGAAGAACAGACAATGAAATAAAGAACTTTTGGAACACCCACTTGAAGAAGAAACTGATACAAATGGGATTCGATCCAATGACGCACCGTCCTCGAACTGACTTCTTCGCCGCACTTCCTCACCTCCTCGCGCTCGCCAATCTCGTCGACCACCGCCCCTCTAATTGGCTCGTCGATGGCCTAAGCGCGGAGGCGGCCAAGTTACAGTGCCTTCAATATATCCTCCACTCTGCCACTCCACCTTCAGCCGATAACTCCATTAACAATCTCTTGAACAGTACTGATCAGTCCTTCCCTTCTTCCTTCGATTCCATGAACAATAATCAGCCACTGTTTAATGCAAACAGCACGGATATTGAAGTGCCTTTGAGCTACGATCAGCCACTGTTGAGCAATGAGAACTCGAGCTTTAGTTTGTTCAGGCATGAAGAGAGCATTACGCCTCTGTCAAATCTTCCTCCTTTGGCTGATTTTTCAAACCCAGGTGATGCTTGTAGCACTTCAAGCTGTGTAGGAAGCGCGGCGGCTTTAAACTGGCCTGATCTCTTGCTTGATGATCCTTTCATGCCAGAGTTTGCTTGATCTTAATTTACATCTTTTTCGTTCTTTTTTTTTTCTTTTTTGGGAGGGGTATGAGCTAAAGGAAGATGAAGAGAGATAAATATCATTGGATTTGTATGTGAATAAATGATTTATTAACCCAATACAAATCTAATGATATTTTTTTCTCCACATTTTTCTTTTGCTTCTCTAAAGAATTTTTTCTCTTTTATTTTCATGAGAAAATATTACGTCCCGAGTTATTCGTATGTTGGGAGTTCAATTATGAAGGCTTTATCATCATATACATGATTTATGCTGATGTGACCTCTAGTAATTAGACGTCCAAACTTGGAGCTGCTTGATGTAATATTTACTCTATTTTCTTTATGTAATTACTTTGTTTGAAACATTTGCTACTTCAGAGTTGTGTGACGAACAAAAGATTGGTGTTACGATTTTATTATTAAAATTTTATGTATGTATCAGAGAGAGAAATATTTGATACATTACAGCCACCCAATCAGAAGAGAGAGGCGATGGAGAGAGAGAGAGGGTTCCTCCCCTCTTCCTCACTGATTGGGTGCACGCTGATGCCATTGTATATGAGTGATCAATGTTAAAAATGTTATTTAATAGATGTACATATTAGCACAAAAATATATTTAATAAAAAATAAATATTATAATTTATAAAAAAATATTAAAATGATAATATGCAAATAATTAAAACAATAGTTTTATTATGACCATCAAAACTATATTTTTCAAGTATGATAAAATTTAATTGCTTTGTAATTTTTATAGTGCATCATCTATTTTATAGTCCATTTTGGGCTGGTATATTTGATTCTAATAATATAGTTTGCGTGTGGAACACCGCATATATTCTTTCCCGCATGAATTCAGTGCATGGTCTATATGTAAGTTACGTGGCTCCCTTAGTCTTATGCATGCTCGCTGTATACGTACATCGTTGTTATTATACTTCATGTATTCATGACCGTTATATTTTTAAAATTTATTAAGGCTTCCTTATCCTGCTCTTTTATAGCAGTTAATATTATTTTGTCCTTATAGTATTAGATTGCAATCGCTTAATACTATTATTAATTACTTTTAATAATGAAGCTAAAGCAACTGCTACAGCAGAAATAAAACGATTCAGATTATTAGTGTCGTCATTATCAGTAGAGCAGAAATTAATGATCATTATATTAATTCGAGCTTTCGTTTTCTGCTACACATGATTAGGGAATATATATTTTTATTAATTAATTAGAAGCTAGAAATTCAGTTTTTTTAATTCAAGACATACCCTTCATTATTTTTTTTTTTAACGATAAAATTGAGTTTTGAAGCGCAAAATTGATGTATTTTTTAATTTTTTTTAACAATTAGAAGAGCATAACTTAAATTCCTGCATCAATTATTAGAATTTAGATGAATAGGATTCTTTGGCCCTTTGATTAGTTATTTCAAGCCTTCACCTATTGGTAAATTAGAATCATTGGCACACGATTTTCTTCGCATGCAAATGTTAGCAATAAGAATAATTGCAGTGTCTTCGGCGACAAGTATTTGTGGAGGGGCTTCTTTCTTGAGCAGTCTTCCAACTTCTATGTTACAAGTCACGCTTTGTCATTTAAAATAATAATAAAATAAAGTTTCTTATCCAAAGAAAGGGTTGCCTGATTGAAATTTGTTGAAGAAAATGATTGAAAAAGTAATCTCAGGGTCATTTAAATAATATTTTCTCTATATGAAAAAAAACTAATTTATATTCGGATACTATAACATATTAATACATCGTATTCCTTTAACTAATTAAATAGACAATTTCGTTAAGAGCTAGAAGGCTACATGTTTAGGTTACCTTTCATTTGTTTGGCAAAACTTGTCCCCAATCAAACCAGCTAGTCTTCACACAAATGATTGAAACCAATTAATGGAGGAAATGAAACATGTCTAGCTATTTTGCTCAAGAAATTAGATGGTTGACCCTCAAATGCCTTATAAAATAGTGACACAAGCCAAACCAATCAAAGAATTTGTCCAACAAAATTACACCACAAAAAATTAAATAAAAATAAAATTATTTAACCAACACTTTACAAAAAATTTAGATTATAAAGGAACCCAATTCCCTGATTATTATTATTTCTTTTCCAATGAGCAGGTGAGGATGATATATTGCTTTTCTTGCAAGGGATTGACTCCAAAACCCAAAATTAGCATATGATCACCATTTTGAATGCCACCCACAAATGATAACCTTGTCAACCAAATACAAGTCCTTTATATTGTTAAGCTTTTTGAGGGGCAGAAGAGCTTGATTAAAAGTGGGTTGTGGTTATGAATATTTAGTGAAATGCAGAAAAGTTAAGTGGCCATTGAAAGAGAAATATGCTACCTAATCCTGTCCCATAAGTTGGATACCACATCAAGTTTCTTATGTCACTGATGGAAAGTCTATGAGAGGTTATGTGGTATACTTATAAAGTTGATTGGAGCATGATGGAAATGATAGCGTTGAGTTATAGTCGTATTAGAGATGGTATATTCCTTTCACTAGGTAGAAATACTCAACTTTTTCTAATTGTTTTATGATTATAGTAGCGTGGCTAGAAATCTTATTAATGTTTTGATTTTTTTATTATATAACAGGGTAAGTTTATTATAATTTTTAATATAAGAAAATACAATTAACATATACATAGATGAGTAGATTCTGACACATAAATTAAGAAAAATTTCTTAATGTGAAAAATAATGTTAGGAATCAATAATGGTAATCTTATGATTTTTTTTTTATTTTTTAATTTTTTATTTTTTATTTTTTGTTCGGGAAACATAACTACTTACTAAAAGAATTCTGCAGCAAAAACATATTTTGAAAATGAGTTCCAGATGGAAATAACCGATAGTAATTTTTTGTGTCTGATTATCCAGCCACAAATAATTTTCCTGCTGAATTGATCAGCCCCAAAATAAATATGCGGCTTGCAAAATAAATATGCGGCTTGCTTCTGAATTGAGGTTGAATAGGTCAGCCATTTGACAACACAATAGCGGCTGATTTGTGAGGAAATTTTATAGCCGCTAGTTGCCGATGGATAATTTAGCACCAGCATCAAAATACAATCTAGAGATCGTAATACTTAACATAAGAATTAATTATATCTCACAACAGAATAAACGAATATATGCAACAACAAAAATCATCATAAACATCTTAAGTTAACTAACAAATCATCCATGGCGACGGTTCATAAAATCTTTATTGAATACATATAATGTAATATCCAAATATGAAAGAAAATAATACACAAAAGTCTACTTCATCCTCATTCTCATTTTTACTTCTTCTTGCACTTTACTCAATGGTCGCTTACTACGACAATTGTATGTCACGCTGCAGCTACTTAAGAGTTGCCTTAAGCCTCTTGACCATAAGATCCGTGAAACAATATTTGCATGCTTAATTTGTACTTTCTTCAGTACTCGATGTGCAAGAAGAAACCTTGAATTTGTAATGAGCCGCCCATGCCTCCATATATACTTGATTCCCGATTCTGCTAGGTTGTCTTCCTCTTCCTCAGGTACTCGGGAGTGGATCATGATCGGGTCAACTTGGACAAGACATTCTCGCTTATCTAGAGCCCAAGAAGAGCTCAAATTGGCACTTGGAGGAGCTTCACGAGGTCCCAACGAAGGTGTAGAACTCATTTTATTGGAGCCATCCTTCTCATATCAAGGTATTAAGCTCTCACATTCTCTCAGTATTCTTCGTTCTCCATGCATGTATACTGCATTTCATACCGTACAAACCATATGGATAGGTTCGTCTAGGTCAGATGAGTCCATAGAAATAAACCACACTTGAATTGGTTGAGTTTAGGCTGAGATATTGGGTCTAGAAGATGGACAGTGCTTGGGATGAACCAGGTGAAGACGATGACCCACAACCTTTTGATCGCGAGTGTATTTGGTGGACGGCTAGGATTACGTCGGCTGGGGAGACAATTCATAAAGTGTGGGTCTTTTGGCACTGAGTAAGAAGCCGACGCCCAACAAGAAGATGACATGTGCACTATTCGGAGCTGCTGAGGTTGCGTTGGCGCCATGTCACTTAAGTAGAAAAATAGAATTTAAATCAATCTAACTTCAAAAATTCATAACTTGGTGTAGAAAAATCAGAAAAATAAAATAAAAATACTCATTTGCTCAGTGAACAAAAGAGAAAAATGTGGAAATGGTTTCATGTTTATTTTATCCATGAGTGATTTTTTACTAATTAAATAAAGTATTTGGTATTTTAATTCTCCATTTGCATTGACATTTCACCATGGCATGAAACTTAGGGCTTTTGTTCTCTCTGATATGAGGGATATTCCCTGATTTTTCCAAGGTCAAGGAGGATCTTTATGAGGAGATCCCTATTTTTCAAACTTATTATGTTTTTTTTAATAAAATAATTATAATAATTAGTATGTTCATCAGAAAAATATAAAAATTTTTTTGGTGGGTTTCTTGTGACTAGAGGACCAAAGGAAAAAAGATAAATTTGATTTAAATCATTAAAACTCATCCTAACTTTAATTAACTGATTAAGATGAAAGAAAATTAAATTGGAATAAATATAAATATAAATAACTTGAAATTGATTCCCCACTGTGGATTAGGGTCAAAGGAACTCCTATAAAAAATTTCAATTTATTTGGAGTTAATTTGGCCACCTAATTTCATTCCTTAAGTTAAATGACATTTCTCACATTAAAATAATTATAATAAATAAAATATAAGTTGAAAAATTATGGAAATTGTTTTGGGAGTTCATTATGATGAGGGGATTTTAATAAAAATAAAATGGTAATTAAAATCAACACTTCATTATTAAGCATATTTTTAAATTTTAAAATAATTAAAAATTGTTAAGATTGAATAAAAATCATAAAAATCACTAAAATATTAAAATATTCCAAAATGTTATATTTGGTTTCTTGGTCATTTGAAACCATTAAAATAATTTTCTTAATTTTCTAAATAAAGATATTAATTTTTCTTTTGAAGGCCAAAAAAGGATTTTCCTTACTTTCTCATTAAAATAGTTTTAATAATTAATATCTAAATCAAAAAAATCTAAAATTTGTTTCTCTAGGTTACCTAACCTCAGAGGGATTTATGAAAAATATAAAACCTAATCTTCCATTTAAATAATATTTTATATTTAATTAATAATCCATAACTTAAAATAATTATAATAACTAAATTAAAAATCAAGAAATCATGAAATTTTATCCAAGTGGTCTACTAGTCTATGTGAACCTCCAATAATTTTTTTAAGAATAATTTTTTTAATTAAGTTATTGAATTATCTTTGAAAATCCTCATTTTTGCATGTAAATAATTATATAAATAAAATTAAAATTTAAAAATCACATTTTTCCTCTAATATTTTAATTGACCACTGAGTGTGGTAATATAAAAATTTCATAATCACTTGAGTTGAACTTAATAAATTATGAAGTGATAAGCCTTATGGGGGTAAAGTTGTAATTAAAGAGTTTAGCCTTAATAAATGTTTAGGTATAATCAACAGGAAATGGGTAATGAATGATCATAATCTACATACTTGGATGATTAAAATATAAAGGATTTTAAATGATATAAACTAACCTCACCTTCGTCACATAAAAGATAATTTGTAATTCTGTAATTACCCTAATTTGAGAGAGAATTAAAATTGAAAGGTCCCAGAGTTAGGGGTTTGACTTTGGAAGTTAATAATTCATTAATCTAGTACCCCTAGTTGGTGTTTCATGATAAATTTAATACTTTGATAAGAATTGAGAATCATAATCATATGTTAAACTTTTCCCAAAATTGCAAAGATAACTATTAAAGCTTAGGGGCTTAGTAGTGAGCTAGGCTTGATCAAGATTTATTTAATAAGGTTTAGAAAACGAAATATGATTAATATTAAGCATCTTAAAACACTACAAGCCCAATTCTAAAATTAAATTGGCTAAAAATTTTAATAAGTCAATTTGCCCTTAAAGGCCTTTACTCACATAATTTATAAGTGGAACACCAAGTGATAATTACCCCAGTCTTATGGGATATCAAAACATTAGTTCATTGAACACAAGCCTATAGCAGGCATGAATCGTTAAGCAATATAATAAGTTTAAATAAACTCGATACTTCTTAAGAGATTGTGAGATGTTCGGGGTCCGGTCCCTGGACCATTCTGATAAACCTTTTGGATACCTTGGAGGATGATTAAACTTATTATGTCTTGCTTGAGGAATCATCTCTACACTTAAATAAATATGACCCACCAAGTTATGATATAAGTCTTGGTAGGCCCATGACGAATCTATCTATAGGTTTTCTCAGCTTTTCTCACAAGCATGCTTCAACTCCCGAAAAATTTTATGAATGCATTGCAAGGCTAAACTTTCAGGTGAAGGAACAAGAAGAAATGCGAGGTACGTTTCTATTTTTATTGCACTACAATTCACTTTCATTTACTTTTTCATACATTTTCTACTTTTGAAATTGCATGTTAAACAACAATGCCACCCTGCATGCCAATATCAAAACTTTTAGAATAGCCACGAAACCAAAACTAAAATCAAAATTAAAACAAAACAAAGATAAAAGTTCACCGCCGCAACAATCAAAAATATAAAGAAAACTCAAAATTTAATCACAAACATAACAAAAATCACAAGTGAAACTAAATTAAAACGTCTCTTCGGATAATCTGGAATTCCTCTAAGGAGACAACCTATGGCTGCTAATGAGATTTCCTACGGTTTGAATGAACGTACTGAATTCATTTAGTTGAATTTGGTAAATTCATCCAGACAAAGTGAATCCGAAAAAAATAGTGGTTCCGAAATGAGGGAACTGTGGGATCCTAATCGGTGTCGCTATAATCAACTTAGATATCCCCTATTAAGACATTAAGAAATCTAAATTTAAATATTTCTATAACACGACACTTCTCTTTCTCTTCATTTGACACTTCTAAAACTAAACCTGCTATGACGAGGAGCTTGGAGCATGCACAGTGGCCTGCACGACAATCTTCAACAACAAAACTCTTTAGAATGAACAACAAACCACAAGACATTGAGGTATTTTATCTAGTGCAACATAAATCCTCACTTTATCCCTATATGCCTTTGCATAATTATGTTGTGCAAAATAATTCCTAACTCATCTTAAGTTTCCGATATTTTTATCTGGTATGACATAAATCCTCCTATCTTACAGACTATTCACATGATCGATATCAAATGTATGTAAGCCCTAAAATAATAAAATTAACAGGATTAAACACTAATAATTTTCTCAAATTGAAGTCGAACAATAGGATAGCTTGGGAAATCACCAAGATTCTTCTTGGAGCTATGTTTTCCCTTAGCTTTCTCTTCATTTGGATTCCTATAATAACTATTCCAAACTTGAGCCAATCACCTATTGGATTTCCTATTACTACATTACTTTGAAGAGTCCTACATTTTCTTGGAAGTTATTAAAATAATATTTCCTGATTTTTATCCAGAGTTTTCTTAAATAATTTCAGTTACCTATGATGTAATTAATGATAGGGGTTTTTCCTTATAGGAAACTTAAAGAGCTTAGATTAATATAAACCATATCTAATTCTTTTGTATTAGATAGCGTAAATTGTCGGTCAGCATAAATGGTTCACAAACTAAACTTATGTCATGAATTCTTTAGTTTATTTTATCAAGCCTTACGACTAATTAATACATTTATTATTCAGGATAGATATATGGCTTGTGGTATAGTGCTCGATTATTTAAACTATTGCATATATGAGATCAGATTGATTTTATATTTTCAAATTAAAATGATATTTTCCCTAAATTATATATATAATTAAATTTATTTTAAACCAGGAGTAAGGATACTCTTTCCGGCGACCGACCAATCTCCAACGTTTTGCAGAGACAATACTTGTAATACCTTTTAGAATAGGAGAATAGTAGATATGTTATCTAGGAGGTACACTACGTCAGGCCCATGACTCAACAACAATAATTAAATGTTAAAACATAAGATATAAACCCCGAACCTGCAACCATCATGAAGAGGAGCTCGAAGCAGGGCCCAAGCAGACGGACGACGACTCTAGAGGCAAGATTCAACAGAAAAATGAGATTGACTTCAGGTAATCTTTCCTTAGTCATAAACAACATAACCCATAGGACTTTGAGGTTATCCGTCTAGTGCGACATAAATCCTAATACTATCTTTAGATTTTTTGCCTAATCATGTTGTGCAACTTAATTCCTAATTCTTTGAGGTTCCCGTGGTCAGTATTCAGAAGACATAAATCTTCCTATCTTCCAGGTTATTTATATGATTGTTTATTATGCAAATGTAAGCCCTAAATAATAATAATTGGCAGGTGTAAATATTAAATAAATATCATTCCAAAAATGTGAAACCAAACATTATAATAGTTTGGGAAGTCACCGAAGTTCACCTCAAAGTCTGTGACATCCTCTATTTCTTGTTCCTTTGGACTTCGAAAATAACTGCACCCACTTTGTCCATTCCCGCTTAACTTTTTTGTGTCCATCATTGAATACAAAACTTTGAATTCTTAAAGATGAAACCTAATCATTATCAAGAGGTAACTTTAGTCGCTTAATGATGTCGATCCTAGTTTATGCTGTTTTTCTATATAATCAGTGTCAAACCTTGGCTTGATTTGCTAATAAAATTACTTTTCAAGATCCATAATATGTTTCCAATAATAAATATTCACTAGGTCATAAACGCAAGCATACGTAATGCTTAAGTAATATAGGGCTCTAATGGAGTCCTAAGTATCAATCCCACATGAAGAAGGTAAAATTCTACTAATATTAAAGAAACTTTAAAAGACATTCCTAAGTATTGATCCCACATTCCTAAGTATCTTTCCCATTTACAATAAGGTTATAACTAGAAAAAATCAAATTTTATTATTAATTACATGTGACAAATATGAGCAATAATATTCTTTAATCCTCTTTAAGAGCGACAAAGAACATTAGCTAATTTAGATGCTTCGAATCTAAATTTGTGGTTAGGATAAGAAGATATAAGCTGCACTCTTGAGTCCACTCACCTGAGGGCTAAAATTCTTGCTTTAGTTTCTAAACACCTGAACCGAATTAGGGATTTTAGTTTGTCACCCTAAAATTACCAATTCTGCACCCATCAAACAATATTTCCCTATTTATTTTTCCTTAACCCATGAAATTTTCTCTCATCCATGATATTAAATGTGACTCCCACTTGAATGTTGAAAGCATAACCCTATGGGCTCATATGTTTTCGCATAGATTTTAACAAATCAATTGGCCAGATTGAAAAGTAAATTATGTTCTAGATTTGAATCATCACAATTAAGAAATTAAGAACATATTCAAAACATTTATTGATTCTTCACATTATTATATCTCATTATAAAGGGATAAAACAACTACTGAGAATTCATGAAAAAGAGATGACAAAACATGGATATATATATATATATATATATAAGTTTACTTACTTAAAGTGAAGTAAAACGACTTATCTTACTCTCCTCCACAAGTAAATCCCTTAAGGTTCCCTTGAATCACTTCCTTCTACTTATAATAGTATGTTCCCCTCTCTAAAGATTGCATTGAAGAAAAAATCACTTACTTTCCCTCTCCTTTTGCAACTCTTAGTGAAGAAATCTCTCAAAAACCTAAGTATGAAATTTTTAGCCTCCTTTCTATCCTTGCTTCTTCCTTATTTTCTGTCTAAAATGAGTGTTAAATAATGTGTGGCCGAAATTCCAAGAGTCTCCATAGGCATCCCTTCAAAATCTGTCTAAATTAAATGCATTTTCATGAATAACCGTCCCGACGCTGTTTGGCACCGTTCTGGCGCCAGTTGTGTTATTCCATGGATTCGGGCGCCATTTGGCGCCAGTGCACTGTTTCATACTCTTTGTTTCAAATATCATCCTTTTTTCTCCTTTTAAGTCCAAATAACTTATTTGAATATACCTGCATCAAAAACATGAAAATACCCTTCTTTAAAGTACAATATCACTAAATATCACCAAATATAAACATTAAAAGTATATGAATAGTGAATATTTTTTTGGTGTCTTAAAATCCCCCAAACTTAAATGTTACTTGTCCTCAAGTAACACTTTCACTATTAGAAAATATGACTTATGGTAATGAAGAAAACTTAAAGACTACCATAATTTTTATTTTATAAATATAATAGTAAAAGTTTAGAATGGTTTTCAATAACTAAGGTCAAAACCAAAATTAAAAGAATATTTAGTAATCAAGTTTAAGAGTTTTGACTTTCTATTTATTTCAAGAATAGTTGTAATTTATTGTATTAAGAAGATTTACTAGAATCATATGAAAAATAAGTTCATGAGAATTTCATTAGTAAGGATGCTCATACTTGTACATAAATCTAGAAATGTCGTTAATTTCTTTCCTTTAGTTTGATTTAAATGAAGCCAATGTTTGATTAGACATCTCCTTAAGTTTTTCCTCACATATATTATCTTTTCTTTTCTTTTCTTTCTTTTTTTTTTTATTAGGATTGTTTTCAATTATTTTTTTCATGTGAGGATTACTATATATGGATAGTCTTTAATAATTTTGAACTTCACCATCCTCTTCCTAAAGTTAAAACTTATTACATTTCTTTACTTTATAAATATATATATTAGCCTTGATAAAGATTTTTCATGAAGTTTCAATCTGTTTTTCTTACATGAATTTCTAAAACTCTTAAAACTTTAAAAAATATGATTTTCTTTACTTCAAATAAGAAATCATAATCTTTCACTCTTATACTAAATATCTTAACTTTAGAGTCAACCTTTATTACTAAAAACTTTTTTACTTTAGTTTACTATAACGCTCATAAAATAAAAAATATGGTTATCTAAAGTTAATCTCTTATACCAACGGTCATGTTAAAATAATTTTGAAAATAGGGTTCATTAATGACAAATAAAGATTAGTTTCTTCTCTTTTAAAATAAAAAAGAATTTTTCTTTCTCCCCAAACTTAAATTTTTAATAGGTATATCATTTAATACATAAATATAGGTAGAAAGAAAACATTAAATACATTTAAAATTACTAATCTGTTGTTCTAGGACTTTGAATTTTTAAATTGAACTATGCAGGTACCAATTAAAAGAGCAAATATATAGTAGTGTATAAAGTTCAATAAACATAATACATCAAATGATTTACTATGTAAAGGAAAGTTTTAAACATTTAACAGAAATTTAAAAACATAAACTAAGAAATCACCAAACTAGTTAAAAAAAATTACGCTACACATTAAATAAAATAACATCAAAAAGCTAACCAAAGATAAAAACAGACAAGCAACAATCAATAAAGAGAAATACATCTAGGCTAATCAACAAGCTAACAAAACAGACAAGCAACAATCAACAGAGAAAACTACATCTAGGCCAATCATCATCGTCTTCATCTTTTTCTTCACCTTCTTCCTATCCTTCTTCATTTTCCTCATAATCATCTTTCTGATAGGTGTAAAACTCAGGTAGGTAGAGATTCATAGAATGATTACCCTTCATATATCTTTTGTGAGCCTCATAATATGCAATATCAAACTCTACTCTTCTCTACATATAGGAATCATTATAAAAATCTCTAGCTTCCATGTTTCTCATTCAATTCTGAAGCATCAATATATCTCCTTGTTGAATCATTAGTCGATCCATAATATCCTGTAGAGATAATGTACTAAAAGTGGAAGGTTTAGAAGCTGATGTAGAGGTTATATCTCTACTTCCACTTCCAGTACTCCATCCAGCATGTGCCTCATAAGTGTGCACACTTGGCTTACTGATGGGCTTAAGGGGTTTTAATAATTTATCTGAGCCATCATACTCTACTCTTGATTGTTTACATCAAATAAAAAATCAGAGTAGGGTATCCTAAACCACCAATAGTACTTCCTTTAGTATAAGTGTGTACATTCTTGTAAATAAGAGAGCCGATATCTATTCTCTTTCTTTACTTAATACATTAATTCAAAATGGCTCTATCCTTAGTTAATTCACTCAAATGGTTTGTAGGAAGTAATTGAGTATAATTAAAATAATGTATGGCTTTAGATTGAACAGTAAGCATAGATGTAGCAAAATTTACCTTGACATTATTTTTATTTTTCCAGTCTCCTCTTTCTTCTGTCATAAATCCCACAACGTCATCCAAAATCGAACCAGATACTTCAAAGGATGAATATTCACATTTATCTTCTTTTCTTAACTTATATAAAGAATCAATTCTAGCAGGAGAAAATTCTACAAATTTATCTCTCACATAGATTTGATCATGCGTAGCTCCCGGGAGTTTTGTATAAAATTCTTGAAAAATATTTATAACTAATACATAAGTGAAGTAGCAGAAAATCTTACACTGTCTTGCTATAATTAATCCTTGAATTTTTCCTCCCAAAATTGAAAAAAGCTTGCTCTTGAATCAAATTTTTCATTGTGAAATGCGAGTTGTAGTAATACTGCCCTTTGAGACTGACGAATCTATACTCGTCGAAATCAAATGTTCCCATAGTTCATTTTAGGAGCCATTAAGATCTAAAAATACCAAAATATCCAATAAATTTCAGATAAAGATAAGGTTAACTCCTAAACTCAAAATCATGGTTAAAATGCTTCACACCATGGATTCTTCTTCTCTATTTTATAATATTTCACATTTTCAATATTTTTCTGCAATGTAAGAGAAATTCATGGTGAAAATAAAAAATTTCTAGATTATATTGATGCTCTTACAAAGAGGAGATGAAATCTAAAGCTTTCAAGCCCTCAAATTTAAGTATTTTGATGCCCTAGGTTAAGTTTTGCCCTAGCTCGTGAGGAAGAAGGAGGTTCTAAGTGTAATAGTGGTGGAACAGTGGCATTTGTGTAATAATGGTGGAACAGTGGCATTTGTGTAAATTTTTAGAGCATATGGGCATTTCGCAATTCTGGTGCCGTTTGGCGCTAGTGCGAAAAAAAAATTTTGTTTCCAATTTTCATAAAATTCATTACGCAGTAAACCATAACGAAATCTATTTATCCTAAAATTACTTCAACTATTAATATAAGAAAATTTTTAATAATTAATTTCTCACAATATGTTGACCTCACTTTTGTTGAGGTCTAGTCTTTCTATAGAATAGCATAGGGTCTAGCCATAGGACTTTCCTGGTGAATATCTTAGAAGTCTAGCAAGGGAACCCTCACCCCATAGAAAATCAAAATACTTCTTGGCTTCACTTGAAGTTTTCAAATGCTTAAAGTCTAACTTCTAAATGTTTATGAGGATAAAACCAAGCATTAGGAAGCTTAAGAGGAGTATCGTATAGGATGGTCAAGCCTTAGTACTTACCCTGAGTGGTCTGAGTGAGGCTCACACACACACTCACACACTACCTCACAACCCTAAACCAAATTTCTGCACACCTGATCCCCTCCTCTTTTGGAAACTCATGTGGGTGGTTTCCGCGAGATCTTAACCCCAAGCAAGGGTTTGATTAGTACCAGTACATGGATGATCCAAATGGGGAATTCCCTTAGTCCATGGCTCAAATGGGATTTCAATCTCTTTCAACCCCAATTTTACCAAAAATCCAAACTTTTGACCCCTTTGCCCCTAAAAATTTACTATATGACAAAATTACCCCTAAAACCCCAATTTTACCCAAAATTTCTAAAATCAACCAAAATTACCAAAATCCCTCAAAAATCATCCCAAAACATTACTCACCACTCAAAATACCTAAAAACTTCTCAAATTTACCAAAATTCCCAAAACACCCCCAAAATACCTAAAATGACAAAAATGCCCCTCTTAGCCCAAAAATTCCAAAAAATTCTAAAAATTCCCAAAAATTTTCAAAACCCTCCAAATATTCCTAATTTCAATTTAGAATCACTAAATTGACCCAATTTGACCAAATTAGCCTATTTTTTTACCAAAAGCCTCAAATTGTCCCTTAAGGCTCAAGATGCCCAAATCACCCCAAATGTCCACCCAATTAACCTCAATCTTCCCAATTTCAATTCCAAACCAAAATTCATCATCCCTAATCTCAATAGAAACCAAATCAAAGTTTAATTTGACCCAATTGAAAGCTCAATTTCAACCCAAACTAAAAGCCCCAATTTTGAACTTATGGACCAAATCCCCAAATTGAACCCCAAGCCAAGTCAACTTCCCCAATTTTGAATTCTAATTCCTTCATGACATTCCACCACACCAAATTGAACCATAAATTGCCCCCAATTTGAGCTCAAACCTCACCAAAGTTAAATCAAACCTAAAATCCCCAAATTTCCCCCAAATGTGACTCATGTCCAAAATCAATTAAATTGAATGCCCTAATCCTAAAATCTCTACCCAATTTATGTCAAGAACTCTTCAAGACATCCCCCTAGACCATTTGAAACCATCAATTTGCCTTTTACCCCACTCTAGCCTAACCTAAACCCTAGCTAACCCAAGATGCCCATAATAGACCAAATAGCCAAATCAAGCCAAATTGATCCCCCAAACCTATTCAAAACAACCTCAATCCTCTTCTAAACACTTTTTGACAATCATATAAATCACTTTGAACAATCAATTATACCTAACCCAAGCTTGAACCTAACCTAGACCAAGTTTAACCCATATGTCCTAAAATTGAACCCATGAGCCTAATTGACCAAACCTGGCCAAATTGATCAAAGCAAGCTCACCATAGCCAGCCATTGGACCCCTAAAATTGAGCTAGATCTACCTAGCCCAATCTAGTTGATCCATGGACCAAAGGTCCCATGATTTAGGGGATCCCCTCCCTTAAATAGGTAAAATCTAAAGGGATTTGAAATGAACACTTAACCACTTAGGATCCTCACCACAATGGCCTACTCTCTAGCTTACCTGAACACTTGCCACCTCCCCTGGCCTCATCGGCAGGCATAGTCGGTGGAGGAGCTCAAACCGAGATCCACTTCCTCCCCTTTAAACCCAAATTCACCCATCCTGGCTGTCTATCTCTGATTGTTCAGTGGAGCTCTCAACGCTCCACCTAAACAGAAAATTCCACCCACATTGGGCCCCTGAGCTCCACCAGGCAGCCATTGCCATAAATAGAGCTCTCCACTGCCAAGAGAGGATGCTGAAAATTTCTTAAGGAAACTCTACCAAATTGCTTTCAGAGCTTCCTTGAGATCTCCTGAGTGCTAGCTCACCATCCTCCAGCCCTAATCCCCTCTGTCCATAACCAATTTCCTCACTAAAATTCTAGCCAAAACCATGATAATTTCAATTGCACCTCCCCACTACTTAAAACCTCAAACCAAATTGCTCTACACCATCACCAGATTAAAAGAAGAAGTTCCCCCATCAAAGCCCCATCACAGAGAGTCCCAATACCAGACTTTGTTTAGCACCCAAAACAAGCTTGATCGAACTTGGGTCTAGACACTTCACCACGACCAGAGGCTTCATCTAGAGGCTCGTTGGGTCCAATCAAAGCTGCCACAACCATCTGATTAAGGCTTCTCCCCTCAGTCAAATGTATTGAACTTCACCTTCATCCCGAGCCATTTTCAATCCTCCCTTCATGTTGAGTTGATTTTAGGCTAGGTTAACCGTATAGATAGTTTCGTCAAGTTTAAGTGAGTCCATTGAAATAAACCCCATGCAATTTGGTTGAGTCTAGCTCGAGTTCTTGAGGCTAGAAGTTGGACGGCTCTCGGGATGAACCAGTCGAAGACGATGAGAGAGCGTCATTGGATCAAGCGTGTAATGGACGGATGACTGAGATTGCGCGGACAGAGACATAAAGTGTGTGGTGACCTGGAGGGCTGTGTTGAATAGGAATGCGCCTCGTGTATCTTCGGAGCCGCCGTAGATTGAGTTGGCGCCGCATCACTTAAGTGAGAAAAAAAGGATTAAATGGATTTATTTAAATTAATGGACTTTAGAAAAATCATAATTTAGTGTAGACACATCATAAAAATAAAATAAAAATAACCTCTTGCTCAGTGAACAGAGGAGAATAGTGTGGAATTGATTTCAAGATTATTTGATGTATATTTTATTTTTAATTAATTAAATACTTTTTTGAGTATTTCAATTCTGCATTTTTATGTATATTTCACCATGACTTGAAATTTAGGGCTTTTGTTCTCTCTGTCATGGGAGATCTTCCCTAATTTTTCTAAGGTCAAGGGAGATCTCTATGAAGAGATCTTTATTTTTCAAGTTATTATGTCTATATTGGTACAATAATTATAATAATTAAAATATTTATCAAAAAAATACAAAGTAAATTTTGGTAGGTTCATTGTGACCAGAGAAACATAGAAAAAAGGTAAGCTTGGTTTAACTCATTAAGGATAAACCTAATTGGCATTAAATCATAAATTCTAAAGAAAAATAAATTGGATTAAATGTAAATGAAAATAACCTAAAAATTATAATTTAAGATCAAATAAAATTACCATAAAATTTTCAATTCAATTGGAGTTAATTTAAACACTTATATGAATTTTCTAAGTTAAATAGCACTTTTGGCATTAAAATAATTCTAATAATTAAAATACACTTAAAACAATCACCAAATTAATTTTAAGTGTTCTATGTGATCACACGAGTCCTTGAAAAATAAAGTTATAATTAAAATAAAACTTTCATTTTTAAACATTATTTCGATATTTAAGTAATTAAAAATTAATAAAAATCACAAAATTAATAAAATTGATGAAAATATTTTAAATTGCCTTCTAATCACTTCGGAACAATTAGGATAATTTTCCTAACTTTCTAAGACATTAAATTTAAAGGGATAAAAATAATTTCTAAATCTTAAAAATGGATTTTCCCTAATTTCTCACTAAAACAATTCTAATAATTAAAATATAAATAAAAAAATATGAAACATGATTCTCTGAGTTCCTTGAACTCAGAGAGATTTAATAAAAAATATAAAACTTTATTTTCAAATTAATTAATATTTTATATTTAATTAATACTCCAAAATTTAAAATAATTATAATAATTAAATTAGAATTCAAAAAATCATGAAACTTTATCCAAGTGGTCCCCTAATCTAGGTTAACCTCCAATAATTTTCTTAAAAATAAATATTGTATTCTGATTGAGTTATAAAATTATCTTTGAAAATCCCTATTTTGCATGAAAATGATTACATAAATAAAATAAAATTTTGAAAAATCACATTTTCCCCTCTAATGCTTTAATTGATCAATAAGTGGGGTAATACAAAAATTTTGAAGTTATTTGAGTTAAATTTGATTAATTATGGAGTGATGAGGCCTTTAGGGGCAAAAGTGCAACTTTAAAAATTTTGCCTTAATTAAGCATTTAGGCTTGATTTAAAGGGTAAAAAGGGTAATGAATAATCTTAATAAACATGTTTGAATGATTGAAATCCATTAAGAGAAAAATGGTAGAAACCCATCTCTCTTTTGTCACATTAAAAGATAAGCTTATAATTTTATTAATCGTATTAATTTGACTGAAAATTAAATTAAATGATCCTTAAGGTTAGGGGTTGATTTTGGAAGTTGATAACTCACTAATTCAACACCCCTAGTTTATGATAAAATAATGATACAATACATTAACAAGAAGCATGTTCATGTAACTTAAATTTTCTAAAAGGTTATAAATATACCCACTAAAACCTTATGGACTTAGTGGTGAGCTAGGTTTAATAGAAATTTGACTAATGAAGTTTAGAAAAGAAAACACAATTAATTTTAAAACACATTTGAAATACTACAAGCCCATAAAAATTGGTTGAATTCTTTCATAAATAAAATTTCCTCTATGGGCCTGATCCACTGAAAATTTGATAGCTTTTTAATGTCTATTTCATACCTATTTTTTATGATGCTGCACTATAAAAAAGGTATTTTGTATGTTTTTTGGTTTTAGGTACAAGAAATGACTTTTGAAGAAAAGAAAACAAAAATGGTGCAATTTGGAGCAAAAACGAGCAAAAAATAAATTTTGGCATGACACATTTTGATAAGTCTTTCTTTGCTTAATCTCATTTAAACTTCTTGCATATTTTTGAATCAGATTACACTTTAAATAAATGTTGTTTTTATGCTTATTTTGTAGAGCTATCTGTTAGGAACGTAATGAAACTGAAATGGGGCGATTCAGAGCTGAAACTGAGTCAAATGGAACGAAATGGTGGAGCTGCACAGTACCAGCGCCGAACCACACCTAGACCAGCGCCGGACCGCGCCAGAAGATAGAGAATGATGAAAATTCATTGGAAATAACACCCGATAGGGTGCCAGACTGCGCCCAAACAGTTTGGACGTGATTTTGGACAGTTAGGAGCTGAGATTCATCGTATTTGGATGCTTTTTGAAAGGTTTCTTGTGACAACTCTTTAAACTTTGTCCCTACACTTTAAATTAGCGATTTTAGGTTAGAAAAAGTTTGTGTAAGAGCGGAATGTTAGCAAAAACATGGAGAATGTTGAGAGATCTTAGAATAGGAGTAGAAATGTAGATTTCTACATTTTGCGAGAGATTAATGAGGGATTTTGAGAGAATTTGTAAGGATTTGTTATAACATTGCATGAACCAGCGGGAGACTTTATGGGAGAGATTATCATTTGTCTTTTAAAGGGAAAAAGCTAAGTATTGTGTTCTTCATTATCTTATGATTTTGTAAACACTTATTTTGTGGATTTGCTTTGAAATGAGGTTTTCTGTTGTGCTTTTTTATACTTTGTGATGTCTTTCTCTTATTCTTTCTTCTTATTTGGAAATAATAACATAACAAGATTATTCATTATTTTCATTATACTTTTCTTTTGCAATGAGTAGGATTCATGTTTAGGATATTGGGATTCATGTTATAAGAAGTTTTAATTATAATTGTGATGGTTTTACTTGCACTTCATTTACATTAAAATAAGAGCCCGTTGTATTGTTAAAATTAGTTGTAATTGCATTATCCCAAAAAGACAGTGTAATTCTCAACAAAGCAAAATCACATTCAAATTACATGGATAGTGAATTTCATGGGGTTTGAGTGCAAATAGATAGGAAAATATACTTTGATGGACGTAGAATTGGAGATTTTAGGGTGACAGACTAAAATCCCCAATTTGATCCTAGTGTTTGGAAACTAAAGCGAGAGTTAGATTTCAGGCAAAGGGAAGTGGGAGCTCTGGAGTGAGAGCCAGTATCCGCCCTCCAAAACACAGATTTAGGGACTAAACCTAGGATTAGCCAATGTTCCTTATGCACTCGGAAGAGTGTAAAGAATAAGATTGTTCTAATTTGGCACATACAATATTTAATACATCTCATTCCTTTACATTATCCAATTCATTACTTGAGAATAGTAGTTTTTATTATCTCAAAATTCTCCAAACTAATTTATCCAGAAAGGGTTATCTTTAGTATTAATATTTTCCTTTAGGAGTAGTTATTAGTTATTTAAAATTAAGAATTACCTTTAAGAGTAGTTGTTAAAGAAAACCACTTATATCAACCTTCCAAACTAAAGTCTAATAGTAGTAGACTAGAATTTGACAAAGGACCTCTTACCTCGCTTGCCTCTGGGATCGATAAACGGGACTCCACTAGAGCCCTAAATTACTTGAGTGACATATACTTGCGTTTGAAATTGTGACTTTACAAAATCATTATAAATATATAAATCTGGGTTCATAAATTCTTACATATAAAAAAGTCGCATCAAGTTTTTGGCGTCGTTGCTGGGGAAGCTTCAATAAGAATTTTAAGAAAATTTTTGTTGAAATAATTAGGCTTAAAATTGGAAAGATTTAGTTTCTTAAAATGTTTTTGTGTGAAGATTCTATTTTGTATGAAAAAGTGTTAAAAAAATTGTTTGTGTAAAAAATAAAGTGTTTGTGAAAATATTTTGTTGTTTTGAATATATTTTTTCTTTTATTTGTTTTATTGTTAATGCATTATTTGTTGTGTTACGTATGCAAAATAAATGATCTGTACAACTTGTGCCTTATGGTCCCGAGTTCGAAAAATAGAAAAAAATAAAAAAATAGAAAGGACTTGAAAAATTAGAAATGAAAATTGAAAACATTCAAAAAAAAAATTTACAAAATCATCATAAATCATTGAGGGATTACGTAAATCCTACGATAGATGTAATTCACTCAAGAATATAAAACTCTGTCGTAGAAGCTGACTCATTTGAACTATATCCAGCGATTATCCAACATGTGTAGAACAACCAGTTTGGGGGAACTCCTTCGGAATATCCCTATTTACACTTATCTAGTTTTCTAGAACTTTGTGCTACATTTCGTTATAACGGCATGTCAGACGATGTTGTTAGGCTAAGGATTTTTTCTTTCTCACTAAGGGATAAGGCTAAAATGTGGTTATACTCATTAGCATCTGGTTTTATTAAAACTTAGGAGGAGTTAACTCAGAAATTACTAGCTAAGTACTTTCCATCTTCAAGGACTACTAAACTTAGAAACGATATTATCTCATTTGTCAGTATGAAGGGGAATCAACATACTAGAAGCCTGGGAAAGATTTAAAGAACTCCTAAGAAAGTTTCCACGTCATGCTCTGCCAGATTGGTTAATCATTCAAAGTTTTTATAATGGATTAGTAGGATCCCTTAGGTCCATTATTGATGCTGCTGCTAGTGGTTCATTAATGTCAAAATCATTTGATGAAGCGCATGCATTAATTAAAGAAATGGTTACAAATGAATTTTAATGGCCCTCTGCAAGGGTAAATCATTAAAATGTAGCTAGTGTTAATGATACAAATGCGACTGCAATTCTTGCATCTCAGGTTGCTTGAATATCAAGGATGTTGGACCAATTTGGAATGAACCAGCCTCAATTTACTCCTGTAAGTGAGGAAAGTTCATTAGGTAATATGATTGATTCCAAATTATTATATGAGACTTTAAATACCATAAACAACCTGTATTCTAACTTTTATAACCCAGGTTGGAAGAACCATCCTAATTTTAACTGGAATCACACTATTGAGGGTGGAAACTAATAATGGGAAAATAATCATGCAAATCCTAATGATAGTTGGAATAATCAGGGTAACACGAGCTATAAACCTTCATATCCACTGGACTTTAACAATGATCAATAATTTGAGGATGAGAATATGTCTATAGAAGAAGTGGTATTACAAATGAGAAACCGGTTGTAAAGTCAACATATTACGATTAGAAACTTAGAGAATCAAATGGGAGAAATTACTAATTCACTTAACAATAAACCCGAAGGAACACTTCCTAGCAACACTGAGATCAAACCTAAAGAGAACAAAAATGATCCAGCTGAGAGAAAAGATGATGATTGTTTTTGGATGGATAAAATTGATTATTTAAGTAAAGACCATCTTTAAAAAAGTTTTGAAAGTAAGTTAACAGATGAGATCAAAATAAACATTCATGATGAGTTGAAAACGTTATCTAAAAAAGACTGTATGTATGTTCAGGAGAGGTGTGAAATGATGGACGCTACCAAAAATAGTGAACTTGTAATTCCATCTGTTGAAAAATCTCATGAACTTAAGATGGATGTACCCCATACAATTTTAAAGCCTACCTATTTTGGGAATTCATCTACACCGCTAGTCTTTATATCTTTAGATTTGACTCAATTACAAGAAAAACCTGAATTGATTGATGAACAAGATAAATTTATTAAACTAAGACTTTGAAGAAAATTTGAGGATATATTTTAAAAGAACTTTGAGTTGAGAAAATAGGATAAGGATATTGGAAGACTAATGGAAGAAATTCATAAGGAATTAGAAAAACCTATTTACTCAAATAAGATAGATATAGAAAGACCGCCTCCATCATTTAATAATTATCAAGTGGATGAATTAGAAGATAACTTGAAACCGAGGAGTAACATAGAAGAATTTGATCCAAAATCTGAATTATCTAGAGAGAATCTGATAAAAAATTTGGGAGATCTTGAATTATCATATAAATATCCATTTCTTTTGAATTTCAAGGATGATACTAATATATAAATTCAAAAAATCAATAAAAGAATATTGGATCTAGAAAGAAATATGAGGAAAAATGATATAAATCAATCTGAAAAGTAAGAGCTGAATGAAAAATTAAAATTTAAGGATTTTGTCGGAATCCCTGGATCTGAAAAAGAATGGGCGATTGATCGAGGATTACTTAATTGGAATTTTGATCTAGGAGGAATCATTTGTCGGACCCATGAGATTAAAACCAAGCACTTTATGAGAGGCAACCCGTAGTTATCAGTGTGCTTTGATTTAGTATGCTTTGGAGTTAAGATTGTTAGTGTTATATTGTGTTTACTTTAGTGTGGATTGATCAGTTTGATATTTGATTAGTAGATGTTTATATTTTTAGTTGTTTGATTTGATCTTTGTGTGTCATGAGGGAGGTGATTCCTTAACTTCTTATTATGGTTAGATTTGTATGTTCTCTTGTAGTAGTTGGATTGACGAGTTCACTATGACTCAGGTCTTACTCAGACTTGAGTTTTATGAGAGATATCATGAATTTAAATAGTGATAGATCCATCTTAATTTTGTTACTTCCTTCCTCTAACTTTGTTTTCATTTGATAGGAGTCACAAACATATTTGATGAGTAGCTTGAGGATGATCTTACACTATGATTTATAACTGTTAGAGGTGCTTAATTAAGGGGATTAGATGATGCCTGAGGTGGGTGCATAGAAGCCAATATATCAAGGATAATCTTATCTTTAGGGTTATAATCTATAAAATCATTTTAAAATGTACCTAATTTATTAGTGTAGTGATTCCATTAGAAATTGGAGGTAAGTACTGAGATGTGATGAGTTAAAGGATAAATTGACCTCATTATGTATGTTTGTGTTTGTGTTACAACTTTATATAAGACTTGAAGAACATTTTTATATTCCCTTGCTGATACCTGCTATGCTAATTAAACTCTTATTTAGTGAATTTCATTCTAGCATGATTAGTTTAGATTTACTTTCTGCTGCAAATTGTTCTGTCCTAATGAATAATTAAAGATGTTTTTGATAGACATTTGTGGTAGATAGAAATTCTAAACTTTTTTCTTCTTGCTTATATTTTCGGTACTAAATGTTATATATGTTAAAAATTAAGTTTGGGGGTAGGCGATGCGACTTTTTTATATGCAAGAATTTATGAACCCAGAGTTATATATTTATAATGATTTTGTAAAGTCACAATTTCAAATGAAAGTATATGTATCGCTCAAGTAATACAGGCTCTAGGGGAGTCCTGTTTATCAATCTCACAGGGAAGCAAGGTAGGAGATTCTTTGTTAAATTCTAGTATACTATTATCAGACTTTAGATTGAAGAGTCGATATAATTGGTGCTTTATCTAGCAACTACTCCTAAACGCAGATGATTATGTGTAAGGATAATAACTATTCCTAAATGCAAATATTACTTCTAAAGATAACCTTTCTAGATGAGTTGGTTTGGTGAATTTTAAGATAATAAATCTACTATTCTTATGTAGTGAAATGGATAATGTAAATAAATAAGATGCATTAAATAATGTATATGCCAAATATGAATAATCCTACTCTTTACTCTCTTCCGAGTGCATAAAGTACATTGGCTAATCCTAGGTTTAGTCCCTAAATCCGTGGTTAGGCTGGGAGGATATTGGCTTCACTCCAGAGCTCCCACTTTCCTTTGCTTGAAGGCTAACTCTCGCTTTAGTTTCCAAACGCTAGGACCGAATTGTGGATTTTAGTTTGTCACCCTAAAATCTCCAATTCTACGCCCTTCAAACTTTATTTCCCAATTTATTTGTACTCAACCCCATGAAGTTCACCCTTCATGGAATTTGAATGTGGTTCCACTTTTTTTAGAATTACACCCCCTCTCAGATCATAGTGTAATTACAATGAATTTTAACACTACAACGAGCTCTTTTTGTAATATAAATGAAGTGTAAGTAAAAACCATCACATTTATAATTAAATATTCTTCTAGCATACATCCCAATATCCTAAACATGAATCCTACTCAGTGCAAAATAAAAGTAGAAAGAAAATAACGACATAATCTTCTCATTCCACTATTTTCAAATAAGAAGAAAGAGTAAGAAAAAGATATCACAAAACATGAAAAAGCACAATGGAAAACTTCATTTCAAAGCAGATCTACAAAATAACTATTTACAAAATCATAAGATAACGAAGAACACAATACTTAGTTTTTACCCTTAGAATAAAAAAGAAGATCTCTCCCATAAATTCTCTCGCTAATCCATGTAATGCTAGTACCAACCTAAATTCTCTCAAAATCCCCTCATCAATCTCTCAAAAAAGGTAGAAATCTACATTTCTACTCCTATTCTAAGATCTCTAAACATTCTCCAAGTTTTTCCTAACATCTACCACCCTTTTTTGGCTTCAAATTCGCTTTAAAATAGTGTTGGGACGAATTTCCCAAGAGGTGCTTGAAGAAACCTTCCAAAAAGCATCCAAATTCGATGTATATGGCTAATAACCACTTATGGCGTGGTCTGACAATGTTTGGGCGTTGTCCGGCGCAATTTGCAATGATATTTTCGTGCTTTCTGGACTCTAGCGTGATCTGGCGATGGATAGGGCACCGTCCGGGGCCCTATTCTACGCAGCTCCACTGTTTTGCTTTGTTTGGCTCCGTTTTAGCTCTGATTCGCCCCATTTCAGTTGTGTTGTGTTTCTAACAGATAGTCCTACAAAATAAGCATAAAAATAGTCTTTCTTTAAAGTGTAATATCATTCAAAAATATGCAACAAGTGTAAAAGAGATTAAGCAAAGAAAAACTTATCAAAATGTGTCAGGCCAATATTTGCTTTTTTTGCTCATTTTTTACTCCAAATTGCACCATTTTTGCTTATTTTTTCCAAAAGCCATTTCTTGTACCTAAAGCCAAAAAACTTACAAAATACCTTCCTTTATAGTACAATATCATCAAAAATAAGTATGAAATAGATAGTAAAAAGTTATCAAATTTTCAGTGGATTAGTAGGAAGAAAAACAAAATTTTAAAGTGAGAATATTTCTTTTTTGTGTAATTTTATTACAAGCATGTTTTAGGCTAGATTTACTTTCTTCTGCAGTCATTTTATTCTTATTTTACATATATATGAATTTGATATAATGTTGTGGTAGTAAGTAAATTCAACCTTTATTTTTTCTTCCTGCTACATTTTATGGAATTAATTGCAAAATATTTTAAAATTTAAGTTTGGGAAGAGAAAGAATTAACTATTAGTTGTTCTCATTTAAAAGAATTTTCAAAATTATTAACATAATTTCCTGTGATAGAGCTCAATTTCAGATAATTGTATTTTGATTTTATTTGAGTACTTTAGTGGACTTGAATGAAAGTTTTTGGTAATGAAAAGTAAGTTTGTAGGATAAGATATTTGTTATAAGAGAGTATGACTAAAGTCAACTATTCAAAGTAAGAAAAACTGTATGTTTGAAATATTAAGAATCTTAAAACTTTATGTGAAAGAAAAGGATTGGGACTCTATGATGAATCAATAATAAGCAAAAGAAATGCCCGTAAAGTAAAGGATTGTGGTAAGTTTCAAATTTAGGGTGAGAAGGGTGACTCGACCCGCAATTACGCAGTAAATTAACTTCCAAAAGATGGCAAAAAACTTGACTCGATTTATAAATAGCGGCTAGTGTGCAAAATCTTAAATGATATAAAAATTAGAAAATATTTTACACACTAGGGGTACTACGCAAGTATACGTATCGTTTCAAGTAATATAGAGTTTTCTTTAAAAACCCCAGTATCAATCCCACGAGGAAGTGAAGTAAGAGGTCTTTAGTCAAATTCTAATCTACTACTAATAGTCATTAGTTTGGAATGTTGATTAAAATTGTGTTTTATCTAGCAACTACTCCTAAATACAAGAGTTAAATGTAATAGTAACTATAACTAAATGCAAAAAATAATTCTAAAGATAACCCTTTTTAGATGAGTTGGTTTGGAGAATTTTGAGATATTAAAAACTACTATTCTTATGTAATGAAATAGATAATGAATAGGAATGAGATGCATTTAATATTGTATGTGCAAAATAGGAGCAATCATATTCTTTACCCTTTGGTCCAAGCATATAGAACATTGACTAATCCTATACTTGGTTACTGAATCTGCGGCTAGGCTAGGAGGATATCAGCTCTCACTTCGGAGCTCCCATGTTCCCCTCGCCTGAGGGCTAACAATCTACACTTCAGCATCCAAACGATAGGACCGAATTGAGGATTTTAGCCTGTCACTCTAAAATCTCCAATTCTACGCCCGATAAATATTATTTCCCTATTTATTTGCATTCAATCCCATGAACTTCACCATCCATGAAATTTGAATGTGGTTTCACTTTGTTGAGAATTACATCACCCATTCGGGTCAATGCAATTATAACGAATTTTAACACTACAATGAGCTCTTTTTGTAATGTAAATGAAGTGCAAGTAAAAATCATCACATTTATAATTAAAACTTCTTCTAGCATGCATCACAAAATTCTAAAAATGATTTCTACTTATTACAAAAGAAAAGTAAAAGGAAAATAATGGCATAATCTTCTCATGTCACTATTTTCAAAAAGAAGAAAGAGTAAGAAAGATGCGTCACAAAGCACGAATAAAACACAACGGAAACTTCATTTAACCAAAGTAAATCCACTAGGTAAGTATTTACAAAATTATAAGATAATGAAGAACAATACTTAGCTTTTTCCATTTGAAAGATAGACAAAGATCTCTCCCATAAAGTCTCCCGGTGATCCATGCAATGCTAGCAAAATGCCTTACAAATTCTCTCAAAATCTCCTCTCCAATCTCTCCAAAAGAGTAGAAATCTACATTTCTACTCTTAATCTAAAATTCATAAACATTCTCCAAGTTTTTTTCCACTTTTCTCCTCTCTTTTCTATCATAAATTCACTAATTTAAAGAGTGTGGATGAATTTCTAAGAGTTCCCTTAAGCACCCCTTCGAAAAAGCGTCCAAATACGTCGAATTTTGGCCCAAAACCGCCAAAAGTCGGTTCATACTCATCCGGGGCGCTGTCGGCGAGTTTGAGCTCGCTGTCGGTGAGCTTTTCGGCCATTTTTTGGTGCTCTCAGTAAAATCTCACCATCGGCGACATTGAGGCCGCCGTCGGCGAGCAGGCTCTGCGCAGCTCCACCGTTTCGCTCCGTTTGGCTCCGTTTTAGCTCCGATTCGCCCCGTTCAGTTGCGTTGCGTTCGTAACTGATAGCCCTACAAAATAAACATAAAAATACCTTTCTTTAAAGTGTAATATCATTCAAAAATATGCAAGAAGTGTAAAATAGATTAAGCATCAAAAGACTTATCGAAAGGTGTCAGGGCAGAATTTCATTTCTTGCTTGTTTTTGCTCCAAATTGCACCGTTTTTTCTTCCTTTTGCTTCAATCACCATTTCTTGTACCTAAAACCAAAAAACATACACAATACCTTCCTTTAAAGTGTAATATCATAAAAAATGAGTAAAATGATATTGAAAAAAAACTTATATATTTTAGGCGTGTCAAAATCCCCCAAACTTAACTGTTAGTTGTCCTCAAGTAACCCTTTTACTACATAAAAATATAACTCAAGTCAATGTACTTTTCACCTGTAAGACACTAAAATTTTTCATTCAAAAGAATATATTAGTTAGACTTTTAGAAAGAAATTCAGTAACTCAGGTTAACACTACAAGTATAAGAATATTCAACAATCAAATCTAAGGGTTCTAGTCTTCTATTTATTTCAAGATAAACCATAATTTGTTACATTAAGAGTGTTTTGAAAGATTATGTGAAAAGGGAGTTCATGCAAACTTCATCAGAATGTAGGCCAATACTTTAAATATAAATTCAGAAATGACATCAAGTTCTACCTTTAGGGTGACTCAAGTGAAACCAATTTTTGATTAGGCATCTCCTCAAGCTTCTCCTCATAAGTATTTTTCTTTCTTTCTCTTTTTTTTTTCTTTCGGAATCATTTTCAATCCCTTTTTTTTCATTTAATGAGGATTAATATATCTGGAGAGCCTATAACGATTATGAGCTTCACTCTCCTCTTTATAAAATTCAAACTTGAAACACATCCTTACTTTATAATTAGGTATGAGCTTTATTATTCATTATAAAGTCACAATCTCCTCTTTAAATAGTTAACTATAATCAAATTCTTTTATACCAAATATCTTATCCTTATAAAATTAACTTTTATTACTAAATATTTTCATCCAATCCTTCCATAATATTCAACTAAAATAAAAAGTTTTAGTTATCTCAAGCGAAGTTTAATTGCCAGATGTTATGCTAATAATTTTTGAAAATATAATAATTGAGAACAAATAAGAGTTAATATTTTTCTTCCCCCCAAACTTAAATTTCAAAAATATTTTGCAACTAATTCCATAAAATGTAGCAGGAAGAAAAAGTAAAGGTTGAATCTACTTGCTACTACAACATCCTATCAAATTCATATACATGCATAATCAGGATAGAAAGGCTGTAGGAGAAAGTAAAGCTAACCTAAATATGCTTGTAATAAAATTACACTAAAAGGAATTATTTTCACATTAAAATTTTATTTTTCTTCCTACCCACAAACTTAATTTTTAACATATATAGCATTCAGTACAGAACATATAAGCAGGAAGAAAACAATTTAGAAATTCTATCTACCACAAATATCTATCAAAATCATTTGCAAGTATTCATTAGGACAGAACAATATGCAGAAAGTAAATCTAAACTAATCATGCCAGAATGAAATTAATTAAACCAAAGTCTAACTAGCATTGTAGGTATCAATAAGGGAATATAAAAATGTTCTTCAATACCTAAATAAAGTTGTAACACAAACATAAACACACATATGATAAATGAGGTTAATTCATCCTTTAACTCAACCAATCTCACTACGTTACCTTCAATTTCTAACGGAATCACTGCACTAGTAAATTAAGTACTTTAAAATGATTTTATAGATTATAATCCCAAGGATAAGATTACCCCTGATATATTGGCTCCTAGGCACCAAACTCAGGCATCACCTAATCCTTATAATTAAGCACCTCTAACAGTTATAAAGATAGTGTAAAATCATTCATATGGTGTTCATCAAATAGGTTCGTGACTACTACCTAATTAAAATAAAGTTACAGAAAGGAAGTAACAAATTAAGATGGAACTATCAATGTTTGAAATGAATGGTTTCTCTTATAAAACTCAAGTCTGGGTGAGACCCAAGTCACAGTGGACTCGTTAATCCAACTACTACAAGAGATCAAGTCTAGCCATAATAAGAAGTTTATGAATCACCTCACTCGTGACACACAAAGATCAAATCAAATACTAATAATCCAAACATCTACCAACAACAATTAAACTTATCAATCCATAATGACACATAAAGATCAAATCTATCCACTCTAAATCAAACACAATACAACACTAACAATCATGACTCTCAAGCACACTAAATCAAAGCACACTGATAACTATGGGTTGCCTTCCATAAAGTGCTTGGTTTAACGTCGTTAGCCCGACAAATTTTTCCACCTAGAACAAAATTCCAATTAAGTAATCCTCGATCAATCGCCCAATCATTTCCAGATCCAGGGATTCCTATAAAATCCTCAAATTTAAATTTTTCATTCAGCTCTTCATTTTCAGTTGGATTTATATCGTTGTTCCTCATATTTCTTTCTAGATCCATTATTCTTCTATTGATTTTTTCAATCTGCATATTAATATCATTCTTGAAATTTAAAAGAAATGGATCTTTATTAGATACTTCAATATCTCCCAAATTTTGGATCATATTCTCTTTAGATAATTCAAATTCTGGATCAAATTCTTCTATGTCACTCTTATGATTCAAGTTATCTTCCAATTCTTCCCCTTTATAATTATTAAATGATGGAGGATCTATCTTAGTTGAGGAAATAGGTTTTTCTAATTCCTTCAGAATTTCTTCCAATGGTCTTCCAATATCCTTATCCTCTTTTCTCAACTCCAAGTTCTTTTGAAATTTATCCTTAAATTCTCTTCCAAATCTTAGTTTAATAATTTTATCTTGTTCATCATTTAATTCAGGTTTTTCTTGTGATTGAGTTGTATCAAAAGATATAAAGACTGGTTGTGTAGATGAATTCTCTAAATAGATAGGCTTTAAAATTGTATGGGGTACATCCATCTTAAGTTCATGAGATTTTCTAACAAATAGAATTAAAAGTTTACTATTTTTGGTAGTGTCCATCTGTTCACACCTCTCCTGAACATACATACGGTCTTCTTTAAATAATGTTTTCAACGCATCATGAAAATCTATTTCAATCTCAGCTTTTAACTTACTCTCAAAATTTTCTTGGAAATGATCTTTACTTAGATAATCAATTTCATCCATCCAAAAACAATCATCATCTTTTCTCTCAGCTGGATATTTCATAGTCTTTAATACATCAAAAGTGACTTCATGGTCATTAATATTTATAGCCAACTCTCCTTTTTGCACATCTATCGTAGCTTGTTCGGTAACAAGGAATGGTCTCCCTAAAATAATTGGAATTTCTTTATCTTCTTCCATATCTAATACAATAAAGTCCAAAGGAAAGATAAATTTATCCACTTTAACAAGCCCGTCATCTATAACTCCTTTTGGATAAATGATAGATCGATCAACTAATAGAAGGGTTACAATAGTGGGAGAAATATCGATTAAACCTAACCTTCTAAATATAGATAGAGGCATCACATTAACGCTCACTCCTAAATCACATAAAGCTTTTCCACATTATCTTTTTTCAAATTACATATGGAATTGTAAAGCTACAAGGATCTTTATGTTTCTGAGGAAAATTTTTCTGAAGTATAGCGCTGCACTCCTCACTTAATGTAATTCTCTTGTAATCCCAAAATTTTCTTTTCTTATTTAATATACTCTTCATAAACTTTGCATAACTTGGCATCTGTTCCAAAGCTTCAGTGAAAGGAATATTTATTGTTAACTTCTTAAGTACTTTCATGAACTTTGAAAATTTTTTATCTAACTCATGTTGTCTAAGTCTTTGAGAAAATGGAGGTGGTGGTCTTTCCAAACTGATTTTAGTTGGAGATATTAATTTTTCCAAATCCTTGAAACATGTTCTTCAGGTCTTTTAGTTTCCTTTGTTTCTCTCACAACATCTTTCTCTTTTCTAACCACATCCTTTATATCTCTTCCAATTTTTAATTGGACAGCTTCTATTTTTTTCATTAGTGTTCTCTTTAGGGTTGATCTCATTGTTGCTAGGAAGTGTTCCTTGGTGTCTATTACTAAGTGAATTAGCAATTTTTCCCAATTGATTCTCTATGTTTCTAATCGCAGCATTTTGACTTTGCAACTTGTTTCTCATTTGCAATACCACTTCTTCCATAGACATTTTTTTATCCTTAAATTGTTGATCATTGTTAGAGTACGGTGGATATGAAGGTATTTATTTTGTGTTCCCCTGATTATTCCAACTTCCATTATGATTTGCATGATTATTTTCCCATTTTAGGTTTCCACCATTAGTAGTATGATTCCAGTTAAATTTAGGATGGTTCTCCCAATCTGGGTTGTAAAAGTTAGAGTATGGGTTGTTTATGTTATTTAAAGCCTTATATAATAAGTTGGAATCAATCATAGGCCCTAATAAACTTTCCTCACTTACAGGGGTAAATTGAGGTTGGTTCATTCCAAATTGATCCAACTTCCTTGATATTGCAGTAATCTAAGATGCAAGAATTGAAATCTTATCCGTATCATGAATACTAGCTACATTTTTATGATTTACCCTTGCAGAGAGCCATTGAAATTTATTTGTAGTCATTTCTTTAATTAATGCATACGCTTCATCAAATGATTTTGACATTAATGATCCACCAGCGGCAGCATCAAATATAGACCTAAGGGATCCTACTAACCCATTATAAAAAGTTTGAATGATTAACGAATCGGGCAAAGCATGGTGTGGACACTTTCTTAGGAGTTCCTTAAATCATTCTCAGGCTTCGTATATTGATTCTCCTTCATACTGACAAAATGAGATAATATCGTTTCTAAGTTGAATAGTCTTTGATGGTGGAAAATACTTAGCTAAGAATTTTTGAGTTAACTCCTCCCAAATTTTAATGGAACCAGGTGCTAATGAGTATAACCTCATTTTAGCCTTATCCCTTAGTGAGAAAGAAAAAAAGCCTTAGTCTAACAGCGTCATCTCACATGCCATTATAACGAAATGTAGCACAAAGTTCTAGAAAATTTGATAAGTGTAAATAGGGATCCTCCAAAGGAGTTCCCCAAAACTGATTGTTCTGCACCAGTTGGATAATCTCAGGATTTATTTCAAATGAGTCAGCTTCTACGACAGGGTTTTGTATACTAGAATGAATTTCATCTGTCGTAGGATTTAGGTAATCCCTCAATGATTTATGATGATTTTATAAGTTATTATCTTGAAAGTTTTCCATCTCTATTTCTAGTTTTTCGAGTCCTTTCTGTATTTTTATTATTTTTTTATTTTTTTCAAACTCGGGATCATAAGGTACAAGTCCTGCAGATCCTTTATTTTGCATACGCAACATAACAAACAATATATTAACAATTAAACAAATAATAGATGAAATATATTCAACACAACAAAACATTTTCACGAACACCTTATTTTTCATATAAACAATTTTTTTTTTTGTTTTTTTCACAACACTTTTTCATATAAAAACACTTTTTACATAAAAATAGTTTTTACAACACTACAGTTTTCCAAGTCTAAGCCTAATTACTTCAACTAAAATTCTCCTAAAGTTCTTACCGAAGCTTCCCCGACAACGGCGCCAAAAACTTGACCCGACCCGCAATTACGCAGTAAATTAACTTCTAAAAGATGGCCAAAAACTTGACCCGATTTATAAATAGCAGCTAGTGTGCAAAATCCTAAATGATATAAAAATTAGAAAATATTTTACACACTAGTGGTACTACGCAAGCATACGTATTGTTTCAAGTAATATAGAGTTTTCTTTAAGAACCCCAGTATCGATCCCACGAGGAAGTGAAGTAAAAGGTCTTTAGTCAAATTCTAGTCTACTACTAATAGTCCTTAGTTTGGAATATCGATTATAATTATGTTTTATCTAGCAACTACTCCTAAATACAAGAGTTAAATGTAATAGTAACTATAACTAAATGCAAATAATAATTCTAAAGATAACCCTTTTTGGATGAGTTGGTTTTGAGAATTTTGATATATTAAAAACTACTATTCTTATGTAATGAAATAGATAATGTATAGGAATGAGATGCATTTAATATTGTATGTGCCAAATAGGAGTAATCCTATTCTTTACCTTTTGGTCCAGGCATAAAGAACATTGACTAATCCTATGCTTGGTTACTGAATCTGCGGCTAGGCTGGGAGGATACCGGCTCTCACTTCGGAGCTCCCACGTTCCCCTCACCGGAGGGCCAAGAATTTACACTTCAGCACCCAAATGATAGGACTGAATTGAGGATTTTAGCCTGTCACTCTAAAATCTCCAATTCTACGCTCGATTAATATTATTTCCCTATTTATTTGCATTCAATCCCCATGAACTTCATCATCCATGGAATTTGAATGTGGTTTAACTTTGTTGAGAATTACACCGCCCTTTCGAGTCAATGCAATTACAATGAATTTTAACACTACAGCGAGCTCTTTTTGTAATGTAAATGAAGTGCAAGTAAAAACCATCACATTTGTAATTAAAACTTCTTCTAGCATGTATCACAAAATCCTAAACATGATTTCTACTCATTACAAAAGAAAATTAAAAGGAAAATAATGACATAACTTTCTCATGTCACTATTTTCAAAGAAGAAGAAAGAGTAAGAAAGATGCTTCACTAAGCACTAATAAAACACAACAAAAACTTCATTTAACCAAAATAAATCCACTCGGTAAGATCGAGGCCGCCGTTGGCGAGCAGGCTCTGCGCATCTCCACCATTTCGCTCCGTTTGGCTCCGTTTTAGCTCTGATTCGCCCCGTTTCAGTTGCGTTGCGTTTGTAACTGATAGCCCTACAAACTAAACATAAAAACAAAATTTCTTTAAAGTGTAATCTCATTCAAAAATATGCAAGAAATGTAAAAGAGATTAAGCATCAAAAGACTTATCGAAAGGTGTCAGGGCAGAATTTCTTTTTTTGCTCGTTTTTGCTCCAAATTGCACCGTTTTTACTTTCTTTTGCTCAAATCACCATTTCTTATACCTAAAACCAAAAAGTATACAAAATACCTTCCTTTAAAGTGTAATATCATCAAAAATGAGTAAAATGATATTGAAAAAAAAACTTATATATTTTAGGCGTGTCAAAGGGTGAAGTTCAAAATTATTAAAGACTATCCAAATATAGTAATCCTCACTTGAAAAAGTGAAAATCAAAAGAAAAAAAAAGAGAAGAAGAAGAAAAAGAAAAGAAAAAAGTGAGGAGAAGCTTGAGGAGATGTCTAATAAAAAATTGGCTTCACTTGGATCTACCTAAAGGGAATAACTTAATTACTTTCCTGAACTTACATTTATGGATTAACATCTTTACTAGTAATGTTCTCAAAAAAATTTTTCATGTAATCTTTTTAAGTGCCCTAATAGGACAATTTACATTCATTTTTGAAATGAATATAAGTCTAGAACTCTTAGACTTGATGACTAGATAGCCTTATACCTGCAAAATTTACTTGAATTATTCAAAAATATTTCTAAAAATTTTACTACTGTATTTATCTAAGCCAAAACCATGGTATTCTTGAAAGAAATTTCATTGCAGTGGATCATTATTTTATCTATTAACTAAATTACTTAAGAAAAATTAATAGTTAAGTTTGGGGGATTTTGATCCACTGAAATATGATAGCATTTTAATATCTATTTCATACCTATTTTTGATGATATTGCACTATAAAGGAAGTTATTTTGTATATTTTTTGGTTTTAGGTACAAGAAATGACTTTTGGAGAAAAGAAAACAAAAATCATGCAATTTGGACCAAAACGAGCAAAAAAGCAAATTTTGGCCTCACACATTTTGATAAGTCTTTCTTTGATTAATATCTCATTTACACTTATTGTATATTTTTGAATGAGATTACACTTTTATAAATTTTTTTTATTCTTATTTTGTAGGGCTATCTGTTAGGAACGCAACACAGCTGAAACGGGGCGAATCAGAGCAGAAACGGAGCAAAACAGAGCGAATTGGTGGAGCTGCGTAGGACCAGAGTCGAACCACGCCTAGACCAGTGTCGGACCGCGCCAGAAGATAGAGAATGATGAAAATTCATTGGAAATAGCACCGGATAGCACCCGATAGGGCGTTGGACCACGCCCAAACAGTTTGGACGCGATTTTGGATGGTTAGGGGCCAGGATTCGTCGTATTTGGATGTTTTCTTGAAAAGTTTTTTGTGACAACTCTTCAAACTTTGTCCCTACACTTTAAATTAGCAATTTTAGCTCAGAAAAAGTGTATGTGTGAGAGGAATGTTAGGAAAACATAGAGAATGTTGAGAGATCTTAGAATAGGAGTAGAAATGTAGATTTTTACCTTTTAGAGAGATTGGTGAGGGATTTTGAGAGAATTTGTAAGGGTTTGTTCTAGCATTGGATGGGTCAGTGGGAGACTTTATGGTACAGATTTTCATCTGTCTTTCAAAGGGAAAAAGCTAAGTATTGTGTTCTTCATTATCTTATGATTTTGTAAACACTTATCTTATGGATTTGCTTTGAAATGATATTTTCCGTTGTGCTTTCTTTATGCTTTGTGATGTCTTTCTCTTATTCTTCCTTCTTATTTAAAAATAATGGCATAAGAAGATTATTCAGTTGTTTTCATTCTACTTTTCTTTTGCAATGATTAGGATTCAAGTTTAGGATATTGGGATGCATGCTAGAAGAAGTTTTAATTATAAATGTGATGGTTTTACTTGCTCTTCATTTAAATTAAAATAAGGGCCTGTTGTATTGTTAAAATTCATTGTAATTGCATTGTCCCAAAAGGGTGGTGTAATTCTCAACAAAGTGGAACCACATTCAAATTCCATGGATGGCGAATTTCATGGGGGTTGAGTGCAAATAAAAAGGTAAATATACTTTGATGGGTGTATAATTGGAGATTTTAGGGTGACAGACTAAAATCCCCAATTCAGTCCTAGTGTTTGAAAACTAAAGTGAGAGTTAGCCTTCAGGCGAAGGGAAGTGAGAGCTTTGGAGTGAGAGTCAGTATCCTCCCAGCCTAACCACAGATTTAGGGACTAAACCTAAAATTAGCCAATGTTCTTTATGCACTCGGAAAAGTAAAGAATAGGATTGTTCCTATTTGGTACATACAATATTTAATGCATCTCATTCCTTTACATTAACCAATTCATTACTTGATAATAATAGTTTTTATTATCTCAAAATTCTCCAATCCAATTTATCTAGAAAGGTTTATCTTTAGTATTAATATTTTCCTTTAGAAGTAGTTATTAGTTATTTTAAAATTAAGATATACCTTTAAGAGTAGTTGTTAAAAAAAACCACTTATATCGACCTTCCCAACTAAACTCTAATAATAGTAGACTAAAATTTGACTAAGGACCTGCTTCCCTGTGGGATAGATAAACGGGACTCCACTATAGCCCAGTATTACTTGAGTGATACGTATACTTGCATTTGAAATTATGACTTTACAAAATCATTATAAATATATAATCTGGGTTCATAAATTCTTGCATATAAAAAAGTTGCATCAGGGCTCCACTTACATAATTTTGAAATTAAATATCAAGTGATATTTACCCCACTTTTTTGGATAATTAAAACATTAGCTCTTTGAGCATAAGCGTATGAAATAGATGAATCATTTAGTGAGTATTATATGTTCAGATGAGCTCAAGAAAGTTTAAAAGGATTGTGAAAAACCTAAGTATCTTCTGGATCTTTTCACAAGTCTTCTGGATATTTTGCAGGACAACTGAACCTATCATACATATTAAAGGAAAACATCTCCTAATTGAAATAAATAGGACCCACCAAGTTGTGACATAGGAATTTGTAGGCCTGTGACGAACCTATCTATAGGTTTTTACTTTCCTGTAAACTATAATTTTTTATTGTAAAAGATACTAAAGTTTTAGGTGCAGGAATGAGAAGATTTTCCAGGTACACTTTTATAAGTTTATAGTACGTTCCTTTATTGTGCTTTTCTTGCTTATAAGCTTGCATGTTAAACAACAAATGTCACATTGCATGAAAACTAGAACTTCTAGGACAGCCATAAAACTAAAACCAAAATTAAAATTAAAATCAAATCAAGATAAAATTCATCGCCACAACAATCAAAATATAGGACAACTTAAAATGTAATAAAAAACAAAACAAAAATTACAATTGCAACTAAATTAAAATATTTCTATGGGATGATCGGGAATCCCTCGGAGGATGCAACCTACGGCTACTAATGAGATTTCAAATTGTCTAAATTAAAGGATGGAGCTCATTTAGTTGAGTTTAGTAAATTCATCTAGACTAATTGAATCCGAAGAAAATAGTGGTGTCGTAATGAGGATACCATGGGATCCTAATCGTTGTCGCTATAATAAACTTAAATATTCTCTTAATAAGTCATTAAGACACCTCGATTTAAATATTTCTAAAACATGCTACCTCTCTCATCTCTTCAATTTGACACTTCTACAACTAAACCTACCACGACGAGGAGCTTGGAGCATGCTTAGTGGGCAGAATGGCCATCTTTAACATCAAAACTCCTTAGAACTAAATAACAAGACATAGGACATCGAGGTAGCTTGCCTAGTGCAGTATAAACCCTCATTTTGCTCATTAGGCCTTTGCAATTTGTGTAATATAAGCCCTAACTCATCTTAAGTTCTGAGGTTGTCATCTGATATTACATAAATCCTCTTATCTTTCAGGTTATTCACATGATCAACATCAAGTGATTGTAAGCCCTAAATAATAAAATTGGTAGGATAAAACATTAAATAAATATCTTAAATTGAAGCTAAACCATAGGATAGTTTGGGAAAGAACACCAAGATCCTTCTTGGATATTTGTCTTTACCCTAGCTCTCTCTCCCTTTGGATTCCTACAATAATTGTTCTGAAACTTGATTCACTCACCTATTGGATTTCCTATTGCCATATTTCCTTGAAGAACCTACTTTTTGAAAATCATAAATAAAATATTTTCTGATCTATATCTAGAGTTTTCTTAGGTGACTTTAGTTATATAAGATTTAATTAATTATAGGGGCTTTCCCTTATAGGAAACTTAAAGACCCCATATTAATATAAACCCTATCTAATTGTTTCATACTAGATATGGGAAATTGTCGGTAAACATAAACGGTTCGTAAACTAAATGGATGTCATGGATCCTTTAGTTTATTTGATCAAACCTCACCACCAAGCAATGTGTCCATTCTTTGGGATAGATACATGGCTTGTAGTGAAGTGCTCGATTATTTAAACTATTGATTATATGGGATCAGTTTGATTTCATTTTTTAAAATTAAAATGATATTTTTCTAATATATATGTATATATATATAAACCCTATCTAGTTGTTTCATACCAGATATGGGAAATTGTCGGTAAACATAAACGGTCCGTAAACTAAATGGATGTCATGGATCCTTTAGTTTATTTGATCAAGCTTCACCACCAAGCAATGTGTCCATTCTTCAGGATAGATACATTGCTTGTAGTGAAGTGCTTGTTTATTTAAACTATTGATTATATGGGATTAGTTTGATTTCATATTTTAAAATTAAAATGATATTTTTCTAATATATATATATATATATATATATATATAAACAAAAAAATATTTTTATCACGACATATAAATTAGTGTCACTAATCAAGCCAACAACCCAGCGCTGAAAATAAGAAATCAAATGTAAATATAAAACCTAAGCATTCAAATACAAATAAGTATAAACATAAACATAAACACAAAATATAGCATGTCTTGATCAATCTCCAACACTTCTATTCCATTACACACCTTCAATTTCATTACTATCATCCTCTTTGAGATCTCCAATAAATTGTAGAAAATGGCGGTTCGAAAATTCATCTGTCGAATCATCCTCGATCCAACAATTCTTCTTATACATACATACGGTCCAATTTTCAATAAGTCTGGTATGATCAAAGTGTTGTTTAATTCACCAATCGAAATGGTTGAATTGATTAAATATTTGATTAATCCCGTAGATAATATCATTCATTTTGTTCTCCAAATTTTTAACTCTTTTCAACACAACATCCAAATTTTGCGGTGGTGGTGGCAATAAAGAAGGTGTTGAAATTTGAGATGACTGATCTATAGGAACATTCTCCTCTTCTTCATTCACCATACCATTAAAATTAAAAAGTTGGGTCCAAAGGTTTCCAAGGGAGAAGAGCCTTTTCCAATTATCATATGGAACCTGTGATTGGCTACAAAGAATAAAGATAGTGGACGGATGTCCAAGCCTATTAGAAGATCCATTTAAAGCCAATACAAAAATATATTTCACATTCAGAGTTCCTACATCTATTGGTCTTCCAGTCTGAATGCAGTAATTCAGAATTTCGTTCTCCCTTGTAAGTTTACTAAACTTCGTAGTAGGGAGTAATTTGGCAGAAATAAAAATATATCAAGGCTTTGATGCTGAATTTAATAACGAAGATGAAAAACTTACATCACTTTTATCTTTTGTTTCCCAACCTTCATATTCATTCGTCAGCAATTTGAATATTTCATACATATTATCTTTCGTCGGGGCAAAGTTAGTGTAATGATAAATAGGATCATTTTCGATCAAATATAAATCATTAACTTGGAAAGGAATAAGAAGTGCCCCTTGCCTCGAACATAAACCACTCCTTGATTGATTCCATGAAGATTTGTATAGAACTCCTTCAACACATGAACTACTACAGCTACAGTGGTGTAGCGTAGTACTTCACATCGTCTCTTCATGATGATATCTTCCACAACAGTTTTAGGAACTTGAAATCCTTGATTAAAAATCCCTCACTTCTTAATTAATTTCTTCTTCACCAAAACCTTATTATATAATTTCTGCACATAAAAAGTAATAAACTTTCTCTTATTGAAAACCTCATGTTTAGAATTTACCCTTGGAGTTAGAAGCCATTTGGATAGGAATGGGTGATTCTCATTCTTCCTTATGGTACTTATAGACTTGTATTATGAATTAAAATGAACTATTCTTTGCCTAAACAGTCCAAAACCACCAAGTAGTGCTAAAAACAACAAAAAATTACAAAAGAAAATGCATTTAGAATTTTCCTCGTGTGTTTTATAACTGTAGTGCCGTTCGGCGTTGGTCGCGCTCAAATTTTGCTACGTAACGTCGTTTGGCGCTGAATCTGGTGTCGTTCGACACCGGTGCGAAATACTGCACAACTTTGCCTAATTATCAAATAAATCGTGTTATTTTCAAGTTATTCCATAATTAAAATATTTTATGCATTTTATAACATGTGTATGGCTTTAAAGCTCATAGAATTAATTGAAAGTGCTTTTATAAAAACATAAAGTCACACAAATTTAAATCAAACACAAAGATAACTATTGGTTGTCTCTCATATAAGACTTGGTTTAATGTTTTCAGTCTGACATTTTAAGTTTTCATTCAGGTTAATCCAATATTAAAACCACTTTAAATATTAGAACATGCCCTTTAAAATAATATTTTAATCAATGTCCATTAACTTTAAATATTTTCTTTTTTGGATCTTCAATTTTTACTGCTCCATATGGGTAAACTTTAATAACTGTAAGTGGTCCCATACATCTGGACTTTAATTTTCTTGTTAATAATTGTAATTAAGAACTATACAACAAAACTGTCTGTCCAGGTTTAAATTATTTTTTAACTATCTTCCAATCATGCAAATTTTTCATTCTCTTTTTATAAATCTCGGCATTATCATAAGATTCATTTCTTATCTCATCAAGTTCATTCAGTTGCAATAGTCTTTTCTCACTAACATCTTTTAAATTAAATTAAATTCTTTAATAGCCCAATATGCTTTATGCTCCAACTATACTGGTAACCGACAGGTCTTTTCAAAGATAAGTCTATATGGGGACATTTCCATAGGTGTTTTATAAGCAGTCTTATAAGCCCATAATACGGTATCTAATTTACCAACCCAGTCCAATTTGTTAGGATTTATAGTTTTTTCATAAATTCTTTTAATTTCACAACTAGATAATTTAGCAAGACCACTAGTTTGGGGATGATAAGCAATGGAGATCCTATGTTGAATATCAAATTTTCCCATTAATTTTTCAATTACTTTATTTCTAAAATGATATCTCCCATCAGTAATAATTACTCTCGATATTTCATACCTAGAAAAAATAGTTTTCATGAGAAATATTGAAACACTTTGAGAATCACATCACGGTCAAGCTACTGTCTAAGTCCATTTTGAAATATAGTCTACTACAGTCAAATTATCAAAAGAAGGCACAAATGGTCCCGTAAAATCTAATCCTCATACATAAAAAATTTCAACTTTCAATATAAAATTTAAAGGAATTTCATTTCTTTTTGAAATATTACCTACTCGCTGACATCGATCACATGTTCTTACATACATATTAGCATCCCTAAATAGAGTAGGCCAATAAAGTCTCGATTGCGGGATTTTGTGAGCAAATCTGTCAATTCCAAAATGTCCTACAAAATTAGAATCATGACATTTTTAAATAATTTTTTGGGTTTATTCATAAGGTACACATCTCCGAATAACTTGATCTTTGAATTGCTTATATAAATAAGGATCATCCCAAAAGTAAAACTTTTCATCATGAATAATTTCTTTTTGTTGTTGTGGCTTAATCCATACAGTACAAGATCACTGACAATGTAGTTAAGAATGTCTGCATGCCAAGGTATTTTGCCTTTCATTAATAATAAATGATTTTTCAACTAGAAAATCGTAATTCATTCACTTTCAAGGTTAATTGATTGTTTATGTTCCAGCCTAGATAAATGATCAACTATTTGATAATCAGTTCATTTTCTATCTACTACAACAAAGTCAAATTCTTGCATTAGAAGGGTCCATCTGATTAATCTTGGTTTCACATCTTTCTTTTGCATTAAAAACTTTTTGGTAGAATGATTCGTATGCACAATACATTTAGTTTCAATGAGATTTGATCTGAATTTATCTAAAGCATAAAAAATTGTTAATAACTCTTTTTCAGTAGTAGTATAATTAATTTGAGCATCACTAAGAGTTATACTAGCATAATATATAACCTTAAAATTTTTATCTTATTTTTGTTATAAAATCGTTCCAATCGCATAATCACTAGCATCACACATTAATTCAAATGGTTTCTCCCAATCAGGTGAAACAATTATAAGTGTAGTGATTAATTTTTTCCTTTAACAATTTAAAAACATTCAGGCATTCTTGATTAAAATCCAATTTTACATCTTTTTCTAAAATTTGGCATAGAGGCTTAGTAATTTTTGAAAAATATTTAATGTATCGCCTGTAAAAACCAGTATGTCCTAAAAAACTTCTAACCCCTCTCACAGTAGTTAGTGGAGGTAGTTTAGCGATAACTTGAATTTTTGTCGGATCTACTTCCATACCATTTTCAGATATTTTATGCCCAAGTACTATTCCTTCTACAGTCATAAATTGACATTTTTCCCAATTGAATACTAAATTTGTCTCTTCACATCATTCTAAAACTTTTATAAATGATTTAAACAAGCTTCAAATGAAGTTTCGAATGTTGAAAAGTCATCCATAAGAAAACTTTTATTCCTTTTTCAATCAAATCGAAGAAAATTGACATCATACACGTTTGAAATGTTGCAGGCGCATTACATAAACCGAAGAACATTTGTCTAAAAGTAAAAGTGTCATAAAGACTAGTAAATGTTATCTTTACTTGATCCTCAAGAGCAATAAGAATCTATTGATAACTAATATATCCATCCATAAAATATAAATATTTATGCCCAACAAGTCTATCCAACATTTGATCTAGAAAAGGTAAAGAAAAATGATATTTCCTAATTGTTGAATTTAATTTTATATAATCAATACAAATTCGCCAATAAGTGACTTGTCTTATTGATATTGATTCATTCTTCTCATCTATAATAACAGTCACACCTCCTTTCTTAGGAACACAATGAATTAGACTAACCCAAATACTATATCAAATAGGATAAATAATTTTGGCATATAACCATTTTAAGATTTCTTTCTTTACCACATCTTCCATAATTGGATTTAATCTTGTTTGAAGACTGTCTCTTGGTTTATGATGTTCTTCCAATAAAATTCTGTGCATACAAATTGAATGACTAATTTTTTTTATATCAGTTATTGTTCATCCAAAAGCTTTATTATATCTCCTTAAAGTTTATAGTAATTTTTGTTCTTGCAATTCAGTTAACGTTGAGGATACTATAATAGATAATGCAAACAAATCTTCTAAAAATACATACTTTAAATGTGGAGGGAGTATCTTCATCTCAAGTTTAGATGATTTTTCTATTGAAGGACTAAGATTCATACTATTCTTCGTAGTGTCAAATATTTTAAACCTTTCTTGAACATAATCTAAATACACTTTTCTCACTTTAATAGATTCATCTTGCATCTTATCCTCAACTTCATGCTCGAAATACTCTTCTTCAATTCTTTCTTCAAAATTTTCAGTACAATAATCATTACTTAAATAAACATTAATCTTCGTTCTAAAGCAGTCATCATCTTTTCCATTCGTTGAATATTTCATTAATTTTTCTATACTAAATGTAACTTTTTTATCATTGACTCTCGTCGTTAAGTCACCTTTATGCACGTCTATTAAAGCTTTTCCAGTAACAAGAAAAGTTCTTCCTAAAATAATTGAAATTTCTTTATTTTTCCTCCATATCTAACACAATAAAATCTACAATAAAGATAAATTTATCCACATTAAGCCATATATCTTCTATAACTCCTTTAGGGTAGGTGAATGAACGATCGACTAATTGAAGAGTTACAGTTGTAGGGAAAATCTCTCCTAAACTTAATCTTCTAAAAACAAATAAAGGCATTAGATTAGTGTTATCTCCCAAATCACATAAAGCTCTTCCATAAAATATTTCTCTTATAGCACAAGGAATAGTAAAGCTACCAGGATCTTTATGTTTTTTAGGAAGTTTTTTCTGAATTATTGCACTACACTCCTGGCTTAGTGCAATAGTCTCATTATCAATAAATTTCCTCTTCTTATTAAGTATATCCTTCATAAACTTCACATAGCTTGGCATTTTCTCCAGAGATTTAACAAATGGAATATTTATGGTTAATTTTTGAAGTAATTCCAAGAATTTCAAAAAAAAAAATTGTCTAACTTTTGTTGTCTCAATCTTTGAGGAAATGGCGGTGGCAATTTTTCTACAATAGTTTTCATTGGTTTAATAAGATACTCTGGTTTACGATAAATATCTTCTTTAGACCTTTTAATTTCCTTCCTTCGTTTCTCAGCTTCAATTTCTTTTTAAATTTTTCGTTTCTAATTCTCTTCCACTTCTTAGTTGGATAGCTTTAATTTTTTCTTTATTTAGCTTCTTTGGATTAATCTCGACATTACTAGAAAGAGTTCCAGAAGGTCTATTGCTAAGTGAAGTAGAAATATGCCCCAATTTATTTTCTATATTTCTAATTGCAGCTCCTTGACTTTGTAATTGATTTCCCATGACAATTTCTTCCATAGAAAATTTCTTCTCCTTAACTTGTGGAGTTAAACTTGTAAGATAATAAGTTCTATGGTTAATATTACCCTGGTTGTTTAAATTTCTCAGTGAGTTCGCTGGATTGTTCCTCCACTGCGGATTTACACTATTAGGATTATTATTATTCCAATTTAGATTATGATGATTCTCCCAACCTCGATTATAATAATTTTAATAAAGATTATTATTTTGATTATTTATTGCTTTCAAAGTCTCATATGATGGTTAAAAGTCTATCATCTGTCCAGATGAATTTTCCTCAATCACAGAAGGTGTTTGAGAATAATAGTTCATTCCAATTTGATCTATTTTCTTTGACATAGCAGCAATTTGAGCAACCATAATAGACATAACATTAGAATCATGAACACTGGCTACACATTTAGGATTTTGTCTTTCAGAAGACCATTGAAAATTATTTGTAGCCATCTCTTCAATTAAAAATATGCTTCATCGAGTGGCTTTGCATCAATAATAGATCTAAGAGATAGAATATTTGAATTATCAACCAATTAGGTAAAGCATGGTGTAGACACTTTCTATGGAGGTCTTTAAATTGTTCTGAGGCTTCATAAATGGATTCCCCTTTAAACTGACAAAAAGATGTAATATTGTTTCTAGGTTTAGCAGTTTTAGATGGTAAAAAATATTTTGCTCGGAATTTCTAATATAAATCTCCCCAAGTTCTGATAGATCCATGTGCTAATGAGTTTAACCATGCCTTAGCTTTACCCTTAATGAAAAGGAAAAAAGTCTAGGTTTGACAGCATCATCTGACACTCCGTCATATGATGTATATTAGGATCTTCAGATGGTGTACCCTCAAACTGATTATTTTGTACCATTTGGATGATAGTCAGTTTAAGTTCAAATGAATTTGCAGCTACAGTAGGAGTTTGACTGCTCAAGTGAATTTAATCTGTTGTAGGGTTAGCATAACTGTTAAAAGTCTTTGTTGATGTTCCATTTTATTCAAATTGTTTTTTCTTTTTTTTTGTTTTTGAATTTTTCTTACAGTTCTCTCTAATTCAGGATCGAAAGGTATTAATCCTTGAGATCTTAAACTACGTATACAAAATCTCAAATAATAATTAAAAAAATAAACACTCATACAAAGTAAGTTAAATAGTTCAAATACAGTTTCTTAAGCTTTTAATTATAAATTTTTCGTTACTCCTTGGCAACGGTGCCAAAAACTTGATGTTGATCCTAGTGTATGTTGCTTTTCTATATAATCAGAGCCAAAATTTGATGTTTGATTTGCTAATAAAATTACTTTTTATTATCCAAAGTATGTTTCCAATATTAAATATCCACCAGGTTATAATCGCAAGCATACGTATCGCTCAAGTAATATAGGACTCTAATGGAATCCTAAGTATCGATCCCATAGGGAGAAGGTAAAATTCTAATAATATTAAAGAAACTTTAAAAGACAGTATGAAAACTACAGAGACTATTAGTACGAAAGCAAAATATAAATTTTGTAATGCAAAACTAACATAACAATATTTACTATGCTATTTTTTTTAACTTCAAAATTAAATTTAACATAAGCAAGCTAATTGTTTATAACTAATGTTTCAAATTTAAGAAAATATATTTCCCATTTACAATAAGGTTATATCTAGTGAAAAATCAAAATTTATTATTAATTGCATGTGAAAAATAGGAGAAATAATATTATTTAATCTTATTTACGAGTGAAAAAGAATATTGGCTAATTCAGATATCTTGAATCTAAATTTGTGGTTATGTTGGGAAGATACAAGATGTCACTCTTGAGTTTCCATTTCCCTTTACCCGAGGGCTAACAATCTCGCTTTAGTTTCTAAATACCTGAATCGAATTAAGGATTTTAGTCTGTCACCCTAAAATCACCAATTCTATACTAATCAAACAATATTTTACTATTTATTTGCACTTAACCCCATGGACTTTACTCTCATCCATGACATAAAATGTGATTCCTACTTGAATACTGAAAAAACAGCCCTACGGGCTCATATGTTTTCGCATAGATTTTAACAAATCAATTGGCGAGATTGAAAAGTAAATTAAGTTCAAAATTTGAATCATCGTAATTAATAAATTAAGAAAATATTCAAAACAATATTTGATTCTTCACATTACTATATCTCATTATAAAGAGAAAGACAAAGAAACTTCTCAGAATTCATGAAGAAGCGATAACAAAACATGGGTTTATATATATATATAAAGAAGTTTACACAACACAAAAGTGAAGTAAAATAACTTATCTTAATTTCCTTCACAAGAAAATACTTTGAAGTTCCTTTAAATCACTTTCTTCTACTTACAATACTATGTGCCCCTCTCTAAGGATTGCAATTAAAGAGAAATTTCTAACTTTCCCTCTCCTTTTACAACTCTTAGAGAAGAATCTCTCTTTTTCTCTTAAAAACCTAAGTATGAAATTTTAGCACCCTTGCACTTCTTGCTTCTTCCTTATTTTTTGTTTAAATGAGTGTTAAATAATGTGTCACCGAAGTTCCAAGAGTCTCCATAGGCATCCCTTCAAAATCCATCCAAATTTAATGCATTTTTATGAAAAATTATTTTGGTACCGTTCGGCGCCAGTATGCTGTTCCATGGATTCGGGTGTCGATCAATGCCTATTCTGGCGCCATTCGGTGCCAGTGCACTTGTTCACACTTTATGCTCCAAATTTTATCATTTTTGCTCATTTTAAGCCCAAATACCTAATTTGACTATACTGCATCAAGAATATGAAAATACCATTTTTTAAAGTGCAATATCACTAAATATAAGAATTAAAAGTATATGAAAAATTGAACATTTCTTTGGTGTCTCACTTAAGATGTAAATAACTATAGGGGCTTGCCTCTATAGGGAACTAAAGGACACACGTAATATAAACTCTACTTAATTTTCAATATTAGGTAGAGAACTTGTCAGTCACACAAAAGGTTCACATACCAAACACATGTCATAAATTATATATTTTATATAATCGAGTTCACTATCAAGTAGTATGTCTATCTCTTGGGATAGAGGATTACTTGTAGTGTTAGGCTTGATTCCTTAAACTATTTAAAATATATGGAATCTATTTGGTCTCATTCTTTTAAATTAAAATACTACTTTTCAATATATATATATATATATATATATATATATATATATATAATTATATATACTTACTTTCAAAGTAACCGACATGATTTCCATTCTGGCGACCGACAGATTCAAAATCTCCCCCCTAAAAGTTGGTTGACAGATTCTGGCGACTTCTCTGGGGAGTAGTTCCTCTCTCTATTATTTATTAAGAGGTTTTGTCTTCATACATCGGTAGTGTGTCTATATCATTCATGGGCCAGATTACCATTCTTCTGTTTACGTGCCACGCTCATTTCTTTGTTGGGTGGCATAGTCAACTCCTTTCTGAATTCCATAGCATATGTTTTACCACGCTTAAAAAAAGGGGTTCTAGAGTCTCTAGAATCTATTGTGAGTTTGACCCTCAATAGGAGTGGTAGATTAGAAGAGGTTTATCGAAGCGAGTTCGATGTAAAGTTAAACCCCCTCCAAATCTCGGACCAGGTCCTATGCTTCATCCTCTTAGAGTTTGACTTATCATGAATAAGTTAAGACTAAAATTTCATTCTCATAATCCTTCATTTAAGCTTTAAACATAATAAAATTTTGTCAAAATTTTAAATCAAGACAATACATTTTGAAAATAATTACAAATACATAGAATTAAAACAGAACACAAAATATGAAACGACAAAAAGAAATCAATCAATATGAATAAATCTAAAAGAATACCCAGTTCACAAAAAAATTTTGCCAATTTCAGTTATTCATGCTAAAATTATAAAGTCTTGAACGCTACTCACACTCAGAAATCTTCAAATGGCAATCGTAATGCGTCATCGAAGTTGATCTTCTCATTCAACGGAAACCGGCTACATGACAAGGCTTCCCTTTGTCAGGGTTTGCTTATTAAGTTTAGAACCTATTTCGATGAAATTGAAGTGATACTCAGGAAAGCACCCTACGTCATCATGAAGACAGCTGCCCCGAATGTGGAAGTGCCTACAAATGAGTTTGACCTGAACTGTAAATTAGAGCTCTCTACACTAAAGAAGACAAAAGTTTGTGGAACTCTTGCCAGGTCTATTTTCCCCTCTCCTGTTAAGCCTTCTGCTCCTACAGAGAAGATATTCATTATAGCCATCCCCACAGGATTCACTGTCATTGCACCCGCTGTCCCTCCGCAACCAAAGGAAAGGAGATTTTGTATGAGGAAGAATTTGTGGATGCTTTTGCCCCTCCATTCTCTGTATTTGAGGTTGGTTTGTATTCCAAATCAACACAACTGATCAAGTCACAAAGAATGAGATGCAAATGGAAAGTTCTCAAAGCCAATAAGGCAAAGCCTCCAAAGTTGACTGTCGTTGAGACTGCCCCTTAACTTGAGGAGACAGGATTACCCGAGAACTCGCCACTACTCAGGGGGAGTAGGTTTCACTCATTGTCTTCCACTTCTAGAGATGAGGGTGTCTACAGAATTTCCGACGCATTACTCCATGATGTTTAAGGTAAGAAGAAAATGAAGCTGAAATTTCTTATTCAGGTTCACTCAGTCTTCTAGACATTAGCTGAGAAAGAACATTTCTCCATCGCCAAAATATTGAAGAAGTTGGGGAATGCCTTGTTTCCCTAAATGAAAGCTAAAATTTTAAAGAAATATAAGTCCACTTTTTATTTTTATGGATCAAAGGGAATGTTGCTGCATCGTATTGTTGTCAAGCTTCGCCTAAGAGACTGTATGATTACCACCACAGATACTAACACCGTTGCTTCTTTCCCAAAGCCCACAGAGCGTAGGTCAGCCAAGTCTCACCTTATTCCTAGAGTACCACCTACCACTGGTGAAGAGCTCCCAAGGATGGGTAGCAATGAGGGATTATCTGCCACTGGGATTGCGCTTCCTCTCAACAACTTGATGTTACCAATGAGACATAACATCTCAAAGCATTAACCTTAAGGGAAAAGTCGTGGAGACCTAAGTTTGTCAGATAGATACCTCCTAAAAAGCCGGATAATCATTGTCTTGAGATGGATTCTAAGTCCGGTGCTACGATCGTCTCAGCTACTCCAAAACATGATACGAGGTCACCCACTGAAAATATATTTGGTTTTTGCTATAATATTTTACTCATTTTTGTAATATTGCACTTTAAAGGAATGTATTTTGTATTTTTTTTGGTTTTAGGTACAAGAAATGGTGATTGGAGCAAAAATAAGCAAAAACGGTGCAATTTGGAGTAAATACGAGCAAGAAATGAAAATTTGCCCTGACACCTTTCGATAAGTCTTTCTATGCTTAATCTCCTTTACACTTCTTGCATATTTTTGAATGAGATTATACTTTAAGAAAAGGTTGTTTTTATGCTTATTTTGTAGGGCTATCAGTTAGGAACGCAACGCAACTAAAATGGGGTGAAATAGAGCTAAAACGGAGCGAAACGGTGGAGCTACGCAGAAGTCTGCTCGCCGACGGCGCCCTTGAGCTCGCCGACAATGGGATTTTCCCGAGAAGGCCAAAAAATGACCAAAACGCTCTCTAACAACACCCTCGAACCCGCTGACAGGGCCCCAGATGACTATGGACCGACTTTTGGCGGTTTTGGGCCAAAATTCAACGTATTTGGATGCTTTTTTGAAGGGGTGCTTAAAGAAACTCTTAGAAATTAGTCCATAATCTTAAAAATGGTGAATTTAGGTTAGAAAAGTGTAGAGAAAAGTAGAGAGTAAGGTTAGAAAAAAAAGAGAAATGTTAGGAAAATTTTGGAGAATGTTAAGGGTTCTTAGATTAAGAGTATAAATGTAGATGTCTACCCTTTTGGAGAGATTGGAGAGGAAATTTTGAGAGAATTTGTAAGGGATTGTACTAGCATTGCATTGATCAGTGGGAGACTTTGTCGGAAAGATTTTCGTCTTTCTTTCAAAGGAAAAAAACCTTAGTATTTTTCTTCATTATCATATGATTTTGTAAACACTTACCTAGTGAATTTGTTTTTATTAATCAAAGTTTCTGTGGTGTTTTCTTTGTGCTTTGTGATGTATCTCTCTTACTCTTTCATTTTCTTTGGAAATAGTGGCATGAGAAGATTATGCCATTATTTTTCATTTACTTTTCTTTTGTAATTTGTAGAATTCATGTGTAGGATGTTGAGATACATGCTAGAAGAAGTTTTATATATAAATGTGATCGGTTTTTACTTGCACTTTATTTACATTGCAATTAAGGCCTGTTGTAATGTTAAAATTTGTTATGAAAACATACGATCTGAGAGGGTTATGTTTTCTACAACTAAGTACGAACCACAGTCAAACTCCATGGATGGTGAAGTTCATGGGGATTAAATGCAAATAAATAAGGAAATATAATTATTGGACGTAGAAGTGGAGATTTTAGAGTTACAGAATAAAATCCTCAATTTGTTCCTAATGTTTGAGTACTGAAGCGGAGTTGTTAGCCCTAAGGCGAGGGGAATGTGGGAGCTCAAAAGTGAGAGCCGGTATCCTCCCAGCCTAGCTACAGATTTAGTAAACAAGCATAGGATTAGTCAATGTTCTTTATGCCTGGACCAAAGGGTAAAGAATATATTTGCTCCTATTTGGCACATACAATATTTAATGCATCTCATTCCTATACATTATCCATTTCATTACATAAGAATAGTAGTTTTTAGTATTTCAAAATTCTTTAAACCAATTCATCCAAAAAAGGTTATCTTTATAATTAATATTTGCATTTAGTTATAGTTACTATCTGTATATTTAACACTTGCATTTAAGAGTAGTCGCTAGATATAACATCATTTTAATAGACATTCCAAACTAAGGCTATTAGTAGTAGACTAGAATTTGACTAAGGACCTTTTATCTCGCTTCCCTGTGGGATCGATAACCAGGACTCCACTAGAGCCCTATATTACTTGAGCGATACGTATACTTGTGTTGATATAAGTGACTTTATTATTAATCGATTACACTCATTTTTATTACCTAAAAAAGTCGCAATCACGAGGAGTGATGTTTGTCGGGGACATCTAGTTAAACTTAAGACCATCAAGGGAAAGTCAATCGCAAATACATTAGAAAAGCTCAGAGCCGACGTCACAGAGTTGTTCAAGTAACAATGAAGAAATTTTGATGATGAATATTATGATCTGTCAGACTACATGGAAGAGGACTTCGCAGAAGTTCATGTTGTTGAGAGCCGAGCCTCTTCATCATTCTTTGATCTCCGACTCCCACTAAGGAGAAAGCCTTTGATGAATTGCAAAGGGCTATCCAAAAAAGAGATGAACATATCAGACAGATGGAAAAGAAGCTGGAGGAGATGATGGCCGCTAGAGCCACATTTCAGAGTCAGTTGCAGTCGCCAAAGGTGGCATCTTCAAAGGTGAAGCAACCAAAGATTATTCACATTACGAGTGAAAAAGAAGACCCCACTTCTGCCGCCAAGGATGAACAACCAAAGAAGGAATATGTTCAGGATATGATGCCTGAGAAGGAAGTTTAACAGTTGGTGGAGCAACAAGTGAAGGAGGCCTTAGCCCATTCTAAGGGAGGGGCATCGGTTCTAAAGGGTAGACCCTACCCGGAAGAGTTTAATACCATGTAGTACCCAAAGGGTTTTGTGCCACCGACATTCAAGATGTTCGATGGAACCGAGAACTCTTGGCAGCATGTTGCACACTTCCATGCAAGTTGTTGCAACGCAAAGAGTAACAAAGCATTTCCATTTCGCTTGTTTGTGAGCAACCTTTCAAGGGTTTCCTTTGATTGGTACGCCAAGCTGCCCAACAGTTCAGTCAAGATCTTCAAAGAATTGGATGACTTATTCATCAAGAAGTTTCCTAGAGCGCAGCACCACATCACCGTAGGTGGTCTCGTGGTGGAGCGATAGAAACCAAATGAGACTTTGGTGGAGTACATTCTGCGATGAAGAAACATTAGTATGAAGTGCGAGCCGCAGTTATAAGAGCAGCATGCAAATAAGATCTAGCTCAAACGTGTCCACAGTCCTGTAGCTTTTTTGCTCACAGGATTCATGATTAAGACCTTCGAGAAACTATTTAACAAGACTGTGAGTTTGCAAGAGAAGGCCAAGAAACTTGGCTTTTTGGAGAAACCTGAAAAGCCAAAGCCGATGAAAATATGTAACAAGAAGTCTTGAACCATAAAAGCGGTAGACAGGGGCAAGCAGTTGATACAGATTCAAGCTCAACAACCTCGACAAACTTACCAACGTCCACAATAGCATACCAAGCGACATAGCCAGCAGAACAGCCAGAAATATGGTGAGCGACAATTTCAGCAGAGACCCTATCGAATAGATGGAGGATAGGGTCCAACTACATTGGATCGATGGAACAGAGTATATTCCTTTAAAGACGAAGCACTGGCAAAGATGTTGTGAAACTTGGTAAAGAAGCTCGAGTTAAGATTGTTAGAACCAAAGAAGTCAGATTAAATTGATAAGAATGATCATACTATGTATTGCCCATATCATAGATTGATTGAGCATACCATAAAAGATTGCTTCGGCTTCAAAGTCTGGCTTAAGAGGAACTTTAAGAATGAGAACATAATGATCCCGAAGGAATATATAAAAAAAAGAGAAAGGTTCCGTCAATATGATTTCGGATGATCCAATTGATACCTACACGACTGACAATAGATGGAGTACAATTTAGACCAATCTTCTAAGAAGATATTGGATCAGATTCAGACTGCATCAGTGCAAGCCTCCATTCAAAGCCAGAAGCCTGCAAAGTTGGTGTTATCCATTACGCTGAAAAGCCCCAACAGCAAGAGAAGAAGAAAAAGATTGTTAAAGAAGAAAAGTCCGACGGCGCGAAGAGTAGACTAGGGGTTGCGTATTCCCGATTGGTTGTTTCAAATTTTTTTTTTTTTTTTTTTTGGGGGGGGGGGGGTAAAAAATACAATGAGTTATAATTTGGGCTATGTTTTCACTGTTTATACTAATTACTTAACTGAAAACAAATCTAATTCCTATGATGATTCTCAAATCATACAAATCATAATGAACTCGTCAATATAGCTAATGAGGATGTTAACAATATGGGCTATGATAGCTCGGGAAGTGAAGCACTTATCTTTGAATTCCAAAAAACACCAATCGCATTTGACTTGGAACTCCCAGATTCAAAAATACCTTCAGAAGGGCCAGTTACGTTTCCGGAAGATAAGCCTCTGGGTTCGACCCAAGAATTAGAAAAGATAACATAAGTAAAGTTAAGGAGCGGTAAAGTGTTACACCTAAGAACAACTCCAAAAGATAAGGGGAATCAAATAGTTGTTAAAGAAGAACCAATCCCACAAACAGAGGAAACACCTGTCAAGGAGGAAATCGGCGGAATTAATAACATAGTGAAATATGACGTACTAACTCGTCTTCGAAAGTTGCCACCAAACTAAGCATTTACGATTTTTTGAACTTGTCAAAAGAGATGATAAAAATTTTGATCTGATCCAGAAATTTACTTTGCTTAGTTGTCCAGCAGCTCCTTAGACGAGCTCGGGAACTGTTTTTCCAAAAAATGGAAGTGCTATATTTTTTTAGAAAAACATATGGTGAATTTAATCCTGAAAGGCGTAAGACATCAATGCATCCCACCGCTCAACCTCCCGATGCCAGTCTTTTATGTTCTCCGACGTAAGTATCAGGGTAGTAAATGCAGGCCACAGAGAATGTGATGAATGTAAATGCGGTCCTCTCCCACCTTTACATTTGCTCTTCTCGGTGACAGAAGCTTCCCATTTACGCATTAAGCTAAATCTGCCTCTCGCTCAGACTGTCAGTTGGATCGCGGGAACGGAGAAGTAGAAATGGAGGCCACACAGAACGGGATGAAGGCGTCGACGGAGAGGCCTCAGCGGAAGGCATTCGGCTTCGCCGCCAAAGATACAACTGGCAGTCTCTCTCCATTCACTTTCTCCAGAAGGTCTCTTCTCCCTTTTCTTCTCTCTCTCTCTCTTGGAAACTAGCAGCAATTTTCCATTCTTCTTTGAAGCCTAATGGGTTCTAATATGTTATTTTAAAAATTTTGCCAAATTTTCTACATAGTTTCTTACCAACAAAGTTACCATGCTCCTACTCTGCTTCTTGTTTTCTTCTGAATTCCCAACATCAAAACGTATCTTTAACTTTGGAAAGCCCACGAGCTGTTTGGCATCCTATTTTTGTCCAGAAATAGCAGGATTTGCTTCAAATACCCCCAACAGTTTTTATTTATTTTGATAAATAATGTTTGATCACCTTTATTTGTTACATGTCAAAAATGGTTTTTTTGTTTTAATACTCTCGAAATTTACTTATCTGAATTTATGGTATTTACTGAATGTGACTTAGAATTAAATCTTATCAGCTGTCAAACAGCCCCAAATTTTTTATAACTTGAATTATTATTAACTTTTTCGTGTTGTTTGCATTTTTGAGTGAAGTTCTACTTTCTTACCACAATGAAGATCTTGTATTCTGTTCTGTTCAGTTTTAGTTTTGATCTCATTTATTCTGCTTCAAATGTTTATTTTTTTCCTTAGCAATTAGAGAAGTATGTTGGCACCTAACTAAGAAGTTTTTGATCTCATGTATTAGGGAAAATGGTGACAGTGATGTTACCATAAAGATATTATACTGCGGCATTTGTCACACCGATCTGCACAGCATCAAAAATGACTGGAAGGATGCTGTCTACCCACTTATTCCAGGGTACTCTTTTAGAACTCTTTTTATCAAACTGAATGATTATTCAACTTATCCCGATCTAGAACTATGTTCTTCCACAATAGGCTTTCTACAATTTGAAACTCTATTTAACTATCATTACTAATTATACAGATTCACAGAGTTTGAATCCCAAAGAGGAATTCATCCTCATCATACAACTTTGTTAGTGTCGAAGAGGCCAAATAATTTTGCTATTGAGGCAATTCCTGAATTGACTATGAATTATCATATCATTTTCTTCCAATAAAAAATCGGATATCTTAACATATTTCAGAAAACTTTATGCTTGCTGTTTTTATCCTCATTACTGCATTTCGGAGACTTTAAGTATTTGAAACCATTAAAAAATGAAAAGTCTTGAACTTAGATTATTTTCCTATCTCTCAATGTGTAGATGCTAGTTTCTAATAGTACAAAGGCACAATGCAGAGTATAATATGCTTCATCACACACATTATATTTCCCCACACAGGCATGAGATCGCTGGGATCATCACTGAAGCTGGGTGCAATGTTCAAAAGCTCAAAATTGGGGACAAAGTGGGGGTTGGATGCTTAGTTGGTGCCTGCCGTTCATGTGATAAATGCATCCAGCATAAGGAGAACTACTGCCCCAAGCTGGTGTTCACTTACAACTCAATTGATATTGATGGGAAAATTACCTATGGAGGATACTCAAACATTATTGTAGTCGACGAGCATTTTGTGGTTAAATTCCCAGATAACCTCCCCATGGATAAAGGTGCTCCGTTACTCTGTGCAGGGATAACAGTATACAGTCCCATGAAGAACTTTGAGCTCAACCAGCCTGGGAAGCACATCGGTGTTGTTGGTCTTGGAGGACTTGGCCATATTGCTGTTAAGTTTGGTAAGGCTTTTGGGGCGAAGGTCACTGTTATCAGCTCATCGACTTGGAAGAAAGAGGAAGCCATCAAGCTATTGGGTGCTGATGCCTTCCTTGCCAGCACTGATGCTGAACAAATAAAGGTAATAAGATCTCTATCGCATTTTTGCATTAACATTAAATAATAAATATAAGTGAAAAAGATTAGCAGTCTTAACAGATTTTGTGACCTTGAATGAGAAAATTGAAATTAATGCATACAATATAATCTGATTACCTATGTACCACTGACACTTAAAAAAATGTGTCTGTTGGATACGTATCGGATACTGACACTTGCCTGACATGACCCGATAATTCTTCGACACTACAAGATATATGTCTAAATTTTTTTCAAGCCCCAAGACGTTTGGAACACACCTCAACACTACATCAGATGTGAGCTTAACACAATTTTGAGAAAATGGGATATGACAATTAGAAAATTAGAAGTATGCGTATAGCTCATATTCAAAACCACCCCATCTTTCGTCATGTTGAAGCTTCCTCTAACATTTGGCAAAATCGAGCATTGAACGTGCATGCAATATTCATCGAAGCTGAGCATTAGCAATTCATTTTTTTAAATTTTTGTAAATAATTTGAAGTCTAAGTTGGATGAGTTCTTTTAAAACAAATTATATTTAATTTTAAAAATTAATTGTCATTAGCATGAGGTTTTATAATATAAATTAAATTTATGAAGTTAAATTTTATTCTTGCATAATTTGTGTTGTAATATTTTTCATAAAAAAAAATATTATTTTTATTAATAATTAATTAAATATAAAATCTCGTACATGAAGTGTCGTGTCATATCTTTTTATCAATTATTTCGTCTCTCCGTATCGTGTCATGTCTGTGTCCATGCTTCATAGTTGATTACATGTTTGCGGTATCAGTAGTGAGGAAGTTGATCCTTATAGGTCTTAATAGGGTTAATTCTAGTTTAGAGGGTGGATTTTAAATAAGTTTAAATAGTTTAGAACGTTAAGATAGATTGAAACAATGTGGAATAACTATTGATGATAAGATGATATATATTTTGTGCAATACAATGTAGAAAACAAAATTGCACAACAAAAAAACAATCAAACACAGTACAATTTATGTGGTTTGGCGCAAATTCACCTATGTCCACAGGCAGGGGTTATTCCACTATCAATAGGTGAGAGAGGAAACAAATAGCTGAAATAGGGTTACAACGCCGCACATAAGAATCAATCATAATTCTTTTTATAAATAAGAGAGGATTCTAATATACAAACTAATAATATTTTTAATATTAAAAATATTTTATAATTAAATATCCTCTTACTAGATTATATATATTATTCTTCCTAATTTATAAAAGATCATGTAATTAGATCTTTTCTAATTTGTTTAGCTAAAATCAATCTTTGTATTATACACACTTTCCAATATATTCATATCTTACTTTCACATAAGTGGGAGATGACCAAAATAAGCTCCAATGCTAAAATGATAGCACCAAGATGGTTATCTGTATATCTCATCTCTCAAACGGGTCGAACCTAGCATGGTTCTTCCAAAACGCCCGAATGGATAATTAATCATGAGCTCGAATATTCATCGAACTCCTACAGTATGTTAACTTTAAGACTTGTAGTACTTTTGTAAGCATGTTAATTGGATTTTACTTCATATTTATCTTTTTTAACAGAACATTGCTATCATCAAATAAGTCTCGATCAAATTGATATCTCACATCAATTTGCTTGGTACATACATGATGAATTAAATTTGTGGCAAGGACTATCACACTCTAACTATCACAGAACATCATCAGAGACTCCTGATCAACTCTCAAGTCATTCAGTTGGTCGTGCATCCATTTTGCTTTCTTCATCACCTTGATGACTGTCATGTACTCAACCTCCATAGTAGGCAAAGCAACAATAAATTGAAGTATTGTTCTCGAACTGACTTGAACTCCTACCAGTGTGAATAAGTAGTCAGTCCTAGGACTACATCTATCTATATCACATGCATAGTCTGAATTTGTGCAGGTTAAACATAAATCAACAATAGATGATTTTCCTTCAAACACTAAACCGACATCAATTATACCATTTAGATATCTCAGAATATTCTTCACAGTCTTTCAAGGTCTCCTTCCCGAATCATGCATAAACTTGTTCACAACATCAACCGCTTGTGCAATATCCGGTATAGTATAATTATGATGTGCATCGGACTGCACACTACAGTAGCATAAGAAATCGATCACATATCTTTTATTTAGTAAAATCTCCTGAATATTTTCAGGACACTGATATGAACTCGGGTAAAAGTGAGATGTAATTGATACATTTCCCATCTTGCTTGAGTTATCAATCTCAAAAAATTTTTAGCACCTTCCAATCATATGTCCTTTATGGGAGTCAAACATTCCAACTTTCTTGTACCTGAGAATCTTCATGCCAAGGATCTGTGAGTTTCACCCAACTCTTGAATCTCAAAATATTTTGACAGTTGTTTCTTCATTCTATGAACCTCAGTATAACTAGTAGAAGTAATTAATATATCATCTACACATAGAAACAAGTAGATTAACTCATCATTGACCAACTTCTTAGAATATGTACAATGATTCTATTAGCTTCTCGTATACTCTTGTCCCATGTCCACAACCGTGGTGACTGTTTCAACCCATATAAATACTTGTCCAGTTTGCAAACCATGTCTTTTGAGGTTATCCTGGCAGCTGCAAAATATTGATGTTCTCTTGCAATTTTTCATGTTGGAATGCATTCTTCACATAAAACTGCTCGAAAATCAGATTGCATTGTGCTAAAAGTGTTAAGAAAATACCGACCGAGGGATGCTAGACCACTTGGGAGAACTCCTCGTCATAGTTGGTCTTTTCTCATTGAAGAAAATTTTTTCTCGTAACCTAGTATTGTATCGCACCTTAGTTCCACAAAATCCTTTTCTTCTTTGCATACACCCATTTTCACTTAATGTGTGGTAGCATTCTTCCGAAGAAACATATCTCTTTATCTATTGCCCCTCTCCAATGATCACTTTCTGGGCTCTCCATCATTTCCTTGCAGTGATAAAGTATTTCGGTCTCCGTGGTTGAAAGTATAAATGCAATGTAATCCCTCAAGAAAATTAGCTTTGTGATATTGTGGTGCTTGGTCTTGCTTCTAGCAGTAAATTTTGAGCGGGACCTCAACATATGCATTATTTTCAACGTTCTCCTGTATCTCCTGAGTTGCAATTGAATTTGTTACTTGAGTGGGAGTGGACGAACTCCGTGGAAAAAATGAATTTGCATCAAACTCCAACTTCTACCGCATATCTATTATCCCAGTAGAACTCTTCACATGCTTCGAGCCCTCAGGCTTCAACATGCTTGCCTCATCAAATGAATTATTCTGTTAACGACAATCTCTTTCTCTATTTAATCATAAATTTTCGAGCTCTTGACTCCAAATATGAAGCTAATGATGATCGTCTTATTTTCTCATGATTCTAGTTTATTATTCTGCATGTGGTGTAAGAATCTCATGTGCTCATAATCTCAAGCAAGATGTCCCGACCACCTCTCCTTTGAGGTACTTATTCCAATAGTTGCAGAAGTTAGACAGTTCACCATGCGACAAAATAGACTATGATCTCAACCCAATAGTCTGTATCTAACCCAACATTAGACAACATACGTCGAACATTCTTTACAAAAAATTTGTTTATCCTTCCAGTCAACCCATTCTATTGCGGTGTCTCTCAAAGAGTGAAGTGTTTTATCCGAGTTCTCTGACACTTTTGCAAGAACGGATCCGCTGTGTAATCGCCCTCATTATCAGACCTGATATACAAGATCTTTTTACTAGTCTTAGTTTCAATCTATTTCTTCCAAGTCATGAAAATCTGCAGCACCTTACTCTTGCACTTTATGATATATACCCTAATATATATGGAGTAATCATCGATAAAAAAAACAAAATATCTTCGTCCATCGAATGATGTTGTCTTTGTTGGATCCCAAACATCTGTGTGAATATAGTCTAAACTATAATTTGTAAAGTTAATGGTACTATCAAATATGTTAATGCCTTATTGTCAAACACATTATTCACGGAAACTGAGCTTGTAAGTGCTCGCTTTGTTGATTAATCATTGTTTCACCAAAACATTAAGTGGAGTCTCTCCAGCTTGAACTAGCTGTATATGCAAAATATAGTTACATCATATGAATCATCGGCAATAATAGCAATTCCAATTACTATACTGCTTTGATGATAGTAAATGTTGTGATGTCAAACTCCATAAAAATTCATCTTCCACGACAAATCCTCAGAATTTCTGCCTCAATAACTACTTTGTAGCTCTTGGCTTCTAAGGCATTAACTGATAACAAATTCTTTTTGATATCCAGAACATGTCTAACATTAGTCAGCTCTCTCATATTTTCATCATGCATCCCGATAAAGATACTCCCTACACTAATAGTAAGATAAGATTGATCATTGTCAATAATCACTACACTATTATCAAGCTTCTTGTACGTATAAAATCACTCTCGATGAGGACAAATGTGATATGTAGCACCTGTGTCCATAATCTAACATGAATCATCTATATACAAACTATGAGAAACTTCAGATAATGATACATTTGAATCCACCTAATCACATATATCTCCATAGTAAAATTAGTTTTTGCCCAAGTGGAAACTCTCTTTCCTTTATTTTTCAACTTCGGACAATCTTTCTTTTAACAATCAGTCTCTAAACATAAAGCAAACTTATTTTTTCCAAAACTACGTTCGTGAGATGTGTATCGCTTTTGTAAATATCTTCACCACCACCCTTTTTTGCCCAACTTCTTCTTCTTAGATTTGTCACGTTGGAGTGTAAGTGCTTCAATCGGCTCCCTCTTTACAGACTCTATATTTCTTCAGCGGAACACATTATTCAGCAATGTCGTAGTCATCTCACTATAGTTCAAGTCCTCATTCTCATGAATCAGTGTCATCATAAATTTTTGTAGTCACCAAGGAGCGATTTCAATAGAAATGTTGTCTTTATCACCAACCTCATCCAGATTTAATGGATCTACCAAAAATTTTGTAAAATCATTCAAGTCCTTTGTAAAAGTCACCACATGTCTCATCTAAAATTTGTATATTCGATGCTTCATATGAAGATGATTCCACGTGCTCTTTGCGAGATATTTGTTCTCCAACTTTCTCCATAATTTTCCCGTAGAAGTCTTCATTATCACCCTATATTTGATCTCCTAAGATAAGCAATTTTGGATCAAGCCACAAACACTCTGTTTTATCTTAAGTCAATCATTTTTTGACATCTTTTAAGGATATTCATTGCTATCAAAAACTTCTTTCATATTAAAAGAGTACAATGCATCCATCACCATGCATTGCCACATGCTACAATTTCATTTGTGGCCAAATCTTGGCATATCGATCACGATTGGATATGTAATCACCTGATGAATCAACCTCTTTTCCTCCGTCATCTTGGATTTTGTAGTACTTGACAACATGCCATTATCCATACTCCACCAGATCTTGTAACTTCACATGCTCATGGCCATGACTGAGCCGAATCACATCCGCATGTTACTAGATTTACGCTAATCCGACTATGATATGAAATTTCTGTGCAAACAATTCAAAAAGTAAAATCACAAGCAACAAACAATCAAACACAGCGAGATTTACATCCACGAAGAAGAGTTATTCGCCTATCAAGAATAGGGATAGGAAAAAAATGGCCAAAATAGGGTTTATAAGTCCACACAAAAAAAATTGCTCACATCTCCTCTATAAATAAGAGAGAATTAAGGTATAAAAATTGGAAATATTTTTAATATAGAAAAGAAATTTATAATTAGATTTCCTCAGATTAATTTATCTTTTATCAAACATAGAAAATATCATGTAATTACGTCTCTTCTTGTTAAGTTATCAAATATTAATTTTCATATTATACACACTTCCTAGTGTACAATCATTAGATTAATGCTTGCCTTAACAATATAGGCTTTAACTAAGTTGGATATACACAAGGTAGAAATATTAACAATAAGATTTAGAGATAAAATTAACTAATAAAAGAAGTACGAAACGGAAATGAATTGGAAAAGAAGATTCATTAATTCCAATCGAAACAAATTGTTTGGATAAGGGATAATGATAATAATGTTGAAAAAGCTCACTTTAATGGTATCAGGAGACTTACTGCCAAATACAAAGTAGGCTGGAACCATATAGACCTTTAGTTAAGCTCCAGTATCTCTGATTTCATCTATAATATCTGTTAATACAGGCTGCAAAGGGTACCATGGATGGAATCATCAACACAGTATCAGCCAAACATGCCCTCTTGCCCCTAATACTTTTGCTGAAATCTGAGGGGAAAATGATCATGGTTGGTGCGCCGGAGCATCCACTCGACTTGCCAGCTCTTCCTCTACTTTTGGGTAAGTATATTCTTAGATATTTTGATAGCATTTTTTGATATGATATAATTGTTGTAATAAACAGTAAACGAATGCAGAAGGGAAGATTTTGGCTGGCAGCTGCATTGGTGGAATGAAGGACACACAGGAGATGTTAGATTTTGCCGGGGAACACAACATAGCTGCAGATATCGAGCTGATTGGCATCAACTATGTGAACCAAGCCATGGAAAGGCTTGCCAAAGGTGATGTTAAATACAGATTTGTGATTGATGTAGGAAACACCTTGGCTGAAGCTTAAGAAATTATGCTCTGCGCTAGGTTGGTGAGCTTTGTTACTGTGTCTCTTTTATAGCTTTGTCGCCATTTTTAGGCTTGTGGTGTTTACTAGATGGTGCCTTGAAAATAAGATTGTCCTGAGGTTGATGGAACTCTTTTATGGTCTGAAACTTTTGACTTAGCTATGGTTGAGTTATGTTCTTATTATGCAAGTATTTAGTTTCATCTTATCTTAGATAACATTAGTTTTATTATGCACGTTATTGATATACTTGTTGAATGCTCTTATTTTGTTGTGGTGGAAAGTTTTTAAATTTTTTTGAACAAAAGGAAGATTATTGACCAAGTATTTTTTCTATTTCAGTTGGATTATATCAGAGATCGGCGTTAAACCCATATGTTTTTGCTTTTGTTATGTATGCTCTTAGTTGACACTTTCTGGAGGATGTACCATGGTGTACGCTTTTCATTAACGATATCCTTATTGTGGATAAGACTAGAGAAAGAGTTCGGAAAAAAATTTTATGTAGTTCTACAATAGAACCTAAAGGCCTTCATTTGAGTAGATATAAAACTAAATACATGGAATATAATTTTAGTGGTTGTAGATCTAGGGGAAAAGTTATTACTATGGGTGATCAAATTATTAAAAGCTGTGAACATTTTGGATATCTCGGGTCTATTGTTCAAAGTAATAATGATATTGACGGGGATGTTATTAGTAGAATTCAAGTTGGTTTGTTGAAGTGGAGGAATGCATCAAGCCTATCTTGCAATTGAAAAGTACCACTTGAAGGAAAATTATATAAGTGGTGGTCAGACTTGCAATGTTTTATAGCCCAAAATGTTAGTTTTTAAAAGAGAAACATAAAACTAAGTTGAGTGTTGCTGATGAGTAGCTTGACGCTTAAAGATAATGTGAAACAAATGTATCTGTGAAAGAGTTAGTGTAGCTCCAGTGGCGGACAAGATTAGGAAGAGTCATCTTAGATGATTTAGTCACATTAAATGTTGACCAACTGATGATCCAATCAGGAGAGTAGAATGTTAAATAAGATAGAGGTAGACCTAAAAAGGTTTGGGCATATTATATAAAAAAAAAAGAGCTTTATTTATTAGAATTCAACAAAAATATGACACTCAATTAGACAATGGCGAAAAAGGATTCATTTAGCTGGCCCTACTCAATGTGATAATGGCTTGATATTGTTGTTGCTATTGAAACCTTTTATTTCTTGGTAACGTATATTATATTTTTTAATGTGAAGAATGAGTCAAAATGCATGACCCGATTAATTGAGCATGAATTATTATTTTAATAAAGAGAATTTTACTGATACTATTAAGTAGTTTAGGACATATCCATTCATATACCAATCTATGTCGTGGTTATAACATAATTAATCATTTTATATGCAATAACATACTTTCCAATTACGACTTAACTTAAAAATTGGTTAATCTTTTTCAATCATAACTAAAAATAATGTTTGTAGGAAATTAATTAGACATTGTAGATAATCACTTTATGTAATTCTATTATATCATATCTATCTTAAAAATTGAATCAAGCCCCTCCTGTCATCTCATAGGTTACTTGCCTCCTTCCTTATACATAGCCTACTCCCATCCCTTGTGAGTCTCTATCACAAGTTCGCGTGTTCTCCTTTTAGTTTTATGTTCCTCACCTCACACCTAACCCAATCTTCGAAGCCCTTTGACTTCTATTGCTTTCCACTTAAGCCTTTTCTTCTTCTTCTCTCTTTGACTCTATCACTCACCTGAAACAATCTCTCCTATTTCAGGCTCGCGTAAAACTTCTTACATCTCCTATCTACTATTCTCGTCGAGCTCCCGCTCCCTCCCTCCCTCCCTCGAAAATTCCTCTCAACTACTCTGGTCTTAAATTTTGCTCTCACAATCTGCTCGAGATTAGTTTTTTTACATTCCCCATATTAACTTAATTGGGCTTATGATTTTATTATTGTGGCTATCTATCTTTCTACTCCAAAATTTATCAAGCCAAATCTTAATTTACTAGCATTTTAAATATATTACAAATATAATAATTTTTTAGTTGCAATTAGGGATTCAATTGAGCGAAGTTGAGCTGAGTATATCATTATTTGGACTTGCTTGGTATAATTATAAGTTGTTCATGTTTGGCTTTAGCTTGTGTTGAGCTTTCATATGTTGCTCAAACTTGATTTGCTTAACATTTTCAATGTTTGAATTTGGTTTGTAATTGATTTGTTGTTGGCAAGTGAACGAGTATTTAAATGGTCAAATAAACATATTAAAAATTGAAATCATAATCAAGATTTTTATATAACAAATTTAATAAATAATTTTGCAATTCTAATCACAATTACAAATTTATTGATTATGAACACTGAAGTCTTAAAATTTTACCAATTAACTACATCTCTTATCGATAAGACTACACTAGTTTAAATTTCATAAGTGGAAAAACTGTATTGATCCTAAATGTTATAGAGATAATCATTTACTTAATCATATTAATGAGAAAATAATAACAATAAGGCGATCCACATTAATGTTAGTAATTGCATTGTGATAGTCATACAAAATGAATTCATTATGATCAAGATTATGAAAGCTCGACCAAAAAAAAACTTTCATGGACATTTTTAACTGTAAATATTACATTCTAAATTATCATTCACTTACTAATAAAATAAATATATAAGTAATAATATTCTAAAAATATTATTTATATAGTATATATTATGATTAAATCTATAATTAAATTAATTCTAATTAGTTAAATTGTATTTATACAATATGTATTATATGTAATACGAGTTATTAAAGAGCTTAATATCGAGTATTTAATAAGTTATTTGTTGATCGACAAATGAATTTGTTCTTGAACATAAACAAACAAGTTCAACTATGTTCATGTTCAATTCATTTATGTTTCGATCTTTTAAAAATTTATTCAAACTTGTTTATTTACTAATTTGAACGAATATGATCGAGCCTTAATCGAGTCGAGTTCAAGTTCAAGTTGTTCATGGTTCATTTACAACCCTAGATGCAATGCTCTAAATTTGGAACCAACTTTGAGACATTTTATAATATCTATAAATAAATTATATGGAAATTGGTGCTCCAGTCAACTGCAATTGCATGGCAGTTGCCCTAAAAATTGAATGATGGAAGTATTTAAAACCACTACTAGTCAAAGTTAGGCCTTTTGGATGTAGCAATTAATAGATTTTATGGCAGAATAACAATAAGAATATCATATATTTATATCACAACAAAGTTCTAATTATTTTTAACTTTTCAAACATTAAATATTTTTTGAAAATGGTAAATTATTAGTTTGATAAATCTAATATATTAAAAAATAAATCTTATATTGTTTTTAATTAATTTTGAACTAAATTAAATAATTTAAAGATAATTTTTTCCCAAAAATTTTAATTAATATTTTTTGAGCCATTATTACTATTATCTTATATATTACAAATTTGTAATGAGGTGGAAGTCTGGAAGATCGATTTATAGATTTTATGGCCAAAAGTCATTAAGATCGATTTATCTTTCAATGGAAATTTAAATAAAGATATGTATAATTAAAATTATTTTATTTTATACTATAATATTGATTATTAAACTTTAATTAAAAATATTATAAACTGAATATTACAATAAAAATAATATATAGTTATCATCAATTTTTTTTATAACAAAATTGTCATCTAAGCAAACAATTTTCCCTGTTGGTGTGGCAAAGAGAAATCACAACGTCAGCGGACGATTTTACATCCGAACATAACAAGTCATGATTCTACATCCTGACATGATGACTTTGTTTATTTAGAACATTTTATTTTTTTTAGCATTTATTTAAAATAATAAATTTATAAAAATGCTATTTTTAAAATTTAACCGTTAATTCTTCATTCTTTTTTAAATAATAATAATAATTATTATTATTATAACTATTGTATGTTGAGTATAATACAATTTAAAATATGTAACAATAATAGGAATTGCTCCAAAATTCTAATTAATTTTTTTTCTTCGAGTTACTCTTAACATGTTTAATTTATTTTAAACTTTAAATTTTTAAAACTTGTATGTATGAAATATTAAGTTTTAAAGCTGATAAGTAGTAAATGACATTTTCTTTATCGTCATCATTGACTTGGGTTAGCAAAGCTTCGAGAGAGTCGTCTAAAGCCATAGTGTAGAGGATCAGAGGTCTTCCCGGGATAGGGATTATTAAAACATATTGTGTCATTAAATATTGCTTGATGCTTTCAAAAGCATGCTAGCATTTGTCGTCCCACATGAATTTGTCATATTTTTTATTTAAGGCGGTGAGAGGTTGACACCTACCTTACAAGTTAGATATGAAGCGTTATATATATGCCAACTTTCTTGGAAAGAGCATAGTTAGGTTAATTTTTTTAGAAAACACATATTTAAGATCACTTCAATTATAAGAGGGTCAATTTCGATCCTACGACGGTGAACAACGAATCTTAAGAACTTTCCTGAGATGACACCAAAGGCGCACCTTAAGAGATTCATCTTAAGATCGAATTGTCATAATTGTTCGAAGACGATTCTCAAATCGTACAGTTGTCATCCTTTTTTCTTGTCTTGACAAACAAGTCATCCACATAACACTCAACTTAGTTGTAGATGAGTTCATTGAAGATCCGTGTCTTATTCCGTCGTATTTTGCACTAGAATTTTTAAGTCCAAAGATAATTACCTTATAGCAGTAAATCCAGTGGGTGTTCGAAAGGATGTGTTTGGTTTGTCTTCTAGAGACATTTTGATTTGATTGCAACTTGACGATCTATCCATAAATGAGAAGATTGTGTGTGCTGACACAACATCCACCATTAAATTTAGGATCGGTAAAGAGAATTCATCCTTTGGACATGCCTTATTTAGGTCATTGAAGTTGATACAAATATGAATTTAGCTATTTTTCTTTTTCATAGGCACTATGTTAGCTAGCCAAGTTGGATATTTTTCTTCTCAGACAAAGCTGACATCGATCAGTTTCTTGACCTCAACTATGACTTGTCCTATTTCCACACGCATTCTTCTTGGAGATTTTTTTAACGGGATCATAGTTCGGTTTATCCCAAGTTTGTGGACCACCACGTTTGGAGAAAGTCCGAGCATTTTATCTTAGCTCCAAGCAAAGAAATTTTTATATTCTTTTGACAGTTGGATTGTTTCTCTTGCTTCGGAGTCACTAAGTAGCGAATTGATGAATGTTAGTCTTCGGCCCTCTTCAGTTCCCAGGTTGACGTCTCTTAGCTTATCTAACGTTGATTTAATTCATTCTTCAAATTCTGGTGGTGCGTCTTCAATTGAAGGCTCTTCAAAATCGTTGGATGCTTCTACACACAACGTCGGGTTCCTCGGTGACAACAAGGCAAAAATCCATGTCATCTAGAGGTCTTACTGTATTGAATCCAACACACTCTTTTAAATTTGGGTTTCATCATTGATTGTTCCATAGTTGCTCAAAGAGGTGGGATTGGTCTGTCGACCACTCTTTCAACATTGAACCACGTTGAACAAGTTTTTGAACATAAGGAGAATAACACTCAATAGGAAGTTCCATTAATTTTAAGAAATCATCTTTTTCTAGTTTTACATCTGTTTCAAAACTAGAAGAGAAAAAACCAAGATGGAACTTAATGGGTTTCATACCCTCACCGTGCATTTCTTTGACCACCAGACTCTCAATTTTATTTGAGGAAATCACAATTAGGGTCATAGCCTGTACATAATGATTGATCCTTTCATACATGGACTTACATTCTTTTCTTTCTTCTTCCTTCTCGGGGATATTTTGAACTGTGGCTCCTTTAGAGATTCTTTAATTTAGTAAAGGTCTTGATGGAACCATTGTGAAACTCAACATACTAGTCAAAAGTGACACGTGTAAGACAATTGACGAACTGGCGGAATAGGAAAGCGCCACTACCCAATGCGTTGCAACAACATGCTTGAAAGTGTGCAACATACTGACGAGGGTTTTCGGAACTATCAAACACCTTGAAGAGCAGAGGTATGAAGCCCTTAAGATATTGGACTGAATTAAGTTTCTTAGTAGGATCTACCCCTCAAAACAAGTGATCTTACCCTAACCCGGGACATCATTTCTTTGAATTTTTGCTCGACTAGTTTAGTAATATTTTTTCGGGGATCACGCTTTAGGTGGATTTCAATTTCTTGTGATTTTCTTCTTCGAGCTCTGCTGATTCTCTTTTGTCATTGAGAATGTGGTCTACCTCCGGTCGAGTGGTCTCAGTGGCTGGTGCCCATGCCACTTTTGACAAGCCATGCAAGGGAATCAAAATAGGCATCATATTTTTAACTTTCTTCTCGAGACGACCGATTTGCTCATCTCACTGCTATATAACTCTGCAATTCTTTTGTTAATTCTTCATTGTTTGGTGGTGGCGCCTAGCTTGGTCTCCTCCATGTTTATTTTTGTAGACTCCTCCATGTCATCGGAGGAGTCCCTTACTCTATCTGACAATAATTGTCTGACATCGGCTTTTAATTTCTCAAAATTTTCCTCGATTAAATTGGTATGTCCTCTTTGATGAGTTCTCTCTCAGAAAATTTCTAGTAGGATGTCAACCTCACATTTGTGAAGACTCACCCCACTCACTGCACATAACCCCTAGATCGGGGTTGTGCTTTCTTAAGCCTCATGAAGGCAAGTCCAAGCCCTTAACCCTTGGTTGAGTTGATTTAGGGTTTTGACCTGGTGAGACCCACATTGACGCCCATGGGCAAGGCATGCTCTAGGTCACCCAAATAAACCAAAAGCCCTAGGAACCTTCCATAGACCCTAGGGGCCACTTCGACCATGCAATTCACTTTGGGAGAAGGGTTTACCTAAATTGATCCCTAGCCTCACTAAGGGCCTCCCCAACCCCAACAAACTATAAAAATCACTTTAAACCCTATCACGCCCTTTTGACCCCAAAATTTGGTGACACCATGGTTGGTCAAAACCAATTGGGGCTAGCCCAATTTTGGTCAAACCTTGATCAATTAGCCACATTGCCATCCAATTGAACCCCCACCCAACATGGTCATGACATCACATCGAGTGGAAAGCCCAATTGGTATCTTGAGGTCAACTCCTATAGTTCACCTAATTAATTAAATACTTAACTAGGATAATTATTAAATTCCCTTAGGGCCTATGTTTTGGGCTAAACCCAACCTAATTAGTTTAAGCCCAAAAACCCTAAAAATTCAACCCAAGCACATGGCCCATGTAGCCCATGGCCAGACTTATCCATCATGGCATGTGAGTGACACAACAAGCCAAACCAACCTAAAATCCAAGCAATAAAAGAAAAGCTTGGCACTACTCACAATGAGGGAAGACACATGGCATCTTGGTCATGAATTCTTTAACCAGACCTTAGGAAGCCAAGACCAGACCAAATCTAGTCTTAGCCGCCCACCAAAAGGTCTCCCAATCACCATGAGCACCCTCCCATGCCTTCTTCACACCTATTGGCACCACCATGGTCAAGTGATGGAAACTTGCAAAAGCTCTTGCCCACTGCCAAAGCCTCCCAAATTCCTCTAAAATTCTTTTGAGGAGCCGCGAAAGCTTCCCCATACCAAGTTAAGTCCTCTTCATGGCCTAACATGACTATTTAAGAAGGGAACTCGTGAGCTCTTGATACACACTAAGCTCCCTGGACAGCCCTCAAATCCTCTTGCTCCCAAAAGCGAAAACAAACCTCTTGGACAGAAAAACCATTCTCACCATTTACAAGCCCCTTTGGCCACCACAAAACCATATTTTCACCACCCAAATCCAGTGTATCTTTTGACCCCGACATCAACTTCTCCAAAACTCAAATTTTATCCCTCCAAAAGTATCCCCAAGCCTAAAGACACTCCCCCAAATCAAAATTGTGCCCTTCCATAGCCTCAAACCTTTTCTACGACAAAACCATGACCCATCTGGTCTAGTTCATAGCTAGGGGCAATTTCAAGTAAAATTAAGATAAGGAGGAGCTTCATCGCATCAAGGCGATCCTCTCTATTAAGCCCAATCGAGGCCTCACCTCCTGGGCATTGTAATGATCAAAATCCAAAATTTAGCACTCAATTTTGGCCTTTTATGATGAAAACCAACAATGCTTGTCTACATAGCTCTATTCCTTGGGTGTGATTTCCAAACATTTTTTAGCTTAATAATAATACATAATGGATATAAGAAATCATAAGCTTCCTTCATCTAAAAAACTTCCAGCAAGTTAGTGACGCGAAAATTCCTTGACAAAGTATTATTTTCGAAACATATAAGGTAGAAACAGTTCCATATCTTGTATGGGTGGCCATGGCGCTTACGGACAAGGGAGTTCTTGGCATAATTTTCTAAGACTTTTACAGTGCATTCACAAGCTATAGCTATGGAGTAACTAAAATAGATTGAAGTTGAACCGTATATTTGAAAATGCAAATTCTATCATAAGAATTTTACGCATTGAATGTATAATATATTTATATCAAATTTTAAATCACGTTTTTAAAAATAAAATTAAAAGTGTTCAAAATAATCCCTATGCTTATGATTGAAAATTAAACTTTGATATTTTTATATAAATATAATTGTTAAATATTCAATAAATAGCAACTCCAAAATAATAGAATAGGGCTAGGAAACAGACAAAAGGATGACTTCGTTTTGTGCATAGATGAATTCTATCATAACAGCCCATATTTCCCATGGCTTCATCTATAATTCCATACATCACATTTGACCCATGAAATTAAGGCTTTATGTGCATAATATATAATAAAATTAAGGTTCTTATAATATTTCACACAAGAAACCCAAAATAAAGATCTATTACACTTTCGGACTGATGAAACTTATGAATTGAATGATGAGTTTCTCAAATATTTTGTCAATCTCAATGGAGAAATGATACAAAATTTTATGATAATTTCTTAATAGGATTTTGTTCTGTTTAGTTGATTGGTATTGTTGAGACAAATCTGAGCGAGTTTAATAGAATTTGAAATTAAAGATTTCAATTTTGACTCGAACATCATTTGAGTATAGTTTGAAAAAATCAATTTTGAGTTTATATCTTGGTCATTTGACGACAGTTGTCTGATCATAATCATCCAGCTATAGTCACCTAACTACGATTGCTCGATCTGAATCACCCATTTGTAGCCGCTATATGATTGCCTGACCACGAACACCCGACTATTGTCACAATCACCTTAATCTATACTTATTGGTCTCCGGACTCCCCTACTAATTGAAAATTGATCAAATATAATGTAAATGATATCTTGAAAACAACTCTAATGTTTCAAGCATTCTCCAACTTCCATCAAGAAATTAATTTTACACTAGTCTTGTCTATTATACTTTTAACCCCTTTCCTAATTACAAGAAATGATATCATTTATAATATATGTTAGAAACTATCGAAACCATTTCAATTAGATCAGATCTTCTATCTTTGTTTCAAATTTTTCCATGTAAAAACTCTATTTTCCTATGGCATTAGTTATTTGTGTGGGTTAAATCTTTACACAAAATCAAGACCTTAGTATTTCATTCAACATCCACTAAATTTCCCACGCATAAAAGTTTGACATTCTCTTAAGAAATGACGGGGGGAAACATCACTGCAATCCCAAGAAGTCTATCAATTCATAATTGTAATAATGAATCGATTTGTTATGTATAGGTTCTGAAAGGAGCTAGCTAAAACTAAAGAGAACTTTAATGAGAAAGTAAAACAGATAAAGTTATAGGGATAATCGTAATTTTCAACTCTTTTATTCTATCAGTCCATTATCACATTGCCTTCATGGAACCAGCCCAAGAGAAGGGAAAAAAATTGCATACGGAGGGCGTACGCAGAGCTGCGTACGCCATCCATGTTACATGGAGGGTTTCATGTGTTATCTCATGTAACCTCCATGTACCATCCATGTACCATCCCTGTTGTTTTGGATGGTACATGAAAGGTATTTGCATACGTGGGCGTCTGTTACTGGAGGGCGTACGCAGCGCTGCGTACGCCCTCCGTATGCAAATTTTTCCCCAAGAGAAGGGGCAACCAATGTTGTAGGCTTGTAGCCATGAAGAGATATTCAATTGATTAGTGTTATAGAAAAATGTGAGCAAGCTTAACTGAATCTGAAATTGAAAATTTTAATTTTGACTTGAGCATCATTTTAGTTACAGTTAAAAAGGAAAAAAAAATAATTTCAAGTTGATACTATGATCGCCCAACTACGGTCGTTCAACCACCATAGACCGACGACAACCAACCTCTAACAACAAACTACCAGTGCTTGACTAGAGCCATACGTCTGTGATTACTTCTTTATGATTATCTGACTATTATTGTCTGATAAGAGTTACTCAATCCCAATCATCTAATTACAATCTCTCGAACATCATTGCTTCACTATATTTTTCTCAACACCACGTTTGTCATTACTTATAGGACCAATACACTTCATTCATGCTTGCCATCATCTATAAGGTTGATTCACACCATTGGTCTATTTCGTCGCTTATATGGATTATATATGCAATCATCACCAATGTTGATGTACTCCAACATCGCTAGCCAACTTACCCTAACAATAACACCGATGCACACAAATGCAAACATGAATAATGCACATCATCTATATTAAAATTATACTAGGCTTCTTAATCTTGACTTTCCTCTTTCAAAGAGAACAAATAAACATACCATAAAGATCTCTTGAAAATAACTCTAATACCGCTAAGCTCATCTAACTTCCATTATAAAACTTATGTCACACAACTTATATCTACTATAATATATATCTTCCTGTTGACCTCACTTTTGTCGAGGTTTAGTTTTCCTCCTAGGATTTAGGGTTCTAGCTTTAGGAGCTTCCCCGACGATCTTAGATCCTTAGCAATGGGCCCACCTCGTTTTAGAAAGTTTGGAGCCACCTCTTTACTCTTTTGGAGTCCCGGACGAAATTTCGTACATCTAGCTCATAGCAGGTTGGAATTGTTGTTAGGAGTCTAAATTGAGTTCCTACAGGACCACCGGACCTTAGGACAGCCTTGTGCACGTTTCTTGCACCACCACGCACAAATTCTTCTTTTTGCGGCCTCGGTGTCTTCAAGTTCTCCGCGACGGACCAGAATCGAAAGTCAGAATGTCGAGACGATCAACAGCAAGCTCGAAATTCAAAGGGGACCAAATTTGACGTACTTTCGGCTCGACCGATGACGAGGTTGTCTGAATGACCTCGGATAGCGAAACGGACTGCGCCGATACGTCCGTGACGTCGAATTTGCTACGGATAGACATATAATTTGCTATGTTTCCAACCGCGAGTAAACAGAACGAAATTTGATGTAATTTAATAAAATAAATTAATAAAATAAGTTTTCTTTTACTTTAAATCCTACTTAATCCCTAAATCTAACTCACGCACGCAGCAGGCTCGCTACCCCGTCTCCTCTCGGTCACTAGCCGAACCCTAGGGCTCGCCCGAAATACTCGTCGAGCTGCTCTCCTCTCCCTGTCGCGAGAGTTCGCTCGCGGTCCCCCTCCTCGTACGCTCCCCTGGTAAAGCTTCCCCTTCTGTCGCCACGCCTCCTGCGCTCTCTGCGACCTGATTCCCACTTCCCCCATGCGCAGCTTGTCGCCTTCTCCCGTTTCCTTTGATTTAGCTCACCTCCAGGTAAGTAGAAGGGTGAGCTTCTCCTCTCCTCTTGCTATAAAAAACGCCACTTGGGGAGCTCTCTGAGGTTGGCCGAAAATTGGTGTGAGGGGGAAGTGCTGCTGAAATATTTTATGGGTTAGCTCTTGTGTTCCTTTTGGCTTTGCTTCAAAAGCTTTGGGGTTTCTTTTTTGGAGCTTTGCTGTTGGAAAAATTTTCTCTGATTTGTTGAGCATTTGGAGGTAAGAATCCTGTTACTGCTTTTTCTACTTTGGTTTATTTATGGAATACCTCATGCAACAGAAAGTTATCCCTTGTTCTTAATCTAATCAAGAGAAATAAGTTCTTTTTATCTTTCTTAAAGATGATTCATGTTGATGTTTAATAAGTCTTTTGTCATTCTTTTGCTATGGAACACCATGTGCAAATGGCTTTGGAATTAAATGATGAGTTGAGGGGTTTTAGGTGGCTTGCTTGATCTTGTGTTACTAGAACTTCTCTAGGTCTAGTATATTTCACTTGGATGATTTGGAAGGTTTGAACCTCATATGCATGATTATAAGTATTCTTGCTTCTCTTTCACCTATGTCACATGTATGCTTGAAGTGAGAGGGCTTTTATTCTTCAAGGTTTGCAATGCTTGAACTTATGTTTTACAAAATCTGAAATTTGTGGGGGTTTTTGTGAAAAATCTGAGAACTTTTTTTGGGCTTTTATGTAAAACCTGAGTATGTTGGGTGGCTTGTATGCAAAATCTGAGGATGAATAATGTTTTTCTTTATAAAACTTGAAAGCTTGGGGCCTCATTTTGAAAATATGAGATGCGTGGGTGTTTATTTTCAAAATCTGAAACATTAAGATGAAAACATTTGGAGGGGGATTTTGTTTTGAGGACTTCTTGCCTGGTGATGTGAGTAATCCTTTTAATTTGCGCCACTTGGGATTGCTCCCAAAATGCACTTTCTAGTGTTTATGGAATTGGGAAATTAAGGTCACGACAAGAACTGAATGAGTTTAATGTTAAGAATGAGAGTGATTATAGAATTGAGGTGCTGGAACATATGAGTGAGGTGTATAAATTAAAATACATTTTTCTGAAAATGTGAGGGATGCTAGGGAGGCTTGCATTGCAAAATTATTTGAGAAGGGGGAAAACTTATAGATTTCTTCCTTTTTTAAATTGGGGCAATTACATTCATACCACCCAACTTACATGTTTGTATTTGTGACATCTAAATTGCAGTATTTACATACATACCAACTAATTCTTATGGGAAAGTTCACATGCTAGCTTCGTTCACCGTATTGCTTGATTTTGTGAATCCTTTACACGTTTGCTTGAGCCATGTTTGTGGCATTTTAGGCTCGGTCTTGTGAATTATATGGCTGCGGTTTTGCTACAACTTGAGAAAATTTGGCTCAACATTTTGCCCTATTTTTTAGGATTTTTTGGTTCCCGGTTAGGCTCGGTTTTGGTAGGTTTGGGGTTGCAATTTGACCCTTGTTTTGGAAAGTTTTGGGCATGCTTTAAATCAAATTGGGTGAAACTTGCAATATTTTAAAATGTGTTCTCTTGAGGTACTTTGGGCTTATTGCACGACGGTTTGGGGATATTTTGGAGAGCTTTTACTTGTTGTTTTAAAAGAATGTCTCTTTTAGGGGTCTTCCCCGCTGCTTTGTTTCATGTTTCTCTTTTTTTTCTTGCCTTACTTGAGTGCTATGGGGAAGGGTTCAGCACCACCATAGGGGTCTAGGTCACTCCATGAGAGCAGCGACACTTTTAGGTCTTCCCTTTTAGGACGAGTGAGGATTGTCGGGAGTTTGAGGTGATTGGCTTGAGTTGATTGATTTTAAGAATCAATTCACCTCGTTTTACGATTTTGTGTTAGGTGAATTGTTTTCTCCTCTCTCCTTTCATTGATCCCCCGTCCCTTGATTTTCTCCTTGCTTCTTGGTTCAATGTCCGCACCTACAGGGGACGTGTAGGTGTGCACATATAGCCCCTTTAGGCTATATGTGGGGCCATCAAGCAAGGCTGTAAGTAGGGTGGTTGGGGCTAGGACGGCGACGAAAATGCTTATGTGTGCTTAAAAAAGAGGGTTTAGAATAGTATCCCCTTTGCTAATGCGTAAAATCTCCGTTGGAGTCACGGCTTAGGAATGACGATACTATTCACCAATTCTTGGCGAGACTGTTGTCACCAATACCCTTAAGTTGTTAGTAGTCCTAGTTCGATTAGAGTGGTTAGCCTGTGGACTGTACTACTTTATAAAATAAAAAATGCTTTTGTAACAAAATTTCTCCTACAACAAAATTACTTCTTACTTATAAAATTTTATATGCATGCAAATTGAAATGAATGAAAAAATTAGCAAAGGTCCACGGTTAATTACTCGAGTCAAGGTTAGGACTGCCTCCTGTAGGGTGTCGGTCCGGTAGCTCTTGTTCAAGATTGGGAAGCACACAGTCCAGCTCTGAGTCCTCCCCATCACCATGCTTACGGTCCTTTCAGATGCCCCATGGCTTGCTTACAATTCGTCGTGAGTTTAGCGGGACATCTGTGAGTTTCTTCTTTTGGTGTTTTTGTGGTTTTCACTACAACTTTTTGTCCGTGATTTTCTTCAAGGTTTTCTATGAGATTTCTTTTTCTTCTTTCTCGATTTTCTTTGCTTCTTTTCACTTTTCTTTCGGGTTTCTTTCTCTTCCTTTCGCCTTTTTTTCTTTTGGATTTATCGCCGGGTTTTGTACCCTAATTTTCCTGCACGTACGGTAGTGCCCCTACTTATTCAAGTTTTCCTTACTACGTTCACTCTTGTTCTTTTCTTGTACTAACGCCTTTTCTGCAGGAAAACAATAAGATGACAATAATAAACAAGTAACAATAGGCCGTGGGTAATCAGCACCTACGGTACACTTGTAGCACTGTCATTTCTTTTATTTACTGCATTACATGTTTTACTTTTAGCATACATACCTGTTAGCGTAGCATGCTTTACTTTTCTCTGTACCTGCTCCTGTCAGTATATCATGTTTTACTTAATACAGCGCATATTCCTGCTAGTGAAACATGTTTTACTTTCCCGTAGCCTGTACTCCTGCTGAGCGTAGCATGTTTACTGCTGAGAGTAGCATATACCTGTTTTACTGCTTTCTTTTACTACTGCTCCTGTCACTGTAGCACACACTCACGATTGCAATAAAATAATAATTAAAGGGACATAATAAAATGAAATAATTATCCAACTTTAACAACTTGCATATCCCCTGTTAATAACTTAAACCTCAAACTGCAACCTTGCTACGACGTGGAGCACGGAGCATGACTTCGAGGGTAGCACGACCATCTTCAACAGCAAAACTTGTGTCTACACCAGCAAAACCGTTCTTTAGTCTAAATAACAAGCCATATGACTTCGAGGTAGTCCGCCTAGTGCGGCATAAATCCTCACATTTTCTTTTAGGCCTTTGCACAGTCTCGCTGTGCAATATAAGCCCTAACTCGCTTAGGATTCCGAGGTCGTCGTCCGGTAAGACATAAATCCTCCTATCTTTCAGGTTATTTGCATAATCAGGTGATTATATAAATGTAATTCCTACAATTAATTGGCAGGATTAAAACTTAAATAAGTTCATTTCCAAGATTAAAGCCCAACATTAGGATAGTCTGGGAAGTCATCGAGATTCTTCTCGAGATCCGTGACATCCCCTACCTTTCTTTCCTTTGGATTCCTATCATAATTGTTCCACATTGCGCCTTTCACCTGTTGGATTTCCTACTACCACACTACGTTGAAAACCCTACCTTTGAATTCATGAAGATAGAAACCCCTGATCTAAATCGAGAGTTCTCTCAGGTGACTTCGGTCATTTGAGGGGTAATTGACTATAGGGGCTTGCCTCTATAGGGAGCTTTATGAACCCAGGTAATATAAACCTTATTTAATTTTTTTTGTATTAAATAGGGGAATTTGTCGGTACACATAAAGATTTGTAGACCAGAACGGATGTCATGAATGTTTTGGTTTATTTGATCGAGCGATATCATCAAGTAGGGTGTCTATTCTTCGGAATAGATGCGATACTTGCGATATTACGCTCGTCCATTCAAACTGCTAAAGGAATGATATATGTCCATTCTCATTCTCATATTTTAAAATTTAAAATTTTATTTTCATAAATCTATATACACATACACATATATATATATATATATATTAAATTAAATCCCAAAGACGCAAGACGCGCATTTCAGCGGCCGACAACTTCTAGCGACTCCGCTGGGGACTAGCTCTACTCTCCATTATGATCAAGGGTTTCCATCTTCATATATTGGCAATGTGTCCATGCCCCTCATGGTCCAAATTGTCATTCTTCCGTTGGTATGCTTTGCTCATTTCTTTCTTGGGTAAGCAGGGTCAACTCTTTTGATTTCAGAACCATCTGTTTGATCATCTCCAAACATAGTGGTTCTGGAATCTTTAGGGTTTTCTTTTTTTGTGGGGTCGGACCCCCAATAGGTGTGTTAGTGCATGAGGTGCGTTGTGAATTCAGCCTAGGACTGGGTCCTGAATTTCACTTTTACTTCGTGTCTCTCGGATTTGATTTGCTGTCGGCAAATTAAACCAAACTTCTACTTTCGTACCTTTCACTCAAATTTTGAAATTAAACAAATAATGTTAACAAATTTAAAAGCCGAAAATAAAAATAAAATAAGGTGAAAACACTAAACAGAATAAGAGAATTGCCCAGTTTGCAGTACAAGTGTGGTAGCCTGAGTACTTCTGTTGAAACTGCAAGGCACAGACGTTACTGACTTCCAGAAATTCTTTAAATGACAGGGACGATGTCTTCACCAAAGTTGATCTTTTCTTTAGCCTCTGGAGTAGAGTTCGCCGTTAACAGAGATGAGTTGCCTAATCTGACAGTCATTAAGTTTGGACAAGGGTTCAACAATGTTGAAGCTAAGTTTGAGGATGTGGCTATTGAAATGATGAAGCCTGAAATGAGCAAGTCCGTTAAGCCTATTGTAATGTTCAACCTGAAATCTGTTGAGGAACTTCCCATGCCAAAGAGGGAATGGATTGAAAAGAACTTTGTTGTCATTACGAGCGTTGGGATGTCTCCTAAGGCTATTTATGCTCCTACTATCAGATTCACTACCGCTGTACCAGTCGCTCCGCTAACTAAAGGAAAAGATATTCTACATGAGTCAGTCGATGCTTGTGTTTTGCTGTCTTCTAAATTCAAGATTGAGTCTGATTCAAAGTCCGTACAAATGACAAAGGCACAGGAAAGGAAGTGCAAACAGGGAATTCTGAAGATCAAGCAGCTGTGACAGCAACCGCAACGGTCTAAAGAACAGTCGTTCCAGTTGAGACTATACCAGATAGATGGGAGACAGGGTCCAACAATGAATCAACGATTAAGCAAGGTATACTCGTTCAAAGAGGAATCAATGTCACAGATATTTTGTTACTTGATAAAGAGGCCAGAATTCAGATTACCAGAACCAAAGAAGCCAGAGGAGGTCGGCAAGAAAGATCATCCCTAGTACTGTCCATACCACCGGTTGCTCGGTCACACCATAGAAAACTGCTTTAGCTGCAAGGATTGGCTTGAGAAGAATTTCAGGAGCGGAAACTTAACGATCCCGAATGAGTATTTAAAAGAACCTGAAAAAGGTTCTATAAATATCATTTCGTGTGATTCGATTAGCTTCTGCACGACGACACTGTTGTTTGAGGAAATAAGTGATGTTTCTCAAGGACCTCCAGTTGACCTTAAAGCTATCAAAGGAAAGTCAATTGAGTCTGCTGTGGAAAAGCTCCGAGCTGACATTGCACGACTGTCTAAAGATCAGAAAGAAGACTTTGAAGATGAAGATTACAACTTAACAGATTACGTGGAGGGTGAATTCACCAAAATCAACGTCATTGAGACCTGAGCCATGTTAGCTGCGAGCGACTCCTCTTTGTGAGGAGAACGCCGCAGATGAGTGGCAGAGTGCCGTCCAACAAAGAGATGAACATATCAGCTGTCTCGAGAAGAAAATTGAAGAAATGATGACTGCTATGGCTATAATGCAAGGACATTTGCACTTACAGCAGGTGGCATCCCCGGAGATGAACCAGCCGGAGATTTTCCATATTACCAACGAAAGAAGGGAGGTTGCTTCTGTAAACCAAGATGAGTCGCCAAAGAAAGATTCAACAAAGAATATGGTGCCAGAAAAAGACATTAAGCAGCTGGTCGAACAACAGGTAAAGGAAGTCTTAGCCCAATCGAAAGGGGGTGCGTCAGTTCCAAAGGGTAGACCCTACCCAAAGGAGTTCGATGTCGTCTCATATCCTAAGGGTTTTGTGCCACCAACCTTTAAGACTTTCGATGGAACGGGCAACCCCCGTCAGCACGTTGCACACTTCCAAGCAAGCTGCTGCAACGCGGGGGGTAGTGAGGAATTACTTTTCCGTCAGTTTGTAAACAGTCTTTCAGGTATTGCATTTGATTGGTACGCAGAATTGCCTAACGGGTCGATCAGGACGTTTACAGAATTGGAAAATTTGTTTGTGAAGAGATTTGCTGGAGTACACCACCACATTACTATTGGAGATCTTATAATGGAACGTCAGAAATCTACAGAGACTTTGGTGGAGTATATTCTACATTGGAGAAATTTAAGCATGAAGTGCGAGCCCCAATTGCAGGAGCAACATGCGATTGAGGTCTTACACAAGAGCATCCATGGGCTGATAGCTTTCATGCTTAAAGGACTCACCATCAAGTCGTTTGAGAAACTATTGAGCAAAGCCAGCAGCTCGCAAGATGAGATTAAGCATGCGAGCCGCAAGAGAAGATCGAAGAGCCTGCACCGATGAAAGCTTTTGAGAAAAGATCTTGAGTAGTGGCAACGATCGACAAGGGAAAGCAGCCGATAGAGATACAAACCGAGCAGTCACCTTGATACGATCAAGCAGCAGCAGCTCTCCTCAAGATGCGGCCGGCTTCACATCGAGATACTAACCGGCTTCCTCGCTTCAGTCAACCGTTTCCTCAAGACACTTAGTCACTTCTCGCTTCGCTCGACCGCCTCAGTGGTATGGTCCACGCCTACCACATTATATTCAGCATGTCCAACAGTACGGTTAGCGGTACAATCGTGAACACAACTAACAGCTATCCCAAAGAGAGGCCACTCCAGACGGATGGAAGGCAGGGTCGGTCTATGACCGATTTGTTGAACAAAGTATATTCCTTCAATGATGAAGCAGTAGTGCAGATGTTCCTGAATTTGATTAAGAAGCCCGAGTTCAGATTGCCTGAGGCAAAGAAACCAGCGGAGGTTAACAAGAAGAATCATCCTAACTATTGCCCATATCACGTAATGCTTCGGGCACACCATCGAAGGTTGTATCAGTTTCAAAGAATGGCTGGAGAGGAACTTCAAGAATGGAAGCATAACAATCCCCGATGAATATTTGAAAAGAACTTGAAGAGGTTCTATCAATATGATTTCGGTGATTTGTTTGCTTCGATTGACTTCCTACGCAGCTGACAACGGACATGACACTTTTTTATTACTATTGTACTACTTTTATTGCTCAGCATGATCAGTATTAAGCGTACCATCTCTTCTATCGCAGTGAATGAAAGAAAAAGGAGTTTGTTTTTGTCCAGAATTGCTCAATATTTGGAAAGCTCAAAATTGGATATTTTGCTAAGACTTCGACTTCAGGAAAGAATGAAGTTAATGCCCTAATAGCTAGGCCCTTCACTTTAAGGAATTTGGACTGGGTCCTAAGTACATTCTGAAATGACGTAGTGTTGTTGAAATACGAGTAATTAACTCGAGATATCACAAGCCTTTTAATTTTCTGCCATGTGGCTGGGTCTGGACTTTTAAATAAGTTATAATATCACAGGATTTGCGTTGAGGAACATTTTAGAATTATTAATTAGGGAAGTTTCGACATTCAAAATCTTTAATAGAAATATGTCTTACCAGATACAGTAATTCTCAGAAAACAAAAAGAGCAAAAAAAAAAAGAAAAGAAAAAAAAAGAAAAGAAAAAAAAAGGAAAGAAAAAAAAAGAAAAGAAAAAAAAAGAAAAGAAAAAGGCTCCCTGAGAAGAAGCTTGAGGCAAGTATATAATAAAAAATTGGTGTCTTAATCCTCCCCTGATTAATAAAACTTCAAAGGCAACCTTAAGAAGATTCATTCGATATTATGCTTTGAAAAGAGTCATGTGATTCCATGTCTTTTGATCGGTCATTAATTGGCTCAGAAATATCTTTGGACAGTAAAAAATGTTTTGATCACATGAACAGAAATTTTGGGATCTGCTTAGGCCCAGAAAGAAGGAATTAAAGAAACGACGACGATATTAGCAATTAATGAAAATTCAACCCTGAAGTCATATCCTTCAGTGTCCAGCAATTACAACTTCAATGTCAATTCGAAGAACGTCAGAACAATTTCTCAAAGACAACTTCAGCAACCTTTACAAAATCTGCAACAAATCAAATGACAACTCCTGCAAACGAAGCTACGAAGTTTCGTCCTCTTCAGCAGTGACATCCTTAGAAATAACACATCTTTATAGGTGCTTGAAAGAATGTGATTCCGATAACACCTTAAAGAGTGAGTTATCTTCTAGCACTAGTCCCTAGTCAGTGGACAATACCTCAAGAAGTACTGCACATCGTGATGTTTCAAAGACAGTATTGTTCTACGAAGCACCGGTGCTGCGCTTGTCTAAAACTGGGTCCAAATCCCAAATAAAAGTTAACATTTGAACAAAACAAAAGAAATCAACACCTTGTGAATTTTCAAAAATCTCTGCACAAGCATTTCGATAAAATTCAGCATTTATATGAACTTCTACAAATATTCTCTGCACTTTACAATATGTTTTCACAATCTCTACATTCATAAATCTCAGCAATATGTTCAGTCTCTGCATTCATAAAACTCTGCATTCCCAAATATCAACAAAATCTTTCTGAATCTCTGCATAAATACATCTCATCAAAATTCTTCACGATCTATGCATCTGTAAATTCTCAGCATTCGGGATAGGTTTACTTCCTATTCCCTTCTCAGCATTTCTCAGCAATTCTCATCAATTCCCAGCAATCTCAGCATTTCTCAGCATTCTCAGCAATTCTCAGTAATTCTCAGTAATTCTCAATAATTCTCAGCATTCTCAAAGAATTCTCAAAGAATTCTCAAGATATTCTCAAGCAATTCTCAAAGAATTCTCAAGCATTCTCAAGCAATCTCAAAGACTCGAGAATCTCAACGAATTCTCAAGCAATCTCAAGCACTAAGCAATTCTCAAAGCAATCTCAAAGATTTCTCAAAGAATTCTCAACGATTCTCAAGAATTCTCATCACTCATCATTCTCAAGCATTCTCAAGAATTCTCAAGACTCAAAGATTCTCAAGCAATCTCAAGACTCAAGCAATCTCAAGCAATTCTCAAAGCAATCTCAAAGACTCAGCAATTCTCAAAGAATCTCAACTTTTCTCGCAATTTTCAAGCATTTTCAAAGAATTCTCAGACATTCTCAAGACTCTCAAGCAATCTCAACACTCAAAGATTCTCAAGATATTCTCAAGCACTTGGATAAGCCTGCCTCTACTCCATTCTCTGCATATTCTCAGCATTCGGGGTAGTCCTTCACCCCACTCCTTTCTTAGCAATCTCAATATTCAACCATCTCAGAACAAAATTGAAATTGAAATCAAAACAGTCTCAGCATTCGAGATAGGCTTCCGCCCTACTTCCTTCTAGGCATACAAATGCATTTGGGTGGGCCTTCGCTCTACTCTTTTCTCTGCATAAAATCAAAATTGAAATTAAAGTTGAAATTGAAATTAAATCCGAAATCGAAATCAAATCTATATTTGAAATTTGAAGTTTAAAAATTAAAATTCCTAAGCTCCTAAGTTGAAGATTCACCTTTTGTTTCCCCAGCGGAAACGACTCTCTCAATTCTACGTTCTGCCCTAAGTATTTTACTTAGGCGGCTTTGTGTTGGTTTGTTGATCTTTTTCGGTCAACACCAATATACGCGGTGTGTCTGTCCGGCACACCACACCTATTGGGGGTCCATTTGTTGACCTCAATTTTGTCGAGGTTTAGTTTTCCTTCTAGGATTTAGGATTCTAGCTTTAGGAGCTTCCCCGATGATCTTAGATCCTTAGAAATGGGCCCACCTCGTTTTAGAAAGTTCTGAGCCACCTCTTTACTCTTTTGGAGTCACGGATGAAATTTCATACCTCTAGCTCATAACAGGTTGGAATTGACGTTAGGAGTCCAAATTAAGTTCCTATAGGACCACCGGACCTTAGGACAGCCTTATGCACGTTTCTTGCACCACCGCACAAAAATTCTTTGTTTTGCAGTCTCAACGTCTTCAAGTTCTCCGCGACGGACCAGAATCGAAAGTCAGAATGTCGAGACGATCAACAACAAGCTCAAAATTTATACAGGACCAAATTTGACGTACTTTCGGCCTGACCAATGACGAGGTTGTCTGAACTACCTCGGATCGCGAAACGGACTGCGCCAATACGTTCGGGACGTCGAATTTGCTAGGGAGAAACATATAATTTGCTATGTTTCCGAGCGCGAGTAAACGACACAAAATTTGACGCAATTTAATAAAATAAATTAATAAAATAAGTTTTCTTTTATTTTAAATCCTACTTAATCCCTAAATCTAACTCACGCACGCAGCAGGCCCGCGACCCCGTCTCCTCTCGGTCACGAGCCGAACCCTAGGGCTCGGCCGAAATACTCGCCGAGCCGCTCTCCTCTCCCTGTCGCGAGAGTTCGCCCGCGGTCCCCCTCCTCGTACGCTCCCCTGGTAAAGCTTCCCCTTCTGCCACCACGCCTCCTGCGCCCTCTGCGGCTCGATTCCCACTTCCCCCGTGCATTGCTTGTCGCCTTCTCCTGTTTCCTTTGATTTGGCTCAACTCCAGGTAAGTAGAAGGGTGAGCTTCTCCTCTCCTGTTGCTATAAAAAAACCCCCACTTGGGGAACTCTCTGAGGTTGGCCGAAAATTGGTGTGAGGGGGAAGTGTTGCTGAAATATTTTCTGGGTTTGTTCTTGTGTTCCTTTTGGCTTTGCTTCAAAAGCTTTGGGGTTCTTTTTTTGGAGCTTTGCTGTTGGAAAAATTTTCTCTGATTTGTAGAGCATTTGGAGGTAAGAATCCTGTTACTACTTTTTCTTCTTTGGTTTATTTATGGAATACCTCATGCAATAGAAAGTTATCCATTGTTCTTAATCTAATCAAGAAAAATCAGTTGTTTTTATCTTTCTTAAAGATGATTCACGTTGATGTTTAATAAGTCTTTTGCCATTCTTTTACTATGGAACACCATGTGCAAATGGCTTTGGAATTAAATGATGAGTTGACGGGTTTTAGGTGGCATGCTTCATCTTGTGTTACTAGAACTTCTCTAGGCCTAGTATATTTCTTTTGGATGATTTGGAAGGTTTGAACCTCATATGCAAGATTATAAGTATTCTTGTTTCTCCTTCACCTATGTCACATGTATGCTTGAAATGAGAGGGCTTTTATTCTTCAACGTTTGTAATGCTTGAGCTTCTGTTTTACAAATCTGAAATTTGTGGGCGTTTTTGTGAAAAATCTGAGAACTTTTTTTGGGCTTTTATGTAAAACCTGAGTATGTTGGGTGGTTCGTACGCAAAATCTGAGGATGAATAATGTTTTTCTTTATAAAACTTGAAAGCTTGGGCCTCATTTTGAAAATATGAGATACGTGGGTGTTTATTTTCAAAATCTGAAACATTAAGATGCTTATTTACCAAATCTGAAACATTTGGAGGAGGATTTTGCTTTGAGGATTTTGCTTTGAGGATTTCATGCCTGGTGGTGTGAGTAATCCTTTTAATTTGCGCCACTTGGGATTGCTCCCAAAATGCACTTTCTAGTGTTTCTGGAATTGGGAAATTAAGGTCACGGCAAGAACTGAATGAGTTTAATGTTAAGAATGAGAGTGATTATAGAATTGAGGTGCTGGAACATATGAGTGAGTTGTATAAATTAAAATACATTTTTCTAAAAATGTGAGGGATGCTAGGGGGGCTTGCATTGCAAAATTATTTGAGAAGGGGGAAAACTTACAGATTTCTTCCTTTTTAAAATTGGGGCAATTAAATTCATACCACCCAACTTACATGTTTGCATTTGTGACATCTAAATTGCAGTATTTACATACATACCACCTAATTCTTATGGGAAAGTTCACATGCTAGCTTCATTCACCGTATTGCTTGATTTTGTGAACCCTTTACAAGTTTGCTTGAGCCATGTTTGTGGCATTTTAGGCTCTGTCTTGTGAATTATATGGCTGCGGTTTTGCTACAACTTGAGAAAATTTGGCTCAGCTTTTTGCCCTATTTTTTAGGATGTTTTGGTTCCCGGTTAGGCTCGGTTTTGGTGGGTTTGGGGTTGCAATTTGACCCTTGTTTTGGAAAGTTTTGGGCATGCTTTAAATCAAATTGGGTGCAACTTACAATATTTTAAAATGTGTTCTCTTGAGGTACTTTGGGCTTATTGCACGACGGTTTGGGGATATTTTAGAGAGCTTTTACTTGTTTTAAAAGAATGTCTCTTTTAGGTGTCTTCCCCGATGCTCTGTTTCATGTTTCTCTTTTTTTTCTTGCCTTACTTGAGTGCTATGGGAAAGAGTTCAGCACCACCATAGGGGTCTAGGTCACTCTATGAGAGCAGCGACACTTTTAGGTCTTCCCCTTTAGGACGAGTGAGGATTGTCGGGAGTCCGGGGTGATTGACTTGAGTTGATTGATTTTGAGAACCAATTCACCTCGTTTTACGATTCTGTGTTAGGTGAATTGTTTTCTCCTCCCTCCTTTCATTGATCCCTCGTCCTCGATTTTCTCCTCGCTTCTGGTTCAATGTCCGCACCTATAGTGGACGTGTAGTGTGCACATATAGCCCTTTTAGTGCTATATGTGGGCCATCAAGCAAGATCGTAAGTAGGGTGGTTGGGGCTAGGACGACGACGAAAATGCTTATGTGTGCTTAAAAAAAAGGGTTTAGAATAGTATCCCCTTTGCCGATACGTAAAATCTCCGTTGGAGTCGCGGCTTGGGACCGACGATACTATTCTCCAATTCTTGGCGAGACTATTGTCACCAATACCATTAAGTTGTTAGTAGTCCTAGTTCGATTAGGGTGGTTAGTCTGTGGACTGTACTACTTTATAAAATAAAAATATGCTTTTGCAACAAAATTTCTCCTACAACAAAATTACTTCTTACTTATAAAATTTTATTTGCATGCAAATTGAAATGAAAGAAAAAATTAGCAAATGTTCACGGTTAATTACTCGAGTCGAGGTTAGGACTGCCCCCTGTAAGGTGTCGGTCCAGTAGCTCTTGTCCAAGATTGGGAAGCACACAGTCCAGCTCTGAGTCCTCCCTGTCACCATGCTTACGGTCCTTTTCAGATGCCCCATTGCTTTCTTACGGTTCGACGTGAGTTTAGCGGGACATCTGTGAGTTTCTTCTTTTGGTGTTTTTGTGTTTTTCACTACAACCTTTTCGTGTTTGTTCGTGATTTTCTTCAAGGTTTTCTAAGGGATTTCTGTCTTCTTTCTCGATTTTCTTTGCTTCTTTTCGCCTTTATTTCGGGTTTCTTTCTCTTTCTTTCGCCTTTTTTTCTTTTGGATTCATCGCCGGGTTTTGTACCTCGCTTTTTCTGCATGTACGGTAGTGCCCCTACTTAGTCAGGTTTTACTTACTACGTTCACTCTTGTTCTTTTCTTGTACTGACATCTTTTCTGCAGGAAACAATAAGATGACAATAATAAACAGGTAACAATACGCTGCGGGTAATCAGCGCCTACGGTACACTTGTAGCACTGTCATTTCTTTTATTTACTACATTACATGCTTTACTTTTTAGCATACATACGATTTAGCGTAGCATGCTTTACTTTTCTCCGTACCTGCTCCTGTCAGTATAGCATGTTTTACTTGTTACAGCGCATATTCTTGCTAGTGTAGCATATTTTACTTTCCCGTAGCCTCTACTTCTGCTTAGCGTAGCATGTTTACTGATGAGCGTGGCATATACCTGTTTTACTGCTTTCTTTTACTACTACTCCTATCACTGTAGCACACACTCACGATTGCAATAAAGTAATAATTAAAGGGACACAAAAAAATGAAATAATTATCCAACTTTAACAACTTGCATATCCCCTGTTAATAACTTAAACCTCAACCGCAACCTTGCTACGACGTGGAGCACGGAGCATGACTTCGAGGGTAGCACGGCCATCTTCAACAGCAAAACTTGTGTCTACATCAGCAAAACCGTTCTTTAGTCTAAATAACAAGCCATAGGACTTCGAGGTAGTCCATCTAGTGCGGCATAAATCCTCACATTTTCTTTTAGGCCTTTGCACCACCTCGCTGTGCAATATAAGCCCTAAATCGCTTAGGATTCCGAGGTTGTCGTCGGGTACGACATAAATCCTCCTATCTTTCAGGTTATTTGCATAATCAGGTGATTATGTAAATGTAATTCCTATAATTAATTGGCAGGATTGAAACTTAAATAAATTTATTTCCAAGATTTAAAGTCTAACATTAGGATAGTCTGGGAAGTCATCGAGATTCTTCTCGAGATCCGTGACATCCACTACATTTCTTTCCTTTGGATTCCTATCATAATTGTTCCACATTGGCCTTTCGCCTATTGGATTTTCTACTACCACACTACATTGAAAACCCTACCTTTGAATTCACGAAGATAAAACCCCGATCTAAATCGAGAGTTCTCGCAGTGACTTCGGTCATTCGAGGGATAATCGACTATAGGGCTCGCTTCTATAGTGAGCTTTATGAACCTGCGTAATATAAACTCTATTTAATTCTTTTGTATTAAATAGGAGAATTTATCGGTCCACATAAATGTTCGTAGATCAGAACGGATGTCATGAATTTTGTGGTTTATTTGATCGAGTGATATCGTCAAGTAGGGTGTCTATTCTTCGGAATAGATGCATTACTTGCGATATTACGCTCGTCCATTCAAACTGCTAAACGAATGAGATCCGTCCATTCTCATTCTCATATTTTAAAATTTAAAATTTTATTTTCATAAATCTATATACACATATATATTAAATTAAATCCCAAAGACGCAAGACGCACATTTCAGCGGCCGACACTTCCTTAGTCGTAAAATAAGAAATTATTTATAATATATAACATAGTAGTAATAAAATCCTTTTTTAATTAGGTTGTGTCCCATGATTTTTCATCTTCACTTATTAAAAAAAAAATCTCTGGCATCTCTTCTAATTTTTTTATTTTATTTGTGTATTGCATCTTCGTATAAAGTCAAAATATTAATATCTCATTATGACTTGCAATACTTCTTCTAACAGTTTGATATCAATTGTGAAAAAATATTCTAAATTAGGTGACAGCCTTTACTATAATCATAGAAAATCAATTATATCGAAGTCTCAGGCATGATTATAGTATAAAATTTCCTTCGACATACATTGAAGTATTGATTCTTAAAGAAGTACTTCAATATTAGGGAGTTATTTTTACATGAACATCCAAAAGATAAAGTCTTAGGCTTGATTGGAAGTAGAGGACTCCTTTCTTCTATTATCCACTATTATATTAGTTCGATAGATAGCAGCTTAGGATTGGGGGGCAACGATGGCTGCGACTTAGAAAAGATGTTCATCTTAACATCCAAGCCATAGTTATAGTCATGCAAGTCCTTCCATTATTTTATGCATCCAAGGAAATACAAGGACTTAAGCAAGAAAGTTTCAAGTGAATTTCAACTTCGCCATTTATTTGTTGATTTTCTCACATAAAGTTTATTACATTCCTTTGATTTGTTCTAACATGAAGGTTCTCCACTACAAGATTATTTCCAAGAGGAATGGATTGGGGAGAAGTTAAGGTTTGGTCATGTAACCTAACGTTTATTTGGTTAATTTGTGCAATCATGGTTTTGAGTCAAGTTTGCATTTCTGTATTAATTTTCTTAAATGAATTTCGCACTCGCTCTGACATACCATCATGATCATTTATCCTAGGCTTTAACTTTTCTAATAATCTGGTTAAGCCCTCTAATTGCTTGAAAGATGCTGATTTTAGTGGCATTGTGTATGCGAGAAATATGTGCAGACAATGCAAGATGTGTGGTTGTTATATTAGGAGGTTCTACATCGCACAAATCACATTAAAATACTTTTTATGGTTGGTCTACATAAAAATTTAAGAAGCAATTTAAAATTTGTTAAACATAAGAGAGTCATTCTAACAAAGTAACATATTCAGCTTAGAGAATATAATTTTGGATTTTATATAAATGATAAAATTCAGAGAAGAAAAACCTAAATTATATTATAAAACTTACAAACTTAATTCTGAATGAAAGAATATTCTAATGGTAGATTAAGAAAATGGCAATGATATGATATAGAGGTAACTATTAGACTAATTACATTATTTTCATTTATTAGAATTAAATGAAAATTTGACACTAAACAGGACGCAATGGAGAAAAAGGATTCATGTAGCCGACCCCACTTAGTGGGATTAAGGCTTTGTTGTTGTTGTTGTTGTTGCTGCCAATATGTAAAGCATACCATCCATGCATGAAGAAGATATAAATAAAAAATAAACAAAAAATAATATTTCCTATTTAACCCTATACAAATGAAAATACTAACCATGTGCAATTGTCCCACCAATGAGTTGTCTTCTTCCCCAGGATTTGTTTGCATACCAATTTGATGACATTGGATTTATTGTTTGTATGTAGCTGGAGGGATGGTATAATAACCATAAATAACGCTATGAATTAGTCTCAAGACAATTTAGCTAGAGGATAAGTTGAAAAAGGTCGGCCGGTTATATAACTTCTTCTTGCTCAAGAGCATGCAAGTAGGACAGACAAATTAGGGTTTAGCAACTTGTTCAGTTGGTGATACACATCTTAATTCCATCCTTTGCATCTCAAAGCCCACCTCATTGATCGAATGGTTTTATCCTGAAAGGATTTTCTTTCTTTCTTCTTGGGGAGATTTTCAGAAGCCTATCAATCTTTCTATAGAGAAATGGGAATTAGTGTAGTCACAGACAGTACATCTCAAAGAAAACTTCATGCTTAATTAAATAAATTTTATTTATATGCAAATCGGTTTAGTGACAATGTGTTTCCGGAAACAACAACAAAATCAAATACTAAATGTAACATTACTTGTCTGACCTTGAAATTTCTTTCTTGGGCATTCTATCATTGATATAAAACATTTTTCTCTAAGAACAGGAGAAGAGCCAAACTAGCTGCCCATATATCATCGTCCAATACATGTTCATCAGGGGAATGGCTGACACCACCTCGACAGCGCACGAAAAGCATGCCCACCTGATTGAATTAAAACACTATAAGATGATACGTAGAAGAGCACTTCCATAAATTTATAGGTCTAGAGATTATAAAATAACCACCCTAGTTAAATGAGACATGGTCATTGCATCATGCCCTGCACCGCTCATTAGTACAGGCACATCTTCCGGAATGCTCCATGGGGTTCCGCTCAAAGTGGAATGAACTGTTCGCTGTAGCTGCAAACTCAATTCTTTATCACAGCCTACCGCTTCAGCATTGTGCTGAAAATTTTCAACTTCAATGGCCATACTTTAATAGAAATCCAATGAAGGTTCAGAAAGAGAAGTTTCCAAACCTTGTGCTCAATGGTACAATTCACCATCCTATTCTGACATTTTTCTTTAACTCTGTGAGAGAATTCAAGTATTATAGCTTCCCTGGCTTTGTCATCCATGGCACGTATATCTACAGTAAAATATACCTGAAAATGTTTTCCCTTTAATGAATATTAGCATATATTTGTTGTGTGGAAACTAAAAAAATGAATATTAACTCCTTGAGTAGGGCCTAGAAATTTGCCTTTCCAGGAATGACATTGCTTGCACTTGGCCAACAAGATATTTCACCAACTGTGCAGACCAAGCCTGCGTAGGATTCTGTTGGAAACCCCTCACATTGCTCATCATATAGCAAGAAATTTTGGGGATGCTTGCAAAGTGACTCCAAAAGGACAATAAGCTCAGAAGCAGCAACCATCGGATCACGGCGCATAAACATTGGAACAGTGCCAGCATGACCTTGGGAACCATCAACTGTAACCTGTAGAAAGACTGCTTACAGATTATTTTGTGATTTACTTTAATTCATAACTCTCTTGTATATTATTAAGAATCAATTTAAACTAACTCAATGAATTGTCTCGTAGTTTCCAGAAAATTATGTATTTTTTCCATATGGTTGATTATATTTCATATCAACAGTCTCTCCTTTACCAAACTCCGAAGCACAAATAATTATTACAACTATCGAGATTTAATAAACTGTGTTGTCACCACAACAGTTGAAAAAACACTTTTACTTTATCATTAGCTCACATAAAAAGTCAATCAGATTTTAGAGGACTGCATAGCTTATGGAGAAGCTAATTGAGCACCATGGCTGCATTTATATTTGAAGGCTAAAGGTAATGCGGAAGGCCAAACAAAAAAAATGAAGTCCTTATCAAAAGAACCACACAATAGCATCGATCTTATGCCAAGAAACTTGCATGAATTTTAACATAAATAGGTTGACCGCAGCCGATGCTCATCCCATGGTTCTCATTGACTATTGAAAGTGCACAAAAATATGTAATATGGAAGAGCTCAAAGTTGACAGGTGTCTTGGGGTAAACTTGCAAGTGCTACAATGACGGTGAATTATGACATCTGAGCAAGATCTATCCTAGGCCACCAAAGAAGAGTGAGACAGGTGGACGTAGACAGTTTGAAGGTTGTGGTCGTGGCAATGGCTGTGGTGGTCGAAGAGTTGGAAGAGGGGGCTACAGGGCCAATTTGATGGTAACAGAGGATGAGGGAGAGACAGGTGTGGTCTTTACCGATGAGGATCATAAGTTTCTAAAGATGTTGAAGAGAAAGCGAAAATCAATAGCTGACGGTACTAAGAAGGCATCCACCTCATCATCATCAAGGGGTAACATTGTCACTTATGCTCACTTTAACAAAGGTCCTCGTGATACACATGCTCTTGTCATTATTTCCACCACAACAACACTAAAATGAATAGTAGATTACGGTGCATCTCGACTTGTGATAGGTACTGATAGAGAGTTCTCTTTCTATACTCACCCAGCCATTACAGAGAGATCTGGACCGCTGATGCTACAGTACTGCCTGTAGTTGGTAAGGGTATATTGAGGAGCACATATTCTATGACTTTTTCCAATATTTTACATGTTTCTTCATTTCAAATAAATCTTTTATCTATCAATGTCATTATTGTAAAACTAAATTATGTTGTTTCATTTGATATTCCTAAGATGATCTTTCAAGAGAAAAGGACTGGTTGGGCACTTAGTAGAGAAATGTGGCATAGTGAACATTGGTACTTTGGAGAGAGCATTGATTCAATCTTGACATCCATGGTAGAGAGCGTTGAAGGGGATTTGGGAGGAGTGTGGAGGATGTGTTGTTACTACTTTATATAAGCATGAGACACTTTTGTTTTAATGTATTGAGTTGTTTGTATTCGTCGTTATATTAAAAGGAAAATAAACAAAAGTTTGTGATGCTTGCGAGTTTGGCAAACTTATTAGGAGCTCTTATATCGATTATAGGAATACAAGTTCTTATGGATTTGAATTTAATACATTATGATTATTGGGACCTTATTCTACGAGTTTGATGCACGATTATTGATATTTTATGACTTTTCTTTATTTTTTTCTTGTGTTACTTGGTTGTATCTGATAAAATATAAGGGTGCTATGTTTGCTTGCTTTAAAGATTTTAATAAAGCAATACAAACTCAATATGGTGTAGTTGATAATGAGACAAAATATAACAACAAAGTGTTTGAGCAATACTTATCAACCTAAGGGATACAACATCAAATTACATATCCATACACGCCAACACAAAACAGAGTAGCAGAGAAAAAAAAATAGTCATTTTTTAGAGGTAGCCTGAAGCATGATGACCGCATTGAGTGTCCCAAAGTATTTATGGGGCCAAGCAGCTTTGACAGCTACTCAATTGATCAACAAAATGCTATCCGGAGTATTAGATTGAAAGTCTGTTTGTCAGATGTTGAAATGAGATATTAGCTAGATCCTCACAATAAATGTATTTGGTTGTGTAAGTTTTGTGAAAGATAACAGACCATCGGTAGGAATGTTGAATCTCAAAGTTGTAAACTGTGTTTTCGTGGGTTATACTGCTCCTAAAAGGAATAAGTTTGTCAGTCTAATAGAGAAGAGACTATTTGTGAGCATGAATGTACTTTAGATAATTTGAACTGCCTACAACTTGGCGGTGACCTCACCTTTTAGTGATTCACAAGATACTAAAGATATGTGGTAATAGGGGGTGTGTAGTAATGGTGAGAAATTAGTAGATGTGGGAGTAATGTCTTGTCCTGTGATGTGAGATGAATCGACCGAGCAGCTGAAAAATGAGGAGAATTAAACCAGAGGTGTTTAGATTCAGGCTGGAGTAGAGTTGAGGGTATATAAAAAGAGGAGGAAGAAGAATGAGGGAATTGTCCTTGCAGTGTAACTCGTGCTAATAAGTCCCTTATTCCGGTCTACCCCAACTATTGAAACACCTACACCATCCACTCAGACACAAAATTCACAAGTGATATGATTCTTTTCTCTTCTACTTTGAACCCTACAACATTAAGGAGAACTTCTCACAGTAACGCAAGATAACTTATTGATCGTTTTGGGTGTGAACATGACATTTTTAGTTTGTTTCGTGTTCTAACATATCACCCGTACATTGAGCATTAATTGTATTTTAGGATACTGTCTCTATACCCAAGTGTTGATAGGTAGCTGAAGAGGATTCTACGTAGAAGGTGGTCATGCATGAAAAGCTTGAAGCTCTTGATAAAAACCAAATATGGAGATAGTGCCACTACCAGTGGGGAAAAGAGTAGTTGGGTGCAGGGAAACAAAATCAAGAAGGGAAGGTAGAGCGTTACATAGCATGATTAGTAACGAAAGGGTACAGTCAGACATATGATATTGACTATGACGAAGCCTTTGTGCCAGTAACGAAGATGTGCACAGTGAAACACTAGTTTCTTTGGTATTGAATTGTGTGTGGAGTTACGAACTCGATATGAAGCATGTGTTTCTTTATGGTGAGTTACTGAATGATCTATATATGTAGATACCACCAGAATTCGGTACAAGCCGGACAGTGGGTATGTATGCAGACTCAAATGTTACTTTATGGCTTGAAGCGGACTCCTCAAATCTAATTTTACAAGTTAGAAAGACTATGGTGGACATGGGATATCAGCAGATCAATATCAAAGATACGGTGCTCTTTCAATAACATGGAGGTCACCACTATACTTGTAGTGTATGTTGATGATATGATTATCACTGCTGATAATGAGACAGAGATTATTCAACTAAACGTAAAATTAGGAAAAAAATTTGAGGTGAAGAATCTTGGATAGTTCAGATACTTCTTTGGGATTGAGCTGACCTGTGAACCAAAGAAGATGGTCTTGTCATAGAGGAAATATGTATTGGATCTCCTTACAGAAACAAGCATGCTGGGATGCAAGGTTGTAGTCTCTCCAATTAATCTGAAGGTCAAGCTAAGTGCAGATGCAGGAGAGCCAGTTGATCATGAGAGAAACCAGATATTGGTGGGTTTTCTGTCTATTTGAGTCACACTCATCCCGACATCTCATTTGTAGTGAGGTAGTGAGCCGCTACATGCATGATCCAAAGAATGGTCATATAGACATAGTCTATCAGGTTCTAAGGTACCTGAAGAGTGCAACAAGGAAAGGTTTAATCTTCATGAAGAATGACCATGTAAGAATTGATGACTATTATGACTCTGATTGGGTGAGTTGTGTTGATGATAGAAGAAATACATTAGGATACTGCATGTTCGTAGGGGGCAGCATGGTCTCTTAGAAGAGCAAGAAATAACCAGTAGTAGCGAGGTCAATAGCAAAGGCAAAGTACAGGTCCATGGCATTAGGAGTTCCCGAGATGATGTGGCTGAGAGCCTTATTGCTATAGCTCAAGGCGGACCAAGGAGCTCAAATGAAGTTATGGTACAACAAGTCGGCAATCAGCATAGCTAATATCCAGTGCAACACGAAAGAACTAAACATGTGGAGATTGATAGGTTCTTCGTCAAGGAAACGCTGAAAAATGGATTGTTGAAGCTAAACCTTGCAGCCACTAAAAAGCAAGTGGCTGATTGCCACACCAAATGACTTAGCTCATTAGATTTGTCTAGGTTATGTGACAAGATAGTTTTAGTGAATATCTTATGCAAATATTAAGGGGGATTGTTGAGATTTGTCTCTAGTTTAGGGTTCTATTTGTTAATAAGAAATATAGAAAAAGTCTAGAGATTTATTTGTAATAATGTTGTAAAGCTCTAAATAAAGCCCAAGTTATTAATAAATAAGAAAATCTTTTAAGAGCAATTATTTATTTTAAGCATAATAAAACAATGTAAGCTATAGATCAGCATAAATTATCTACAAAGTTAACTCATAACTACAGTTCAAACAGAAAACCTTCAGTCTTGTTTGTCCAGCAATTCCTTTAACAACACCAAGAGGATATGCAAGTGACTCAAGTACTGGACCTTGTTCAATGTGTACCTATGCCAGAGTTGATCATCTGTTCATTAATATGCCTACACTATACCAAGCTTATATAACAGATTGCAAGTACCTCAACATAACCAAACACTGACTCTGGGTCATACTTGACATTAGCCAAATTTTCTTCAGTAGCATCAAGTGAATTTGCCCGTAGAGCATCTTTCACTGAAACACCACTGAAACCATTGCATGTATTATAGTAAAAGGGGGAAAGATAGTATAATAAGCATAGAAGGAGAAGCTAAGAGAAACTAACCTTTTATCTGTTATTTTTAACGCTGATGCAGGAAGAATACCTGCTATGGCAGCACTACCCAAGAAAGTTGTTTGAAACCTGACACCTTCTTCATCACTGAAGGCAATCACCTACATGTTTGAAGTAAAGCTATAAAGGCACAATTCTTCAGACTATAACACGTATTGAATATTAACCTAACGAAACAAAACAAAAAGGGAAATCATTAAGAATCATAACATCAAGTTTCTAATAAAAAGCAAATGTAGAGATCCGGAAAGGCCTTCACACCCATGTAAATAAATATATTTCTAAGTGAATTCAATACATGCACTAGTTAAAATATTCCAGCACATCAAAAGATTGTGATATAAAAACAGAATGTTATTGAATGGGCAGGCAAAAGCTATCATAACTCTAATCATTTCAGACCCCTGTTTTTTCTCTATTCAACATCCAATAGGAAATGCTTGTGGATGTGTGAAAGCAAGACAGATTACTAACTTCAACTGGTCGACTGAGTTTCCCAAGCCTTCCAGAAACCTTCAAAACCTTTAAAGCAGATATAGCACAAATAATACCAAGTGCTCCATCAAACATTCCAGCATCTATGACAGTGTCCTGCATGAGTATTGAAAGACATTGATAATAATCAGCTAGAATACAAACATACAAAATGAGAGAAAAGTTCTAGTACCAAATGAGATCCAATCAGCAATGCCCCTGCAGTAGCATTTACTCCTTCAACCCTGCCATGTATGTTACCCATATAGTCCACCCACCTAAAGTGTTAATGACAACAAAAGAGGGAAGATGTATGTGAAAAAAATACAGAGGAACCATAAAATAGGGAAGCCATGCAAAAAGCATACGTTTTCAACCCAGCATCTTCCATCCACTCCTGAATCAAATTTCCAGCTCTGATGGAGGCAGGGCTTAAAAATGTTCTCTCAAGATAATTATCAGCATCTGACTCCTGTTGAAAGAAATCAATTTATTTGATAATTTCGTCCCTTTCACACAATGAAAAAAACCATATCCTAGTTTGCACCTCATAGTAGTGAGAAATATAAGAACAAGTACGTGAAATATCAGATCAACAAATGCTAATAGAGGAATAAACGTTACCAGGTATTAGTTCTACATAAGAGAAAGCTACCAAGGCATGAACATATTTTCTACTTTCACAATTCATAAACTCATATCATTCAGTTTGAGATGATCAAGATCAATGATAACAATCTAACTTCAAAGTAGCCTAGTGTTATAAATATTAGATGCCTTGGTTTGTACAAGCTGTTGATATTTGACGTCATCAACAATTTTTTTATCAAGCATGAATCTCAATGCACTTATTAACGAACAAAATTTAAATTTAAAATTATACAAGCTCCAATTTTATCAAGTTTATAATCAAATTGATCATCTCGGCAAGGCTAATCCAATGATACCAAAATTGGTTCGATCAGAGTCCAATCAAGCCCAAATCAAGCCATTAAAACACATTTGGAGATTTTGAGTCATCAATTAAGTAGTCAAAAGAACTCCAAATTTAACAATATTTATATTCAAATCAAGCGTATCGACCAGAGAAATCCACTGAGTCTATGCCTGCTTAATTCTGATATCATTAAGACTCTTAAATAATTAATAAACACTGTGTCAGGAGAGATCAATATGGGTTGTCCGATCCGGTGGTTGGGGAAGTTATTCGTAAAAGGACGAAAATACCCTCCCCTAGAGCCTATAAATAGACCCATTCTCTTCAATTGAGAGGGAAAAAAAGAAATGGAGAAGATAAATAATTTCAGAGTTTGTTACGAATTGATGAACTAATAATAATTTCCGGCCTCTATAGCCACCGACCATCATCGATCACTGCTAGTCGGCTGCCATTGACAACCACCGGCAGCAATTGCTCCCCGTTGTCAATGACATTTGCTTGCTAACATCACATCCCAAATACGGCTGTAACGTATAACACTGTATTGAAGACCCAACGATAATTTATGGTCTCAATAGCCACAAATCACCATCAACTACAGCCTGTCAGCCGTCGTGGACCACCAATAACCACCCTTGCTCGACGCGGTCGGTGACCCCTGCCTGCTAATACATTATACTAACAGGTTGTAACCTATAATGCCGTATTGAAGAAACAAAGATAACTATCGGCCTTCATAGTCTCCGACCACTGTCAACCACCATCTATCGTCCGTCGTCGACCATCGTCCGTCGTCCCTGCTTACCATCACCGACCACCGACAGACCGGATGCCGACAATCCCTACTTACAAACGTCGTATCCCAAATATAATCGTAACAAACAATGTTTGTACTAAAGACCCAGCAATAAAGCCAACAAAGATTTAAATCAAGAGCTAGTTGCCCTATAATGTGGTATCGTCTTGAAGATGAAATTGGCAACTCCTAGTGAATAGTGCTCCCATGCTAGATGTTCATGAAGATGCTTAAGAATGAAAAAGAATTGAAAGAAAGAATGAAATAGTGACCGCACATCGACTTCCCAGCATCATTGGCCACCACAACCAACATTATCGAACTCACCGAGAAAATCAAACTCATCATGCCCTAGCTCCAATGTTTTAAAATAGGTATAAGAGAATCTACTCAAAGAACAATTTTAAAACAAAATATTATTTTTAAAAATATATCAATACAAATTCTTGAGTTCATTTCCAACCAAACACACACACACACACACACACACACACACACACACACACACACATATATAACAACAAAAGAAGTAATCCAGTATATTCTAAGTACCTTGTATTTCTTTTACACTATTACAATCTATTGTAATAACCTTATATTAAAGCACTAGCAACAAACAGCCCTTAAGGGATGAGAATCTTGACAATTAGCAGCAACATGACTAATTCAACCAAAAGGTGTTAACATCCCCCACTAGCAATGAGAGAAAATGGCATGGAATGCCAAATTCTAAAGCCTATACCAATAGTACACAAGGATTCATTCCTAATCCAACGATTTGAAAGACATAACAAGGAAATGGGGTCGTAAATAGTCTTCTAGATGAACATTGCTCAACTCAAAACAACTTATCCTAAAGATTCAATCTACGCACACATTTGTTTGCATTTGATGATATCGCTAATCAAGTTGTGCGTGCGGCATGGTAAGCAGACAGGTTGTTAACCCTGCTAAGTGTCCTATATAAATTCTATTTCAGTAAATGCTGAAGCACCCTATGAATATGAAAGTTTAGGTGTGATACAGGTAAATATGCATGTTTTGGTTGCTATGTATTGCAAAGCACCCTAATCAGGCCTTGTCATACAGAAGATACCTAAATCTAAGCCACACAGCATAAATGGAAATGCTTTCAATGAAAAAAGAAGAGCTTAGTGGCCACTGCAACCTTTCCTAGTTGATAAATTCTAGAAACGGCCTCATCTCTCAATATATCCAAGAACAGTTCTTCTTCACAGATTCGTTCTATTTCCATTCCTGAAAGCACACAATACAAATTTTCACGAAACTTTAAAATAAAAAAGCAAATAATTTGAGGAAACGAAAATCAGAATAAGTTAATAAAATCTGAGGGGAACACCTGAAACGCAAAGGAGCGATAGGAGGAGCGAAAGAAAGAAAAATAGAATTTCGAGACCATTTTTTAGGAAGAAGGATGGCCTTCGCCTGATCGAGTGAGACATGGAGCAAGGGCTCTCCTTCCGCAGTGCCAAAGTGAGAAGTTTTTGCGGAGCGGAGGACATGGACAGGAAAATATGGAGTTATGGTAAGCTGGCGGAGCACGTTAATCGATTCCGGGAGCCTGTAGGAATCATGATGACGATTCAGGACGCATTGTGGTCCTGGGAATCGCCCTGGATATTCCTGAAAATATTTTTTTTTATTTTTATTTTTTTTGGAAAGTAGAGTATTTGTTTATTTATTTGGGCGGAGATTCTTAATTTTTTTTCCGCAGACGGCCTTCAAAATTAACAAATTTCGATCCAGTCCTTATTCTTAAGAAAGCTTTACAGATATACCAAAATTTCTTTTATCTTTACAATAGTTTACCTATTCTTCAAAAAAGGAGCATCTAATATTTTAATTTGATGTGAATGATTTAAGTGTTATAGATATGAGAAATAAATTTAAAAATTAGATGTATAAATATATAAGAATTAAATGCCCGAACTTTTATTTTACCAAAAAGATAATTTATTTTTTTTTATTTCATTTTTTTTTTTACTTTATATGAACCATCATCCCTAAAAATAGAGAAATTATGTGGAACTGACAATGATTTAAACTAGTTTAAATCATAGAAGTGTTGGGTTCTTGTTAAAATCTTATTGATATCTTGTTAGACATTGATTGAGTGAAGTTAGAATATGATTTGAATAAACATTGAGCTAAGTTGAAGTGCTATTCAAATATGATTTAACTAGATTTGAAATCCTGTTGGAATAAGATCTGGATATCATACATAGATCATATTTTATAGTATGGTTTAAAACTGATTCTAACATGTTTAAAATATAATAAATGGGTTAGAGCACATTTGAGCATCAATCTTTAGTAGCACATCTTGTTATATTTTTATGGCTTACATTTATTTTAATAACTTATGAGATTTATTTTGATAACTTAAGTTATTAATTTTCTTAACTCATAACTTACGTCATAAATTATGACAACTTATAATATTTATTTTGATAACTTAAGTCATTTATTTTCTTAACTCATAACTTATGCCATAACTTATGACTAACTCTACGATATTTATTTTCGTAACTCAAATAAGCCCTAAAATAAATAAATGTTCCTAACTTATGTCATCGATTTTAATAATAATAATCAATTAATTTATTAAATTGTCATAAATCTTATCGGCTAAGAACCCTCGATTTATGCTAGTTAAATAAAGATCAAATAGAGAATGAGTCTTCTCTCTACCCAACACATCACGTACATTTCTCTCCATCAGAAAGTACCGAAAGTTTTAAGGGATTAGAGAGAGAAATTCCATCTCTTCATGATCAATTTTCTTCAAGATCAAATTTCTTCGTCATGAATACAAGTATGCGCTACTTCATTATAGATATGTAAAAATCATGAATTTAAAAGATCTTCGCTATAATGTATTTTTTTTCTTGAATAATTTGTGTCATAAAGTTTAAACATGAATTTCTTATATGTGGTATCAGGGTCAGGTTACTAAATTATGATTTTTCATATAATTTTATTTTTGTTAATTGTATTAAATTTTCGCTGCGAATTAGATCTTGAATTATACCACTAAAGTAAATTGATGTGATTGAAATTATTATTTATTTGACGTCGATGTTATGTTTAATTTGTTAGTCACCAAAGTGATCAAATTGGTAAGTTTAATAGACATCAAATTAAATAAATTCAATTATTCACGAGTTTATGATGTTTCTTATGAAATAATTTAATATTTTATCACAAAAATATTAAAATTCATTGATTATAAAATATTTCTGGATCTCCCAAAGGTTGATCATTTGTTTTATAATCTTTGAATATAATTGTAATATATTTATATACTTAGTTAAGATATGTTTATATATTCAAAAATAATAAACATATCTAATTTGAGTATAAACAATTATCAATTATTAAATTTAAGTTAAGCATCAATTATGTTTATTATCGTGTATTGTTATATCACCCAAAGGAGATTTCAATACACTATTATTATTATAATTATTATTTTAATCTAATTTTTATATGAATATCTATGTAAGTTTAATGATCGAAGCATTAATGTGCGAACATGTTTTATTCATTTGTAGTAACTACTCCTGTTTCTCTTCATTCGCAAGCTACATCTATTCAAACATTCAATGAGTTTAATTTCTCTAAATGGCGTGAAAAAGTCTAGTTTCACCTTGGTGTTCTGGATCTTGATTTGGAACTCACGACTGAGAAACCCTCTGCTCTTACTGATTCTAGCAGTGCTGAGCAAGTATCTTTCTATAAAGCTTGAGAAAAATTGAACAGATTGAGCTTGATGTTTATGCAAATGACTGTAGCAAACAACATTAAGTGTGCATTTTCTAACACTAAAAGTGCTAAGGAATTTATGAAATTTACTGAGAATTGTTCTTAATCCGACTCTCGCCGATAAGTCTCTTGTCGGACACTATTGAGTACGTTAACCAACATGAAATTTGATGGTTCTCGTACTATGCATGAGCATGTCGTTGAAATGACGAACATAGCAGCAAGACGTAAGACCCTGGGAATGGAAGTGAATGAAAATTTCCTTGTACAATTTATCATTGACTCCTTGCCTCCTGAGTATGATCCATTTCACATGAACTACAATACTATGAAAGATAAGTGGAATGTGAATGAACTACAATATATGCTCATTCAAGAGGAAGCAACGCTTAAGAAAGGAGCAAATTGACCCGATTTTTAATATACTTAAAAATATAAGAATTCAACACCACTACTAGAAGATCTAAATCCTCATCAATAGCGTCAAATTGACTTGGAGCGTATTTTTAATTTTAGTAACAATTATATATTATAATCTTTTAATCGTAGTATTACCTTTAAGCTCAAGTATACGTATCGCTCAAGTAATACAGGGCTCTAGTGGAGTCCTGAATATCGATCCCACAGGGAATATTTTAGAGGCTACAAACTAAGATTATAGAAATCAATTCAGAATCACAACTAAATCGAAATTGTCTATCTGTCACTAATACGCAATCGACAATAATATGAAATTTAAATTAAACTAGTTCTACTAACAATTAACTAATACTACTAAAGTTAAATTCAAATATATAAAAAAGAATATTTCTCCTTTGTTAAGATATTTAAGTGAATATATAATTAGAACTAGTTTTAAAATGGTGTTGTGCCAAATTGGAGCATGCCTATTCTTTACCCTTTGGTTCAGGAATAAAGAACATTGACTAATCCTATGCTTGGTTACTAAATTTGCGGCTAGGCTGGGAGGATACCGGCTCTTACTTCAGAGCTACCACGTTCCCCTCGCCTGAGGGCTAACAATCTATACTTCAACACCCAAATGATAGGACCGAATTGAGGATTTTAGCCTGTCACTCTAAAATCTCCAATTCTACGTCCGATTAATATTATGTCCCTATTTATTTGCACCCTCCTTTCAAGGACTTTGACCTCCCTGAATATCGGATGTAATCTTTACTATAGTTGTTAAACTCAACAGATTTTAACTATTCAATTGACCAAATTGAAAGTAAATTAAGATCTAAATCAAAGATTATCACAACTTATTTAAATATTTTATGGCACATTAATTCTATTTTTCATATCACAAAAATATCAAAACAAGGAGAAAGATAAAACAACTACTCAGAATTCATAGAGAGGATGCAATAAAACTTGGATTTCATATATAAAAGTAAAGTACTAAAAACTAAAGTAAATAAACACAACTTATCTTAAATTCCTCCCCAAGCAAACTCCTTAAAGTTCCTCTGAATCTCTTCCTTCTTTACAGTACACAAAATTATTCTTCGAAACGGTAATGCAGAAGAGATCTCTCACTTCCCTTCCACTCTTACTATCCTTAGAAGAATTCCTCACAATCTCTATTTAAACTCACTATTTAACACTCAATAATAACAATGGACATTAGTGGAGTCTCTATTGGACACTAAGTAACTATTAGAAATCTCTAATAATACTTTTTACTAACTCTTAGTGACATTTAGAGGACTCCAAAAGGATAATTTTTTGGCCAAAAATGGTTCTTTTTAAAGTTGTTGAAGAGTCTCCAAGTGTTTTCCAGGCATCCCTTCAAAAATCGTCTACATTCGACGTATATTGTGAAAGAACCACCGATCCCGCCGTCAGAGGTCTCGAGCTGCACCGTCGGCGGCGTCGACCTCTGCTGTCGGCAGCCTTCTAGAAATAGTGCTTTAAACTAACCTCATCGTCGGCAGCCTCGACCTCTGCCGTCGGCACCCTAGGTCAAATTTTCATATTTTAGTCCTTTTTGCTCCAAATTAGCTCATTTTTGCATATTTTCTCTCCTTTGTCCTTAAATCTTCATACCTGCAGAAACACCAAAAATACCCTTCTTTAAAAAGCAATATCATCAAAATTAGTAAAAAATAGACATGAAAATCTTAACTTTTTTTCTTGGGTCAAAATCCCTCAAACTTAACTTTTACTTATCCTCAAGTAATCTTTAGTACACATAAAAGTTATGATTCATTGTGGTAAAGTTTTAATTCAGAAATACTATAATTTTGATTTAAATAAATATTATAGCAAGAATTTGTAGAAAATTTTTCAAGTAATTAGATTAATTCTGCAGGTATAAGGCTATCTAGTCATCAAGTCTAAGAGTTCTAGTATTCTATTCATTTCAAGAATGACTATATGTTGCAATATCAATTCACTTAGAATATTCAGAAGATAGGAAATTCATAAGAAAACTTCAAGTAAGACACTAGTTACATAAGTTCAAAAATGCTTTTAGTTTTCCCTTTAGCTTAATCCAAGGGAAGCCAATTTTTGATAAGGCATCTCCTCAAGCTTCTCCTCACTTACTTTTTTCTTTTGGATTATTTTTCAATCCTTTTTTTTCTTTTCTTTTCTGGGATTGTTTTTCAATCCTTTTCTTTTTCTTTCTTTTTCTTTTTTCTTTTTCAAGTGAGGATTACTATATCTGGATAACATGTTAATAATTTTGAACTCCACTCTTCTTTTCCTAAATTTGAAACTTTCAAACATTCTTTACCTTATATGTACTTCATAGTTTTTACATTATTGAATCCCAATCTTTTCTTTCTCAACTAAATTCCTAAGATTCTTATTATTTCAAAACATAGTTTTCTTTACTTTAAATAGTTAACTATATTCTTATCCTTTTATACTAAATATCTTAACCTACAAAACTGATTTTCATTACCAAAAATATTTCTTTAAATTTTCTATTTAGATAAAATCTAAACATAGTTATTTGAATTAAATTTTATCACAAAAATCATATTATACTTTTTGAAAATATGTTATTTGAGAACATATATAGTTAAGATTTTTCTTCCCTCCCCCAAACTTAAAGTTTTCTATAATAGAAATAGTACATGGTGGAAAAAAAATTCTAAATATAAAATTCATACCTTGCATTTTAGGCATTTTTGTCTTTTTTGAAATTTGCAGTTTCTTCTCAAAATTTCTAACTTCAACTGACCTGTAATATTTAAAAACCTTTCTACTCACATAACAGTTTATAGAATTTGCCGGGGTAATGAAATTTTAAAATAAGTATATAAAATTAAACATCAACAACTAACTACACAGGACATATGCATTTCACAACACAAAACAAACAATTTATTATTTTAGACTATTCAGTTCACAATTACAATTACCATCACAAATATCACAAACATCCAGAAATGAAAATGTAAACTACCAAACCAAACACATATCCCAGAAACAAGCATAGTCCAAAGAATACAATAAAAATCAAAGTACTATAACAAAACTAAAATAAACAAATACATCACATCACATCACTATCAAATATCTCAATTAAAATCCCATGTAATATCTTCATCACCCTAGTCAGCAGGAGGATTGGGTTGATACTGAGTATACCGAGGGCATTCTGGAAAAATGACATCAGGCTCTCCTCTGTAGTATCTGGCCTGAGCATCATAATATGTCATCCCAAAATCAGAGTGCCTCTGAAGATACTCACTATCGTGATATTGTCTTCTCTCTAACCCTTCAATCCTGTGATCAATTCTTTCTAATTTTTCATCCAACTACTCAAAACTTTTCCTCTGCAGGGTCATGACATTCATCAGATCATATAAGTAGGGGACTAGAGGCAGGAGGGTCATAGCTAGTAGAAGGCATGTCTCTACTAGTAGAAGGTGCCTTGCTCCTACTCCCTGATCTCCATTCCTCGTAGGATTCATAAGTCTTTATATTCACTTTACTAATAGGTTTCATCGGATACACACATTCCTCATCATCTCTCACTTCAACTCCAGATAATTGACAAAGTGCATAAATGAGGTCAGGATGCCCTAAATATCCACTTGTCTCACTCTTTGTAGTGGCCATAATGTTCTTATAAATTATTCTCGCTACATTAATGCTTCTGTTGTTCTGAATACAGAAATTCAGAACCACTCTGTCTCTCGAGACTTCACTATGATGGTAAGTGGGTGGCAGAGTCAAACAAATGAAATAATGCCATGCCTTAGCAGTGGCATTCATCATAGACAATGGAAAGTTAATCCGTTCACGGTTTTTAATTTTCCAAACTCCTTTCCCATCAGTGAGAAAGTCAATAACATCGTTCAACGGACCCTCCATTGTTCCAAATGTTTCATACTCGCAAGAAAAATAGTCGTGAAGCTCGTAAAAAGAGTTAATGCGATTAGCATTAAAGTCGACAGAAAATCCCCTTACTTGGATAGGCTCATCCTCAAGTTGAGTCAGATTTGAATTTAACTCCCTCATAACTTCGATAGCAGCTTTGTTTGTTGAGTAACAAAAGTTCTCCCAACCTCTCTCTTTGATAACTCATTCCACCTCTCCTCTAGGATTCTCAAAAACTCGATCTTGGATGCACTTCTTACTTTAAAAGAGTTAAGTATACCTCGATTGTGCTTTCACATTTATAAATCGAGTCTCGTCGTATTCGACTCATCTCTTCTGTCGTGGAGCCATTGTTTGATCTATCAAAATTACAAAAATCCAAACTAATTTCCAAAATAATAATACAATGGCTTCTAAATGGGGTTTAAAGCAATCTAAATCAATTTCCATGAATTCCTTCCAAGTCTTTTCTCCACATTTTCAAATTTCCCAAAATTTCTTAATGTGAAAGAAATTCATGGTGGAAATAAAAAATTTTTACATAGAAGTGAAGCTCTTACCAAGGGAAGTTGAAATCCGGTGTTAGAATTTGTTGAAATCTCTCCAAATCTAAGATCTATCAAGCCCTAAGTCGAATTGTTTTGGTAAAACGGGGAAGAAGACGATGAATAATGGCATTTGACCGGTCAAAATCGTGGTAAATAGGTAATTTTCGTGATCTCACCGTCAGCGGAGTCGTTTGCACCGTCAGCGGGCTCTATTGAATTTATTTCCATTCTTCTCGGGAAAATCGCACCCTCGGCGGGCTCTACTGATCATTTTTCAAATTTTTGCGATTTTGATCAATTTTAAGCTTCGTCGTCAACCGTTTGATCATTTTAACCATATATTTTAAGTGATTAAGTGATGTATTAACACAAATAAACATACACACAACAAACTTCACATTTATATATTGAATCCAAGTGTTTACAACACACAGTACATAACACACATAAACAGGTATTTTCTCAACCTAAATCCATTTAATCAGCGTCGCAATCCAAGCCACAACACTCATAACACTGAGAAAGAACATTTCAATCATAATCTCATCTATACTGAGATTAAAAAGCAAACTAATAAATCAAACCCAAAAAACAAAGTTCAAATCAAACACAACATAATGAAACAAGCAAATCAATTCTACTACTCTTCAGAATCTGTACTGGTTTCTCCTCTGAAAGGTTGTAAAAAGGTCAGAATGGGAATTCCTCAGTTGAATCTTCATCAATCCATCTCATCTTCTTCATTAAGCGTATTAGACTCGCTTCAAATTGCCCAGTATGATCAAAATATTCTTTCATCCTCCAATCAATATGATCAAAGAAATCAGACATATTGTTAACTATACTCGTTAAATTTTGTATCTGCTTCTCCAGATTCTTGATTCGGTGTAAGATCATCAGTGTCTTGCCTGCTACTAGAGGTTGAATAGGAACAAAATTCTGAGATGCTTGATCCATGATCATGCCCGTGTCATTCTCTTCATCATTGGCTGGGAACATACGAGTTGGGTCTAAAGGTTTCCTGGGTAGCAGAATTTTCTCCCAAATCTTGTACAAAACTTGAAACATACTGCATATTGAGAATATTGTGGAAGGATGTCCAAGTCCTTGAGATGATCCTTGAACGATCAGGTCAAACACAGACTTCACAATTATCGATCCAATATCAATGGGCCATCCCATTTGAATGCAGTAATTCAAAATTACACTTTTTTTCGTGACTTTGCCGATTTTCATCATCTGCAATAACTTCGCAGATATGAAAAAGTGTCAACTTTTCTAAACAGGATTTAAAAGTGTTGCAGAAAAATTAACGCACCCATTTTCTCTAACTTACCAGTCATCAGCTTCGTCCGTCAAAAATCAGTATATTTAATTCATATTGTCTTTTGTCGGCATGAAATTTGAATAATGGCAGACAGGAACATTATCAAGCATGTATAACTCATTAATTCTTCCAGAATTGAATGTTATCCACCTACCTCGCACATAGACGCTTCCTTGATTGATTCCATGTAAATTGGTGTAGAATTCCTTAACCACTGGAACGACTACTGTGGTAGTAGTATAGCAAAACACTTCCCATATTCGCCTTATAATCATTTCTTCAATTTGTGATGAAGAATTGCATAATCCTCGATTGACAAATCCTCTTTCCTTGATTAGCCTTCTCTTGGACATCACATTGTTGAAAAGTCGCTGCGCCTCGGCACTGACGAATTTTCTCCGGTTGTAAACTTGAAATCTAGGGTAATCTACTGAATTGGAGGCTATTAGAGAGGAATTGAAAGTGGTTTCTATTCATTTTTGAGATTTGAAGTGTTCAGGAACCGTCCATGGGATTTTATAAGGGACAAATTCGCTACAAACAGCCAAAATCTGAAATTTCAAACTCAAAAAACTGCCCACTCGCTGACCACACTGTCAACGGCCTCGAAGGCACCGTCGGCGAGCCTTATGCAATTAATTCTAGGGCTCTCGAGAAAAACACGCCGTCAGTGGCGTCGAGCGTGCCGTCGGCGCCCTAGGCAAAAATTTGCACTTTTACGTGGTCTTTCAGATTCCAAATTTTCTCTATGGATCCAAATTCTTAATAATCAAAGGTCAAATTCAAGTAGTAGAGTTCAATATTACTACAAAATAACGACAAACTCAAACAAACACACAACAAATAAAAATAACAATGGGTTGTCTCCCATAAAGCGCTTGGTTTAACGTCGTCAGCCCGACCTATTCAGGTGTTATTCAGGTTGACTGATCATTAAAACCTCTTTAAAATTTGGTCTTTTACCCTGAAAATATAGTTTTAATCTATGTTCATTTAATTTAAATCTATTCCCAGTCTTCTGATCTTCAATTTCAATAGCTCCATAAGTGTAAACCTGAATCACAGTAAATGGTCCTAACCAACGAGACTTCAATTTCCTATGGAATATTTTCAACCTTGTATTATAAAGCAAAACTTCTTGCCCTGGTTCAAAGTTCTTCTAGTTAATCTTTCAATCATGCATTAACTTCAGTTTTTCCTTATAAATTCTGTCGTTATCGTAAGATTCATTTCTTAATTTTTCTAATTCATTCAATTACAACAATCTCTTCTCACCAGCATTTTTCAAATTATAGTTGAATTCTTTAATTGCCCAATATGCTTTATGCTCCAATTCTACTGGTAAGTGACAAGTTTTTCCATATATAAGCCTGTAAGGAGTCATACCAATAGGAGTTTTATAAGCAGTCATGTACGCCCATAATGCAATATCCAGTCTCGTAGACCAATCTACTATATTAGGATTTACAGTCTTTTCTAAAATTTGTTTAATCTCACAATTAGAAACTTCAGCTAAACCACTAGTTTGAGGATGATAGACAGTAGAGAATCTATGAAAAATATTAAATTTTTCTGCCAATCTTTGAATGTATTTATTCCTAAAATGGGATACTCCGTCAGTGATAATTACTCTCGGCATTTTGTATCTTGTGAAAATATTTTTTATTAAGAATCTTGTAACACTTTTAGCGTCACAACGAGGTAAAGCATGTGCTTCAATCCACTTTGATACATAATCAACTGTAATTAAAATATATAAGTTCCCAAAAGAAGGAATAAATGGTCCCATGAAATCTAATCCCCAAACATAAAAAATCTCCACTTCTAACATGAAATTTAGAGGCATTTCATTTCTTCTAGATATATTACCTACTCGTTGGAATCTATCACAAGTTTTGATATATCTGTAAACATCTCTAAAAGAGTAGGCCAATAAAATCCAGCTTGCAAAATTTTATGCGCAGTTTTGTCAATGCCAAAATGTCCTCCAAATTAAGAATCGTGGCATTTTTTAATAATCTGTTTAGTTTCTTCATAAGGCACACATCTCCTAATAATAAGATCGTTACATTTCTTATATAAATATGATTCATCCCAAAAATATGCTTTTGCATCATGAATGAATTCTGTTGCTTCAGAGTTAGCATAGGTGGCAAAATATCGCTTACTATATAGTTAACAATATCATCATACTAATGTATTTTTCACTCATTTATATTATAAAGTTTTTCATCAGGGAAACTATCTGTAATTTCATTGTCGGTATCAAATGATTCATGATATTCCAGTCTCGATAAATGAACAACAATTTCATTGTCAGTTCCTTTTCTATCAATCACCACAAAATCGAATTCTTGCATTAAAAGTACCCATCTAATTAATCTTGGTTTAGTATCCTTCTTTTGCATTAGATATTTAATAGTTGAGTGATCAGTATGCACAATACATTTAGTTCCATTTAAATATGATCTAAATTTATCAAAAGCATACATAATAGCCAATAAATCTTTTTCAGTAACTGTGTAGTTAATTTGAATATCATTAAGAGTTCTACTAGCGTAGAATATTACCTTAAAAATGTTATCATATCTTTGACCAAGAACAACTCCAATAACATAATCACTAGCATCGCACATTAATTCAAATGGTTTCTCCCAGTCAGGTGAAACTATTACAAGTGCTGTGATTAGTTTTTCCTTTAATAATCCAAAGGCATTTAAGCAGTCTTCGGTAAATTCAAATTTCTTATCTTTTTCTAAAAGTTGGCATAGAGGTTTGGTAATTTTTAAAAAATCTTTAATATAGCGCCTGTAGAAACCAGCATGTCCAAGAAAACTTCTTACCCCTCTCACTGTAGTAGGAGGTGGTAATTTAGCTTTTACTTGAATTTTTTGTAGGATCTACTTCCATGTCATTTTCTGAAATTTTATGTCCTAATACAATTCCTCCTGCAACCATAAATTAACATTTCTCCCAATTTAAAACTAAGTTATTTCTTTCGCATAGCTCCAAGACTTTTTCAAGATGATTTAAGCATGCATCAAATGATGTTCCAAACACAGAGAAATCATCCATAAATACTTCTATTCCATTATCTATTAATTTACTAAAGATAGACATCATATATATCTGGAATGTTGCAGGTGCATTACATAGTCCAAAATGCATTCTTCGAAAAGCAAAAATTCCATAAGGATCAGTAAAAGTTGTTTTCTCTTGAACCTCAGGAGCAATAGGTATTTGATGGTAACCGGTATATCCATTTAGAAAGCAATAGTACTTGTCCCAGCAAGTCTATCCAACATTTCTTCTAGAAAAGGAGGAGGAAAGTGATCTTTTTTGCGTGACGGCATTTAATTTTCAATAGTTAATACAAATTCACCATCCAGAAACTTGTCTGATAGATATTAATTCATTATTTTCATTTGTTTCAACAGTTACTCCTCCTTTCTTGGGAACACAATGAATTGGACTTACCCAAGTACTATCCGAAATAGGATTTATAATTCCAACATCTAACCACTTTAAAATCTCTTTTTTAACTACATTTTTCATTATAGGTTTCAGTCTCCTTCGAGGGTCAATTCTTGGTTTATGTTCTTCATTTAATAAAATTCTGTGCATACAAATCGAAGGACTAATTCCTTTAATATCAGCTAAAGTCCAACAAAAAATTTTTTATATTTTTTTAATGTATCCATTAATTTTTGTTCTTGAATTTTATTTAAGTATGAGGATAAAATTACTAGTAATGTTGAAAACTCTCTTAAAAATACATACCTCAAATGATTTGGAAGATTCTTTAATTCAAGTTCAGGGGGTTTTACAACAGATGGAATTAATGTTTCATTTTTTGGTGTTGTTGAATTGAGTGTTTCAAATTTCTCCTGAATATAATCAGCTTCTTCACTATCAATTTCATCATAATTATCTTTTTCTATATCTTCTTTTTATTCATAATTTTCCTTAAAATATTCTCTTTTCAGATAATCACATATATCCATTTTGAAACATTCAACATCTTTTTCTATTGAAGGATATTTCATTGACTTTGAGATATTAAAGGTTACTTCTTGATTATTTATTCTCATTGTCAATTCTCCTTTTTGAACATCTATCATGACTCTTCCTGTAGCTAGGAATAGTCTTCCTAAAATGATTGAAATTTCTTTATCTTCTTCCATATCTAAAATGATAAAGTCCACATGAAAAATAAACTTATCAACCTTGACCAGAACATCTTCTACAACTCCCTTAGGATGTTTAATAGATCGATCAACTAACTATAGAGTTACAGAAGTTGGTGATATCTCTTCAATTCCTAACCTTTTAAAAGTTAATAGAGGCATCAAATTTATGCTAGCTCCCAAATCACATAATGCTCGCTCATAAAATTTTTCACCAATAGCGCACGGGATAGTGAAAATACAAGGATCTTTATGTTTTTCAGGAAGCTTTCTTTGAATTATTGCACAACACTCTTCACTGAGTGCAACAGTCTCATGATCTAGTAACTTCCTCTTTTTGTTGAGTATATCCTTCATAAAGTTAACATAATCAAGCATTCGTTCCAAAGCTTCAACAAAAGGAATATTTATTGACAATTTTTTCAAAATGTCTAAGAATTTATCAAATCTTTTTCATTTATCTTGTTGCTTTAGTCTTTGAGAAAATGGTGGCTGACCCATATAAATATATGCGTATTAAAATCTTCTTCCCTGCAATGGAGCCAAAAACATGACCCGAAGTCCTCTGAAGATCAACGTACTAATTAATGCTTTAAAAAATATATGTTATAAATAACAATAGCGGCTAGTGTATATAAATATCATTTTATGGAAAATATTTTACACACTAGGGGTTCTACGTAAGTATACGTATCGTTTCAAGTAATATAGGGCTTTGAAACAAAGACCCCAGTATCGTTCCCACGAGGAGAGAGTTTTAGATCTTTAAATATTTTTATTTTAAAGTATTTCTTTTATAATTAAAAATAAAATATCTTTAATTTACTAGATGCAATAATAAAGCAGAAATAAAATAATTGATGTAAATAGCAATAAGAAAGCAACTTTCTCCCTTTCAATTAATCCAAGATTTTCTAAAATAATGATAATATTCTTGAAGAATATAAATTTATGGTATTGTGTCAAATAGAAGCATTCATATTCTTTACCCTTTGATCTAGGTGCAAAGAACATTGGCTAGCCTATAGATCGGGCCCGGATGTATTGTTAGTAGAATGGGTTAATCTTGGCTCACACTACTAGATGTCCAAGGGTGGCTATGGTCGGACCTATTAGTGACCCTTTTCTTTTCTATAAACCAAATCATAAGATTTTAGTCTGTCACTCTAAAAATTTATCAATTCTACGCCCCATATATAGCATCTTCCTATTTATTTGCACTTCACCTTGAATAACCCGCACAAGGCCTTCAACTACCTAAGAATTCATGTGATATCTACAAGTTAAGAATTCATCTCCTTCTAGATCTCAAAACTCTTCAACAGGTTTTAACAATTTAAATGACCAATTTAAATAGTAAATTAAGAACCAGATATTAATATCATCACAATGTTTTGAAAATATATGATTTTTAATTCTCCGACGAATTTTGTATTATCTTATTTATCTTTTCATAATTGATAGGAGAAAGTAAAGTAACTACTCGAACACATTGAAATTAAATAACAAAACATAATAAATAAACTTTGAATCAAAATAAAAATACTTATCTTATATGTTTCTCCTATCGAACTTCGATTCCTACCGACTCCACAGCCGTAATGAACTACAGATGCACCAACTCTTTCAAACACTAAATACAAACTCTAAAATAAACTCACTAATTTATGAAGGAAAGTAAAAATGTGGCCCTAATATGATCTCTCTAATTCTCTCTCTAGATTGGACTCTAGATAGGGGGGAAGACGGGGTGTTTTTCTCTGAAGGAATACCCTCCTATTTATAGGCTTCAAGGGTTGCCTCAAGGCACCTCTTCAAAATGTGTCCACATTCAATGAATCTTCTAGAAGGTGTGTCCGGCGCCTAGGCGCCGGACACCGCGTCCAGTTCTTCTCACCTCTTCACTTTGGATCGCACCTCTTCGTGATTAAAACCGTTTTGAAGCGTCTAAATACATTGTATCACATGTCCTATAAACCAGGAACAACTGTCAATCTTCTAGAAGGTCCAATAACCGCTCACACCGTTAAAATAACAACCCAAAAGTCGTCAAAAACTTAACAGTTTTCTGTATCGAGCTGGTACTTAGGCGCCGGACTCTGGCGCCTAGGCGCCAGGCCAGTAATTTCGACAATTTTGCATTTTGGCTCTATTTTTGCTCCCTTTTGCTCCTTTTTGCTCCTTTTTCATATTTTTCTCCTTTTTGAACATTTTGTATCACCTACATCAAAAAATACAAAAATACCTTTCATTAAAGCATAATATCCTTAAAATTTAATAAAAATCAAGGCATAAAAATAGGTATTTTTTTCTTGGATCAAAATCCCCCAAACTTAAATGTTACTTGTCCTCAAGTAACCCTTTTTACTATATAAAATGTATAATATTTGGAATAAAAAGGTAAATATTTAAGACTCCTTATGATTTTTGATTTTATAAAGGCTTTAGTAAATCATTAACCAAATTTCACTAACTAAGTTTAATATTAAGAATTTAAAGAATATTCTAACTACCAAATCATAAGACTTCAAAAATTTTTCATTCACTTCGAAAATCATTGTAGTTTATTATATTAAGATCACATAAATTATTCACAAGAAAAAAATCTTCATGAAATTCATTTCTAATAAAAATACATGTATAAAAATTAAGTAATATATGTAATTAGTATTTTTTTTATAAGTTAATTCAAGGGAAGCCAATTTTTGATTAGGCATTTCCTCAAGCTTCTCCTCTCTTTTTCATTTTTTTTCTATCCTTTTTTTTAAGAGAGGATTACTGTATCTGGATAGCCTGTTAATGGTTTTGAACTTCACTATCCTTAACTTATATTTTCAAACTTATACATTTTCACTTAATTATTATAACATACATAGATTTCAAAAAGAATTTCAATCTATTCATTTTCACTTAATTATTATAACATACATAATTTTTGATTTCTTAATACTTCTAAAATTCAATTCTCTACTATGAATAGAAAAATTTCTTAATCTTATTTTTCTTTAAGTTGAATAATTATATTCTTAAAATCAATCAAAGTTTATAAAATTTTTTATTAAGTCCACTAAATTATTTATAATTTCAAAAATTTAAGTGATCTTAAATAGATTTTTCATTCCTCATGTTATGTTAAAAAAAAAAATTATTTTAAGAAAATATTAGTTCTTAAAGGACAAATAAAATTTAAATTTAAATGTATTTTCCCTTTCCCCCAAACTTAAGTTTTGGACTATCATGAAATTTTTTTTTTAAGTATGAGAGAAAAAAAAACATAATTTTAAAAGGGAATTTTTATAAGTATGAAAAAAACATTCTAGAAAGAAAAATTTACTTCTACACATGCTTTTATGAATAATACTGAAATAATGAAGCATGTATAAAAGTAAGCAGCTCATTAGTAATTAAATTAAATGACTATACTACTTATAATAACAGAAATAGAACAACAATACTAACTACTAAACAGTAGGTTGAAACAGAAATAAACATAAATTTATCCAAATTTCAATCTTAAACACAATACATTAAAAATATTCTAACAACAGTCTTAACACCCAACAATCCACACAAAGTACATGAACAAATCTAAACTAGCAAACAACAAACAACAATCAATACTAGCAAACAAACTAAACTAACAAAAGACTTAGCACAACTCAGAGGTAAATCAGGCCACTAATCACTTTCTGTAGCCTCATCATCGTCATCATCACCAAAAGAAAACTCAACATCCTTAGGATCAACATATGGTGAGAAACTAGGAAAGGTAGGAAACTGAACACATGCTCTCCCTTCAGAAATCTAACGAGAGCTTCATCATACTCAGCATCATAACTACTCTTCCTCTAGGTATACTAAGATAAATGATCAATTTTCTTATCAATAGAATCAACTCTGCAGTGAGTTTCAAATAACTCATGTTGTGGCTCTATAAATAGATCATGCATCGATTCCCAAAAAACTAGATGGTGGCTTAGCAGTAGAAGTAGAAGGTCTGGAAGTGGAAGGTCTACCTGAAGTGTGTGCAGAAGTAGAAGGAGCAGTCGATCTCTTCCCTCGAAGACGATCATATATACTAACAATCTCCTCGCCCAATTGGCTTGGTAGACTTCGGCTTCTCCTCGAAATATCGCGAGTGACTCCATTGCTAACACATAAAGAATAGATCAAAGATGGGAATCCCGGCCTCACGTAAGTGCTCGGATCTAGCGATGAGACTCCACAGAATCATAAATAATACTGCCGACATCTATCGGCTTCCTCTCCTGAATGCAATAGTTCAGGATAGCTCTTTCTATGATAACTTCACTCAGGTCGTTGGAAGGTAGAAGTCTAGCAGAAATAAAATAATGCCAAGCCTTTGAAACATCATTTAGCTTAGAAGATTTGAAGTTTACCCGTTTTTCATTCCGGATCTTCCAGGCTCCAGTGCCGTCAGTCAAATAAGCAATAATCATCTCAAGATCTCCCTCAGATGGAGATAATCTAGAATAGTGGCACTCGATGGTAGGTGGCAGTCCATAAAACACATTGATCCTCTCCAGAGTAAATCCTACTCCAATACCTCTGACGAAGACTTCGTAGTCTTCCGCATCTAAAAAGTTTGCATAAAATTCGCGAATGACTGGAATAACAGCAACAACAGTGAAATAACAGAATCATTGCCAGTTGTGCGCAACAATTGTGTTCTCGATCATTTCACCCGGATTGTAAAAGCTTCGCTCTGAGATAAATTTTCTGGACGTCGCAAATTCATGATATCGAAAAGGCAATGTCGGAGTCGCGAACTTGCTACTGTCAAAATTTTCTCGTCCCTTCCCTCGCTTAGATTTCAGTGTCATCTAAACGTGAAAGAAAACAAGAACAAATTTAGGAATAAAATATTTAACCTCTTTTTAAGTTTAAGAAACTTAAAATAAGTTTAAAAATCCAAATAGAATCCCTAAAAATCAAAGTTTTTCTCAAAATTTCGGTTTTTAGCAAAACATAGGAAAAACTATGGTGAAAATCGAAAATAAATGGATTAGAGTGTAGATCTGACCTCGAGACGAAGAAATCAAGTGATTTCGCGCCCAAATACTTGATGTTTTGACCTCAAAATGGATCTAAGAGGTGTATTTTCGTGAAAATGGGGAAGGAGATGAAGCTTAGGCGTCATCCATGGCTAATGGGGTTTATATGGTGTTTTTCGGGTAAACAGGCCGAACCGGAGCTTAGGCGTCGAATTCTGGCGCCTAGGCGCCAGACTCGCTTTTCACAAAAATCACTCTAAAAATTTTATTTTCCACAAAAATTCATAAATTCAACTTTCAATTACTCATATTAGAGTAGGGCTTCAGTTTCTAACTTCCAAAATATTTTCCAAAAAATTTTAAAAATTAAATATTAAATCCACCAATCAAACACAAGGTTTAAATCAAAATTCTCTAATTTCCATTTATAATCTTCAATATTGGCTCAATATACTTCAGATAAGTATAATATAATGATTCAAGTCCTAACACACAATCAAACAACATAATTTGAAAATAAATACAACACAAATTGAACATGAAAGCAAATACACAAACAAACACAATCGATTCACTAAATCGATACAACGACTCACTAGATAAATCACGATCTCACCAAATCACTATCTAATTTTCATTATCTTCACAATGAAGATTGCTTGGCCTACTAAGGAAGAATACTAACACTATTGGAAAATTCGTAGTCGTTTTCTCGTCGATCCAATTGTTCTTCACATACATCTCTACTTGAGCATCTTGATAAGCCACTAGATGATCAAATTGGAGTTTCGCTTGCCATTCCAGATGTTCAATTTGATGATACATCTCATGGAGGCAATCTCCAATACTCTTGAAATCCGCTTCAAATTTATCAAGACGACTAGAAATTTTCTCCAAACTTACAAGTGATGAAACCATCGAAGTAGGGTCGAGGATCTTTTGGACCTTTGTCTCTAGCCTCTTCTCCAAGATTTCTCCTCTCCATTTCTTCAAAAATCCTCTCTAATCTCTCAAGAATGGAGTGTATGGGTCGAAATAATGGTTGCATAGGGATTGGGGACGAAGATAGGTTAATTTAAAGGTGAAAATCTTGTGAAAAACTGAAAGTTTTCGGTTTTTGCACGACCTAGTAACCGTGGCTCTTAGGCGCCAAATCTGGCGCCTAGGCGCCGGACCCATCGACACACAGCTTATTATGGCGCGTAGGCGCCGAGGCGCCGGAACCATGTTCGACTCCGTTTCGCCTAAATTCAAATTTCAAGATTTCGTTCTCCAAAATTAGGTAAATTATAATGATAAGATCAGAACAATCTCAATAACACAATTATACATAATTTCAATGAAGGTTAACTTGATCTCCTTTTTACTCACATATGAAATGGAGTGATCCAAAGTCCAAACTTTATATACTTCAAGATAATTTTTAATTTTTTGAAGTTATATAAAATTTAGTCAAGACCGAGGCATAACCATACATTAAAAATGAAAAAACACACTAAAAATAAAATCAATGGGTTGCCTCCCATTAAGCGCTTGGTTTAACGTCGTCAACCAGACCTAAGTAATTCTTATGCTTACTAAAATCTTCTTCCCCGGCAACGGTGCCAAAAACTTAACCCGAAGTCCTCTGAAGATCAACGTATTAATTAATGCTTTCAAAAATATATGTTATAAATAATAATAGAGGCTAGTGTATATAAATATAATTTTATGGAAAATATTTTACACACTAGGGGTTCTACGCAAGTATACGTATCGTTTCAAGTAATATAGGGCTTTGAAACAAAGACCCCAATATCGTTCCCACGATGAGAGAGTTATAGATCTTTAAATATTTTTATTTTAAAGTATTTCTTTTATAATTAAAAATAAAATATCTTTAATTTACTAGATGCAATAATAAAGCGGAAATAAAATAATTGATGTAAATAGCAATAAGAAAGCAACTTTCTCCCTCTCAATTAATTAAAGATTTTCTAAGATAATGATAATATCCGTGGAGAATATAAATTTATGGATTGTGCCAAATAGAAGCATTCATATTCTTTACCCTTTGATCCAGGTGCAAAGAACATTGGCTATCCTATAAATCAGGTCCGAATGTATTGTTAGTAGAATGGGTTAATCTAGGCTTACACTATTAGATGTCCAAGGGTAGCTATGGTCGGCCCTACTAGTGACCCTTTCCTCTTCTATAAACCAAATCATAAGATTTTAGTCTGTCATTCTAAAAACTTATCAATTCTACGCCCAATATATAACATCTTCCTATTTATTTGCACTTCACCTTGAATAACCCGCATAAGGCCTTCGACTACCCAAGGATTCATGTGATATCTACAAGTTAAGAATTCATCTCCTTCTAGGTCTCAAAACTCTTCAACAGGTTTTAACAATTTAAATGGCCAATTTAAATAGTAAATTAAGAACCGATATTAATATCATCACAATGTTTTGAAAATATATGATTTTTAATTCTCCGACGAATTTTGTATTATCTTATTTATCTTTTCATAATTGAAAGGAGAAAGTAAAGTAACTACTCATAACACCTTGAAATTAAATAACAAAACATAATAAATAAACTTTGAATCAAAATAAAAATACTTATCTTAGATGTTTCTCCTACTGAACTTCGATTCATACCGACTCCACGACGTAATGAACTACAGATGCACCAACTCTTTCAAACTCTAAATACAAACTCTAAAATAAACTCACTAATTTATGAAGGAAAGTAAAAAGGTGGCCCTAATATGATCTCTCTAATTCTCTCTAGATTGGACTCTAGATAGGGGGTAGATGGGGCATTTTTCTCTGAAGGAATACCCTCCTATTTATAGGCTTTAAGGGTTGCCTCAAGGCACCTCTTCAAAATGTGTCCACATTCAATGAATCTTCTAGAAGGTGTGTCTGGCGCCTAGGCACCGGAATCTGGCGCCTAGGCGCCGGACACCGCGTCCAGTTCTTCAAACCTCTTCACTTTGGATCGCACCTCTTCGCAATTAAAATCATTTTGAAGCATTCAAATACATTGTATCACATGTCCTATAAACCAGGAACAACTGCCAATCTTCTAGAAGGTCTAATAACCGCTCACACCATCAAAATAACCGCCCAAAAGTCGTCAAAAACTTAACAGTTTTCTATATCAAGCTGGCGCTTAGGCACCGGACTTTGGCGCCTAGGCGCCAGGCCAGTAATTTCGACAATTTTGCATTTTGGCTCTATTTTTGCTCCTTTTTGCTCCTTTTTCATGTTTTTCTCTTTCTTGAACATTTTTGTATCACCTACATCCAAAAACACAAAAATACCTTTCATTAAAGCATAATATCCTTAAAATTTAATAAAAATCAAGGCATAAAAATAGTTTTTTTTTCTTGGATCAGTGGCGGTGGTCTTTCAACAGTAATTTTCATAGGTTTCAAAGGAAAATCAGGATATAAACTTTCATTTTCTCCTTCAATTTCTTCTTTTTCCTTTTCAACTACAGTTTCTTTTTGAACTCTTCTTTCCAACTCTTTTCCACTTCTCAATTGAATAGCCTTAATTTGTTCTTTTCCTTGACCTTTAAGATTTACTTTAACATTTCTAGGTAAAGTTCTAATAGGTTTATTTCTTAATACAGTAGCAATTTGCCCTAATTGGTTTTCTATGTTTTTAATAGCAGCTCCTTGACTTTGTAATTGATTACCCATATTCATAAATAATTCTTCCATATACAACTTCTTCTCCTTAAATTATGAATTATTATAAAAACCTAGTGGATTAGAAGGTCTATAATTAGAATTACCCTGGTTGTTTATATTTCATAATGGGTTTACTGGATTGTTCCCCCACTGAAGATTAACAAGATTTGCATTACCTTGGTTATTCTAATTAAAGTTTGGATGATTTTTCCAACCTGAATTATAATAGCTTGAATAAGAGTTATTTTGTCTATTACTTATTACAATTATAGTTTCATATGAAGATTGAGCATCTACAATTTGTCCTAATGAATTTTCTTCTAACATTGGAGGTGTTTGAGAATGATTCATTCCGTATTGATTTATTTTCTTTGAAAGAGCAGCAATTTGAGAAACTATCATATTTAAAGCATCAGAATCATGAATACTGGCTACTCTCTTAGGATTTACCCTTTCAGTAGGTCATTGAAAATTATTGGTAGCTATTTCTTCTATTAACGCATAGGCTTCTTCAAAAGGTTTAGACATTAGTGATCCACCAGCAGCAGCGTCAATTATAGATCTAAGAGATCCTACTAATCCATTATAAAATGTTTAAATAATTAACCAATCTAGTAAAGCATGATATGGACATTTCCTAAGAAGTTCTTTAAATCTTTCCCATGATTCATTTATCAATTCTCCCTCATACTGACTGAAAGATGTGATATCATTTCTAAGTTTAGCAGTCTTAGATGGTGGAAAATATTTCGATAAAATTTTTTGCAAAAGTTCTCCCCATGTTTTAATAGATCCAGGTGTTAACAAATTTAACCAAGCCTTAGCCGTATCCCTTAGCGAAAAAGGAAAAAGTCTAAGTCTGACAGCATTATCAGACACTCTGTCGTACTTAAAAGTAGGACAAAGTTCTAAGAAACTAGCAAGATGTAAATTAGGATCTTCATTTGAAGTTCCACCAAATTGATTGTTTTGTACCATTTGGATAATTATAGGTTTAAGCTCAAATGAACTAGCAGCTACATCAGGATTTTGGATAGTTAAGTGAATTTCATCTAATGTAGGGTTAGCGTAATCTCTTAATTGTCTAGATTGATGTTCATTTTCTACTCTTTGATTTTTTACGTTGTTTTCCATTGTTTCAGAATTTATAGGTTCTTTTCTCAGTTTTCTAATTATCCTAACAGTGCGTTCTAATTCCGAATCGTAGGGTATAAGATTTTCAAAACCAAATTTACGCATACAATCGAAATCACTACACAGCAAAACAGTTAACTAAATAAGTTGCAATTCTATTAAAAAGTTTTCTAATAGTCCTAATTTGTCTGTTACTCTAATTATGTTATATTCCCCAGCAACGGTGCTAAAAACTTGACCGTGATTTTTAATATACTTAAAAATATAAGAATTCAACACCACTACTAGAAGATCTATATCCTCAGCAATAACGCCAAATTGACTTGGAGCGTAATTTTAATTTTATTAACAATTATATATTATAATCTTTTAATAGCAGAGTTACCTTTAAACACAAGTATACGTATCACTCAAGTAATACAGAGCTCTAGTGGAGTCCTGGATATCTATCCCACAGGGAATATTTTACAGGCTACATACTAGGATTATAGAAATCAATTCAGAAATCACAACTAAATCGAAATTGCCTATCTGTCACTAATACGCAATCAACAATAATATGAAATTTAAATTAAACTAGTTCTACAAACAATTAACTAATACTACTAAAGTTAAGTTCAAATATATAAGCAAGAATATTTCTCCTTTGTTAAGATATTTAATTGAATAAATAATTAGAATTAGTTTTAAAATGGTGTTGTGCCAAATAGGAGCAAACCTATTCTTTACCATTTGGTCCAGGCATAAAGAACATTGACTAATCCTATGTTTGGTTACTGAATCTGCGGCTAGGCTGGGAGGTTACTGACTCTCACTTTGGTGCTCCCACGTTCCCCTCGCCTAAGGGCTAACAATCTACACTTCAGCACCCAAAAGATCGGACCAAATTAAGAATTTTAGCCTTTCACTCTAAAATCTCCAATTCTACACCCGATTAATATTATTTCCCTATTTATTTGCACCCTCCTTCCAAGGACTTTGACCTCCCCGAATATCAGATGTAATCTTTATTATAGTTGTTTAACTCAACAGATTTTAACTATTCAATTGACCAGATTAAAAGTAAATTAAGATCTAAGTTAAAGATTATCATAACTTATTTAAATCTTTTATGGCACATTAATTCTACTTATCATATCACAAAAATATCAAAACAAGGAGAAAGATAGAACAACTACTCAGAATTCATGGAGAGGATGCAATAAATCTTGGATTTCATATATAAAAGTAAAGCACTACAAACTAAAGTAAATAAATGCAACTTATCTTAAATTCCTCCCCAAGTAAACTCCTTGAAGTTCCTCTGAATCTCTTCCTTCTTTATAGTACTTGGAATTCTCCTTCGAAACGGGAATGCAGAAGAGATCTCTCACTTCCCTTCCACTCTTACTATCCTTCAAAGAATTCCTCACAATCTCTATTTGAACTCACTATTTAACACTCACTAATAACAATGGACACTAGTGAAATCTCTATTGGACACTAAGTAACTATTAAAAATATCTAATAGTACTTTTTACATACTCTTATTGACTTTTAGAGGACTCCAAAAAGACAATTTTTTGGCCTAAAATGGTTCTTTTTAAAGTTGTTGAAGAGTCTCCAAGGGTTTTCCAGGCATCCCTTTGAAAATCGTCCACATTCGACATATATTGTGAAAGAACCATTGATCCCGCCCTCGGCGGCCTCGAGTTGCATTGTCGGTGGCCTTCTAGAAATAGTGTTTTAAACTGACCTCGCCATCGACGGCATCGACCTCCACCATCGGCGACCTTCTAGAAACAGTGCTTTAAACTGACCTCGCCGTTGGTGGCCTCGACCTCTGCCATCGGTGCCCTAGGTCAAATTTTCATATTTTAGTCCTTTCTGCTCCAAATTCGCTCATTTTTTATTATTTTCACTCCTTTGTCCTTAAATATTCATACCTGCAGAAAAACACTAAAAATACCCTTCTTTAAAGTGCAATATCATCAAAATAAGTATAAAATAGGCATGAAAATCTTAAACTTTTTCCTTGGGTCACAAATCACTCCATTAATCTTATGGTTCACTAAAGCAGAGCTGTAAAGAAACCTGGAAAGAAGAGTGGAAAGGACAAGCAAGGACCACTAAATATTAATGTGTCTTCTCCCTAATTCACAAACAGGAACATAAAGGAATTAAGTGCCACTTTTGCAGAAAGCCTAGAAACTATCAAAATGAGTGTTAAAAACTCAAAGACTGGTTCGAAAAGAAAGGTAAACATTATGTTTCTATACGTTTCAAATCAAATTTGGCAGAAGTTCCTTATAATACCTGGTGGATTGATTCTGGTTGTATCACTCATGTTTTTAATACGATACAAGGATTCCTTACAACCCAAATCATAAACCTAAATAAAAAGTTTATCTTCAAGGAAAACCGAGTCAAAGCACTAGTTGAAGCCATTGGAACCTACCATTTGATTTTAGATACTGGACATCATTTAAACCTTTTTCAAACACTTTATGTCCCTTCTGTTTCTCGTAATTTTATTTCATTACTAAACTTGATTCTATTGGATACTCCTTTAAATTTGGAAATGGTTGTTTCAGTTTACTTAAACACAATCATCTCATAGGTTCTGGTATTTTTTGTGATGGTCTATATAAGCTTAAACTTGATAACCTTTTCGTTGAGACACTGATAACTTTGCATCATAATATTGGTACTAAACATGGTTTTATGAATAAAAATTCAGCTTATTTGTGGCAGTAACGTTTGGATCATATATCTAAAGAAAGAATTGAAGGATTAGTAAAGAATGAAATTCTTAATGAATTAGATTTTACTGATCTTGGCCTCTGTGTGGATTGTATTGAAGGAAAGCACACCACTCTCATACTTAAAAAAGCCGCCAAAAGAAGCACACAGCTCTTTGAAATTATACACACCGATATTTGTGGATCTTTTGATGTTCCATCTTTTGGTGGAGAAAAATATTTTATTACCTTTATTGATGAATTTTCACGTTATGGTTATGTCTATTTATTGCATAAAAATCTCAAGCTATAGATGCCTTAAAGGTTTATATAACTGAGGTTGAGAGACAATTAGACAGAAAAGCGAAAATTATCAGGTCTGATAGAGGCGGTGAATATTATGGAAGTTACAATGAATATGGACAATGTCCAGGTCCATTTGCTAAATTCCTTCAAACTAATGGCATATGTGCTCAATACACTATGCAACAAATACTACAACAAAATGGTGTTGCAGAAAGACGAAACCTTACTCTAATAGAAATGGTTAGGAGTATGATGAGTAATTCTTCTTTACCCTCATCATTGTGGATGCATGCCTTAAAGACTGTTGCATATTTGTTAAATAAGATTCCTAGTAAAACAGTTCCAAAGACTCCTTTTGAACTGTGGACAGGAAGGAAACCTAGTTTAAGGCACCTCTGTGTTTGGGGTTGTCTGGCAGAAATAAGGATATACAATCCACATGAAAAGAAACTGGACTGAAGAACAATCAGTGGTTTTTTCATTGGTTATCCAGAAAAATCTAAAGGGTATAGATTTTGTTGTCCTAGCTGTATTACAAGAATCATTGATACTGGAAATGCTAAGTTCATTGAAAATGGTGAAGTTAGTGTGAGTTTGGAACTACGTAAAGTGGAGATCCAAGAAATTAGGGTTCAAGTTCCTTTACCCAAAATTTCTTCTCGAGTTGTTATTCTTATAATTGTTGAACAGTTTGACAACTTACAGAAACAACACATAATTGATCAAACACCCCACAATGAAACTGTCACTAATAAAGTTGCTTTAGATGAACCACAAGAAGTAGCACCTAGAAAGTCTTAAAGACAAAAACGGTCTGCTATTTCTGATGATTATGTGGTTTATCTACACGAGTCTGAATTTGACTTAGGAGTCAATGAAGATCCAGTTTCATTTTCACAAGCCATAGAAAGTGCAAATTCTTCTAAATGGTTAGATGCAATGAAAGATGAGTTGAAATCGATGGAACACAACAAAGTCTGGGATATCGTTGAATTGCCTGAAGGTTGTAAAAAAGTCAGGTGTAAATGGGTCTTTAAGACTATGCTCGACTCAAATGGCAATATTGAATGATATAAAGTCAGATTTGTTACCAAAGGTTTCACTCAAAAAATGGCATCGACTACAAAGAAACATTTTCTCCGGTTTTTAAAAAAGATTAATTTAGAATTATCATGGCACTAGTAGCTCATTTTGATTTGGAGTTACACCAAATGGATGTGATAACTGCATTTCTGAATGGAAATTTAGATGAAGAGGTCTACATGAGTCAACCTGAAGGATTTTCGGTTGAAGGAAAAGAACACATGGTGTGTAAACTTAAGAAATCAATATACATACTTAAGCAAGCTTCCCGAAAATGGTATCTTAAGTTCAATGATATCATCACATCCTTTAGATTTAAAGAAAACACTGTTGATCGGTCTATATATCTAAAGGTCAGTGGGAGCAAGATCATATTTCTCATTCCGTTGTACGGCTTATTTTTAGGTTGTGTGATATTTTGAAAAGGGGTCGCCTAACGTAAGTTGTCGGCGAATTTAAATTTTAAATTTGATTTAAATATATATATAATTTAGAAAGTAGTATTTGGCTTTGAAAATAATTTTTAAATTTGAAAGTTTTAAGATATGAGATTAAACCGATCTCACATTCCAAATAGTTTATATAAACGAGCACCGCACCACAAACCGTGTATCTATCCCTAAGGATAGACACACTCGCTCGATGGTGGGGCTCGATCAAATAAACTAGAAGTTTTGTGACATCCGTTTGGTCCGCGAACCAATTTTATAAGCCGACAAATTCCCCGCTTAATATGAAAGTATTAAACAGGGTTTATATTACTCGGGTTCTTTAAAATTCCCTATAAGGGCAAGCCCCTATAGTTAATTACATCTTAAGTGACGGGAATCACTTAAGAAAACTCTCGATAATAATCAATAATTCTGCTCTCAAGAATTTCAAAGTTTAAGGTTTTCAAAGATTGAATTTTGGAGTTTCAATAGGGAATGGATCAAATTTTGGAACATTTTGTTTTGTGAATTCAAAGGAAGAAAGGTAGGAGAAATCACTGATTCGAAGTGAACTTCGGTAATTTCCCGACTATCCTATCGTTTGGCTTGAATTTAGGAAAGTCCTAATACTTATTTAAATGTTTTGATCTTGCCAATTTTAATTAATTAGGGCTTATATTTGTATGATAAAATCAAACAAATAGCCTAGAAGATATGAGGGTTTATGTCGTATCGGACGACTACCTCGGAATCCTAAGACCGGTTAGGGCTTAATTTGCAATGCAAATGCCTAACGAAGAGTTGAGGATTTATGTTGCACTAGGCAAGCTACCTCGAAGTCCTATGACCTTGTTGTTTAATTCTAGGAAAGTTTTGCTGAAGTAGGTTCGAGTTTTGCTGACGACGATGGCCGTCGTCGCCCACCATGCTCCAAGCTCCTTGTTGTTGCAGAGGTTTAGTTTTAGAAATCATAAATCGGGGATGAGAAAAGTGTTTTGGTTTAGAGAAGTCTTAATTTTCCAAGTGTTCTTGTATTTTGATTAAAACAAATCTTAAAGTTGATTATAACGACACCGGTTAAGATCCCACGGTTCCATCCTTCCGGCATCATTATTTTTATCGGATTCACTTAGTCCGGATGAATTTGCTAAACTCAACTGAATGAGTTCCACACTTTCATTTAGACCGTGGGAAATCCCGTTAGCAACACGTAGGTTACATCATCCGAGGTATTCCCGATCATCCAACAGGACGTTTTAATTTAGTTGTAATTGTAGTTTTGTGTTCTGTTTGTGATTAAATTTTGAGTTGTTTTATATTTTGAAATGTTGTGGCGGTGAATTTTATTTTGCAATAACTTTTAACTTAATTTTGGTTTCAGTTTTAGGGACTATCCTAAAGGTGTGGGTTTTCATGCAACAGTTGTTTTATCATGCAAGAAAAGTAAAATGCATTTGCAATAAAGTAAATTGCAAGAAAGTAAATTGCAAAAAAGTAAATTGCAATAAAATAAAAGCGTACCTGGAGGGTCTTCCCGTCATCCCAAGCTGCACTTAAAACACAATTAGAATATTTAAACAAGTTCCTAGGTAAAGCTAAGGGAAAGGTTATGGTTTTCTACCAAATTCCTAATCCTATAGCTAGTCATCTCCTATGAAGTCTAGGTTCTTTGGGTTTTTGTTGTTTGAGGACGATTTTCATCATCAAAGGACAATTAAGTCCAATTGTTCTTATAAATATCCTATCATATTGAGGAAGTGCTTAAGAAGAATCTTAAACATCTTTTCAATATTTCCAGGATTGTTTTAAGTACAAATGAATTTAATTATATAAATGAATCAATCGTCCGAGGTTTTCAAGTTTTGTTAACTTGCTCGATGAACTAGGACATTTGAATATCCTATGAGTGAAGTAACATTTCATTTGACGTTTAATTTAGGAGTTATAATAATCAAAGCTTTCAAGGGTAAATTAATATTCAAATGATTTAATTTAAGTTAAAGGGTTTAAATTTGGAATAGTGTTCAAGTTGTTTTATATTTAATTTCTTTTATGTCTTAGGTGATGTTATATTTAATTTGATTTAATTTAATTTGGTTTTAATTTAACTTAATTTAATTTAATTTGATTTGATGTTTAATTAATTTGATTTGATTTAATTTAATTTAATTATTTAATTTAAATTAATTTAATTTAATTTAATTTAATTGTTTAAATTAATTTAGTTTAATTATTTAATTTAATTTAATTTAATTTAATTTAATTTAATTTAATTGTTTAATTTAATTTAATTTAATTTAAATTCAATTTAATTTAATTTAATTTAATTTAATTGATTTAATTTAATTTTAATTTAATTATTTAATTTAATTTAATTGTTTAATTATTTAATTTAGTTTAATTTAATTTAATTTGTTTTAATTTATTTTAATTTAATTATTAAATTTAATTTAATTTTAATTTAATTTATCTTTAATTTACTTTATTTTTTTAATTTTAATTGAAATTTCAAAAAGTTTAATAATTTAATTAAGTCTTTTAATATTTTAAATTTGAATTTTAATTAAAAGTTGAACATAAATGAGATGATTAATTTAGGGATTTTTAAATTAAAGAATAATCTCTTCCTAATAAATATCCCTTATTTTAATAATTCCAATTTTATTATTCTTCCAAATTTAATCTATTATTTAATTAAAGTTTAATCATTTTAAAATTATTTAATGGGTTTCTACCCTTTAATTATTTAAATTTCAATCATCCAAATCAGATTAAGATCAAATATTTTACTTGTTGATTTTTTATTAAACCTAAAGTTTTAATTAAGGGTTAAAAGTTTAATTACCATTTTACCCCTTAAGCTTAATAATTTCATAACTCACTAAATTGAACTCAAATGAACTTGAAATTTTTATGTGACTTCACTCATATGTCAATAAAGACATGAGAGGAGAAAATGTGATTTTTCTGTATTTAATTTATTTATATAATTATTTTTGTGGAAAATAGAGATTTTCAAGGAAAATTTGATAACATGACCAAAGGAAAGTTTCTGTCCTTAAGAAAATTAGGGGACATTCCTAATGACCAGAGAAGCACTTGGACCAATTTTGGTGATTTTTTAAATTATATTATTTTTATTATAATTATTTTAAGTTTTGAAGTATTAATTAATTTAAAAATAAAATAAATGTTGAAAAATGGATTTTATATTTTTCAAAAATCTCTCTGATATCAAGGAAACCAGAGAAACAAATTTTGCAATTTTCTGATTTTTCTATGATTTATTATAATTATTTTAGTGAAAATGCTAGAAAATACATTTTTTAATTTTTAAAATTACCTTAGGGCTTTAAAATTCAATATCTCACTAAATAGACCTAGGAAAAATGTGGGATTTGCTCCTAAGTGATTAAAATTCAAAATGTGACATTTTGGTGAATTTTATTATTTTTGTGATTTTTATTATTTTTTAATTATTAAAAATATTAAAATATTATTAAAAATCAACTTTTTTAGAAAATTGAAATTTTAATTTTCTTGGGTTCCCCTGATATCAGAGAGGTTCCAAAACCAATTTGGTGAATTTTTGAAAGGTATTTTAAAAGTTATGAATTTTTAAAGTTTAAAATGACTAAGTGGCTTAATCAACCCAATTAGTGGGGCCAACCAAGCCCAATTGACCTCAAATTTTTATGGTGGATTCCTCTGATCCTAAGGGTCAGTGGAGAATTGATTTCAAGTCAATTTGATACATGGTTAACTCTAATTAATTAAAGACCTATTTTGGGTGTTTAAGCCAATTAGAGTTGTTCTGAATGAACTAAGCCAAAATCTATTTTTCCTAGGGTTCTCTGGTCATAAGGAACATCACCAAATTTTCCTAGAATTTATTTCACAACATGCTAATTTTTGGAATTAAAATACTCAAAACAGCAACATGCATTTGAAAAATAAATAACTTTTCACAGAGATGGCCTCCGACCTTGGAAAATTCAGGGAATGTTCCCAAGTTCGGAGGCTTCAAAAGCCCTATGGTCTCATGCCATGGTGAATTGTATACATGCATGGAGAATTAAATGTATGCAGAGAGTAAATAAATTATAAAAAATAAAATACTTGATGAAATTAAATGATTTCTTTTCCACATTATTCTCCTCTGTTCACCGAGCAAGAGGGTATTTTTATTTTATTTTTATGATTTTCCTACACGGAGATATGAATTTTGAAGTTTAGGGAATTAAATAAATCAGAAAATACCCTATTTTTCTATTTATCCACGCGGCGCCAGCGAAACATCGGCAGCTCCGAAGGGGTACGTGTCGCGCTGTGATTGGGCGCCGCCATCTGAGTCAGCAGTCCGGGCCCCGCGGTTCTCGCACCGTTTCCTGGTCCGACGCGATCCTGACCATCCGTGCGCGCGTGTATTGAATGGACGGCATCCGTTCATCGTCCCCAAGTGTTCTCACCCGAGAGCCGTCCACACTAAATCCCTAAGATCTCACTCGATTCTCAATGGATTTTTACGTTCCTATACTCTATGGATTCGTCTTGAAGAGACGAATGCATCCATACGATTAACATGCATCGAAACTAAGGCATTTGAAATAGAGAATCTTCGAAGCTCGGGATGAAGAGTTAGCTCATACCTTGGCTCGGAGAAGTGTGGCTTCAATCCGAGAGTTGTTGCACCTTCGATTGGGTCCTAGCAAGCTCCGGATGAAGTCTCCCGGTCCGGTGAATTGTCCGGATATGATTTCGACCAAGCCCGATCACAAAGCTTGGAGGCCGGAGCAACCGGGTGGCCTCGGAGATGGGGCTTTTGAGGGTGGACACCTTCCCTTGGTCCGGTGAAGGTGTAGAGCCAATCAATTTGAGATTTGGCTCACCGTGGAGAAGTGTCCCGGTTTTGGGTGGAATTTCAACTCGAAATCGAGCTTTCGGAGGAGAAATGGCGGGTGAATTCCACCTGGGATCAAGTGCTCTAAGGGTGGAGAAGGGTCTGGAACAATTTTGGCAGAGTTTTGGCAAGGTTTGTGCTTAGCTCTTCCCATGGCCGAGAGGGGTGGAGTTTAAATAGGAGAGGGTGGAGGGCCTCCCAGGGGGAGTTAGGGCTTGGGATCAGCTGCTCTGGTGAGGAGAAGATCGACCATGGTAGCCACCTGGGGATGGGGCGGCTCAGCAAGTGAGAATTTCAATGTTGGCTCACATGTGAACTCTCGGCCATGGTGTTTTCCGGCGGCTCGGTGGCCGGCCGGCCGAGCAATGGTCACCATCTTGGTCAGGTGGGTCGTAGTGGGGTTTAGTGTAGGCAATTGGCAAATGCCATGTGTAAAGGAGTTGGATTGAAATGGAATGGGGGATGAGCCTATTTTGGGTCCAAATGGGTCAACCCACCTTTTGGGCTTGGTTCACCTCCCCATGGCCTCGATTTTGGGCCGAGAGGATCAGTTGGGTCAGCCAAGAGAGAGTGGTGTGGTCTCTATCCATGATGAGGTGGCTAAACATGGTTTAGTGTGTGACATGCTTAAGGTAAAAAGGCTTAATGAAAGATTAGGAAAGGAGCCCCTCCTTTTACCATTAATGGCATGGTCACATGTCAAGCCTCCCATGGCTTCATGTGGCTTGTCAATGGCTTGCATGGCTTGTCTTTGGCTTCGGGAAAGTTGAGTCAATTTCATAAAAATGGGTTTTAAGAAATTTTTGGTAATTTAATGGGAATTTGGATGAAGCTTCATTTGGAATAATTCAATGATGATTTTAGGACTTAGGTAATGGATTTAATTAAATGGATGACAAATGGAGATGTCATGTGGGCTTTAGGGTAGATTTGGGCTTTTGAATTTTGAAGGAAATGGGCTTTTAAAGTGGTTTAAGGAATGGGCCCTTAAGTTTAAAAATGAATTTATGGATGGGAATTTTGTAAAGAGGTTGGGCCAAATAATTGTTGGGTTTAGCTCATAGATGTGTCATGAGTGATTTGAAAAAAATTGGGGGTGATTTGGATTTGAATTGGGTTGAATTTGGGTTAGGTTTGGGCTTAGGTCAAAAATGGGCCTTTTAACCTTGGGTTGAGTTTGAGTAGGGTTTGGGTCTAAATTTTGGGCAAATCATGTTAGGGTTTTGTTTGTGGGACTGTTAAGGAAGATTTAGAAAAGATTTGAGGTTAATTGGAGTTGAATTGGGTGAGTTTGGGTTAAGTTTGGGTCATGGGTCCAAATTTGGGCTTTAAGGCCAAAAGTGAGATTGGATCCAAATGTCAATCAAATTGGACTTGGATTTGGTCTAAATTGGTATTGGGAATGTTGAATTGAAGTTTAGAATTGAATTGGACCAAAATTGGGGTCAATTGGATAGGTTTGGTTTAACATTGGGTTCACTTTGGGTTAAAATGGGTCAATTTGGGGGTTTTGACAAAAGTAGGGTAAATTGACAAAATTGGCCCATGGTGTAGTTGGAAAAAATGAAATTGGGAATATTTAGGATTTTTTGGAATTTTCTGGGAATTTTCTGAATTTTTGGATTTTTGGGTCAAGAAGGGTATTTTGGGTATTTGGAGGGTATTGGGAGGTTTTCTTGGAATTTTTGGTATTTTTGGATATAGATGGTCAATTTGAGTGGTGTAGAAATGTTTGGGAATAATTTTGAAGAATTTTAGGTAATTTGTAAATTTTGCAAAAATTTGGGTAATTTCAAGGTTTTGGGTAGGTTTAGTAGGTGTAGGGTCCCGGGGTCAAAAATTGAAAATTTGGGAAATTGAAGATTGGGTGGATGTAAGTGGAAATAAGTCATTTTGGTTGAGCCATGAAGTCATTTCAAGCCCATATGAGCCATGAGAGGACTCATCTGAGGCATCCACTATGTTGTTCCTAACCCTCTTAGCCAAGGGCTTAGGGGTTAAGGACCATCCATGTGAATCACCTACATGAGTCAGGAGGTCAAGTTGGGTATGGGTGTGGTTTTAGGAAGTGTGTGAAAATGTAGTGTGTAAGTGTAGTGTATAAGTGTAGTGTGTGTAAGTCGGCCCCTCATCGGACTGTGCCACCTGAGGTAGTCCTAAGGCCAAAGAGCCCTATAGGAACTCATCCTTTAAACTTCTACATTTGATTTCAACCCTCTAGGTGATTAGGGGTCTATGGTCAAATTTGTGGAGTTTGCAGGGAGTTTAGAAATGTTTGGAATTTCTAAAAGGTGGGTCCCAATTCTAGTCCTCTAAGATAGTCAAAGGAAAAGCCTAAGGCTAGATCCTAAGCACTAAAAAGAAGAAGGGAAGACCTCATCAAAAATGAGGTCAACATCTGTATGTTGATGACATCTTGCTGGCTACTAATGATCTTGGTTTATTATATGAAACTAAGAATTTTCTCTCTAAGAACTTTGAAATGAAAGATACGAGTTGTCGGCATATTTTTTTAGGTTGAGTGTTGTATTTTTGAAAAGAAATCGCCTACATAAATTGTAGGCGAATTTTTAATTTAATTTAAATAAATAATTTGAAAAGTAGTATTTGGTTTTGAAAATAATTTCAAATTTAAAAATTTTAAGATATGAAATCAAACTGATCTCACATCCCAAATAGTTTATATAAGCGAGCATCACACCACAAACTGTATATCTATCCCGGAGAATAGACACACTGCTTGATGATGGGGCTCGATTAAATAAACTAGAAGATTTGTGACATCCACTTAGTCTACGAACTAATTTTATAAGCCGACAAGTTCCCCTGCTTAATATAAAAGAATTAAGCAGGGTTTATATTATCTGGGTTCTTAAAGTTCCCTATAAGGGCAAGCCCCTATAGTTAATTACATCTTAAGTGACGGGAATCACTTAAGAAAACTCTCGATAATGATCAGTGGTTTTGCTCTCAAGAATTTCAAAGTTTAAGCTTTTCAAAGGATTGGATTTTGGAAATTTCAAAAGGGAATGGATCAAATTTGGAACAGTTAATTTCAGGAGTGCAAAGGAAGAAAAGTAGGAGAAGCTGAGGATCCAAGAAAAATCTTGACAACTTCTCAAACTATCCTATTGTTAGGCTCAGATTTAAGAAAATTATAATATTATCTGATATTTCAATCTTGCCAATTTTAATTAATTTGGACTTATATTTGTATGATAAAATCATACAAATAGCCTCGAAGATATGAGGGTTTATGTCGTACTAAACGACTACCTCGGAGTCCTAAGAACGGTTAGGGCTTAATTTACATGACATGATCATGCAAATGCCTAATGAAGAGTTGAGGATTTATGTTGCACTAGGCAAATTACCTCGAAGTCCTATGGCTTGGTTCTTTAATTCTAAAAAAGTTTTACTGAAGTAGATCCAAGTTTTGTTGATGACGATGGCCGAGCTGCCCACCATGCTCCAAGCTCCTTGTTGTTGTAGAGGTTTAGTTTTAGAAGTCATAAATCAGGAGATGAGAGAAGTGTTTAGGTTTAGAGAAAAATCTTAGAGTTCAATTTTTTTTTATATATTTTAATTAAAATAAATCTTAAAGTTGGTTAAACAGAACAGATTAAGATCCCACGGTTCCGTCATCCCGGCACCGTTATTTTCATTAAATTCACTTGGTCTAGATGAATTTGTTAAACTCAACTGAATGAGTTCCACACTTTCATTTAAACTGTGGGAAATCCCGTTAGCAACATGTGGGTAACATCATCCGAGGTATTCCCGATCATTCAACGAGACATTTTAATTTAGTTGCAATTGTAGTTGGTTGTTCTGTTTGTGATTAAATTTTGAGTTGTTTTATTATTTTGAAATATTGTGGCGGTGAAATATATCTTGCAGTGATTTTTAATTTAGTTTTGGTTTCAGTTCAGAGACTACCCAAAAGGTTTTGGTTTTCATGCAACAGTTGTTTATCATGCAAGAAAAGTAAAATACGGTGCATGTAAGTAAATTGCAATAAAATAAAAGCGTACCCGGAGGGTCTTCCCGTCATCCCAAGCTGCACTTAAAACACATGTTAAGGCTGTTAAATATTTCAACAAGTACCTAGGTAAAGCTAAGGGAGAGGTTTTGGTTGTCTACCAAAGTCCTAATCCTATAGCTGAGTCATCTCCTATGACGTCTAGGTTCTTGTGTTTTGGTTTAAGGGTGATTTTCTTCATCAAAGAAACAATTAAATTCAATTGTTCTTATAAACATCCTATCATATTGAGGAAGTGCTTAAGACGAGTCTAAAACTTCTTTTCAATACCTCTAGGATTGTTTTAAGTCCAAGAGAATTTAATTATACAAGTGAATTAATCATCCAGGGGTTTAAGTTTTGTTCTCTTGCACAGTGAACTAGGACGTTTGAATATCCTATAAGTGAAGTAACACTTCACTTGATACCTCATTTAAGAGTTATAACAATAAGAGCTTTAAAAGGGCAAATCAAATTATTAAGTATTTTAATGATTTAAACTTAATGATTTAATTTTAATTTTGACTTGATTATAAAAAATTAGTTTAAGTTTGGAATAGTGTTCAAATTATTTTAGATTTAATTCTTAATGATTTAATTTAGGTTTGTTGATAAATGATTTTGATTTAATTTAATTCAATTTAATTTAATTTTAATTTAATTTAATTTTACTTTAATTTAGTTTTAATTTAATTTAATTTAATTTAGTTTTCATTTAATTTAATTTAGTTTTCATTTAATTTAATTTTTAATTTAGTTTAATTTAATTTAATTTAATATGATTTAATTTAATTTTATTTTAATTTAATTTAATTTCAATTTATTTTACTTTTAATTTAATTTAATTTGATTTAATTTAATTTTAATTTTAATTTAATTTAATTTAATTTTAATTTTAATTTAATTTAATTTAATTTAATTTTAATTTTAATTTAATTTTCAATTTATTTTACTTTTAATTTAATTTAATTTGATTTTAATTTAATTTTAATTTTAATTTAATTGAGATTATTCTTTTAATTTTTTAATTAAGACTTAAGTATCATTGAAGTGATTTATTTAGCGATTTTAAATTAAAGAATAAATATCCTCTTAATAATATTCCTACTTTAATAATTCCAATTTCTATTATTCTTCCAAAATTTCAATTAATTAGTTAATTAAAGTTTTACTTTAATTATATTTGAAATGGTTAGTAGGTTTCTACCCCCAATCATTTAAGTTTCAATCATCCAAAATTAGTTTAGAATCAAATATTTTACCCTCCCTTTTTAATTAATCCTAAAATTTTAATTAAAGGTTGAAATTTTTAATTACCCTTTTGCCCTTCAAGCTTAATAATTCTATAACTCACTAAATTAAGCTCAAATGAACTTGAAATTTTTATGTAACCTCACTCACATGTCAAATAAGACATTAGAGGAGAAAAATGTGATTTTTCTGTATTTAATTTATTTATGTAATTATTTTTAATAGAAAATAGGGATTTTCAAGGAAAATTTAATAACATGACCAAGAAAATGTTTCTGTCCTTACGAAAATTATGGGATGTTCCTAATGACCAGAGGACCATTTGGACCAATTTTGGTGATTTTTTGAATTATATTTTATTTATTAGAATTATTGTGAGTTTTGGAGTATTAATTAATTTTAAAATAAAATTAAATTTGAACTTTATATTTTTATTAAATCTCTCTGACCTCAAGGAGTCCAAAGAAATAAATTTTATATTTTTCTGATTTTTCTTTGATTTATTAGAATTATTTTAATGAAAAGGTTGGAAAATACATTTCTTAATATTAAAAAAATACATTAAGCCTTTAAAATTCAATATCTTATCCTAGGGACTTAAGAAAAATATTTGGTTTGTTCCTAAGTAATTAGAATTCAAAATGTGACATTTTGGTGTTTTTAATATTTTTATGATTTTATTATTTTTTAATTATTAAAAATATTAAAATAATGATAAAAATCAACTTTTTAGAAAATTACAATTTTAATTTTCCTAAATTCCTCCGATATCAGAGAAGCTCTAAAACCATTTTTGTGAATTTTTGAAAAGTATTTTGTGAGTTATGAATTTTTAAAGTTTAATTTCACCCATTTTGCTTAAGAGGTTTAATCAACCCATTTGGTGAGGTTAATCAAGTCCAATTGATTTCGAATTTTTATGAGATGTTCCTCTAATCCCAAAGATCAGTGAAGAATTGTTTTTAAGTTAATTTGATGTGTAGTTAGCCCTAATTAATTAAAATTCAATTTTAGGTATTTAGACCAATTAGGGTTATTCCAAGTGAATTAACTCAAAACTTATTTTTCCTAGGTTCCTCTTGTCATAAGAAACATCACCAAATTTTTCTAGAATTTATTTCTCAACATGCTAATTATTGGAATTAAAATACTCAAAATAATAACATGAACTTGGAAAATCAATAACTTCTCATAGGGATGGCCTCTGACCTTGGAAAATTCAGGGAATGTTCCCAAGTTCAGAGGCTTTAAAATCCCTATGGTCTCAAGCCATGGTGAATTGTCTATGTGCATGGAGAATTGAAATAGTGTAGAGAGTAATTAAATCATTAAAAATAAAATAATAAATGAAATTAATTGATTTCTTTTCCACATTATTCTCCTCTGTTCACTGAGCAAGAGGTTATTTTTATTTTATTTTTATGATTTTTCTACACAAATTTATGAATTTTTGAAGTTCTGGATATTTAATAAATAAGAAAATACCCTAATTTCCTACTTAACCACGCGGCGCCGCGTCAACCTTAGCAGATATGAAAGGCCACGCGGCGTCTCCTGGTTCGGCGCCGCCATCTGAGTCAGCTGCCACGGGGCCCGCGGTTCACATACCGTCTCCTGGTCCGACACCATCTGAGCCGTCCGCTCGATACACGCGCGATCCAACGGCTCCCAGTCATCGTCTACGACTGGTGTGAACCCGTGACCGTCCACACTAAAACCCTAAGATCTCACTCAATTCTCAATGGATTTTCATGTTCTTATGCTCTATGGATTCATCTTGAAGAGACGAACACATCCATACGGTAAACATGCATTGAAATCGATTCATATCAAATGGAGAATCTCCAGGAGCTCGGGAGGAAGAGAGAGTTCATACCTTTGCTCAGAGAAGTGAAGCTTCGATCTGAGAGTTGTGTCACGTTCGATTGGGTCCAAGCAAGCTCCAGATGAAGTCCCTTGGCCTGGTGAATTGCCTAGGTACAAAAGTGACCACAACCGATCACAAAGCTTGGAGGCTGGAGCAACTGGGTGGCCTGGAGAGGGGGCTTTCACTGGGGAACTTCTCCTCTTGGTCTGGTGAAGGTGTAGGACCAATCAATTTGGAGATTGGCTCACTGTAGTGAAGTGTCCTGTTTTTGGGTGGAATTTGGACTCCGAAATTGAGCTCTGTTAATGGGGATTAGGGCAAATGGACACTCGGAGATCAATTGCTCTAAGTGTGGAGAGTGGTCCGGGAAAATTTTGGCGAGTTTCGATAAGTTTGTTTCGAGCACCTCTCCCGGGGCCGAGAGAGGTGGTGTTTAAATAGGCATGGTCGGAGGCTCTCCCAGGGGAGTTAGGGGTTGGAGTCAGCTGCTCTGGTGAGGAGTAGAACAGCCATGGTGGCCATTAGGCACGGGGCAACTCAGCAGGTGAGAATTCCAAGCTTGGGCTCGCATGATGCTCTCGGGTGTGGTGTTTTCCGGCGGCCCAGGTGGTTGGCCGGCAGGCATGGGTCACCCTCAGGGTCAGGAGGTCCAGGGCTGGGGTTTAGTGCAAGCAATTGACCAATGCCATGTGTAAAGAGCTTGGATTAAAATGGCATGGGGGAGAGGCCATTTTGGCTTAATTTGGTCCAAGCCATGGTTTTGGGTTGGGTTCACCTCCCCATGACCTGGTTTTGGGCTGAAAAAATCAGTTGGGTCAGCTAGGAAGGGGTGGTGAAGTCCCCATCCAAGGTGATGTGGTTAAACATGTTTTAGTGTGTAGCATGGAAGGAGTTAAAAATGCTTAATGAAGGATTAAGAAAGGGGCCCCTCCTTTTGCTACTTTGGGTATGGTCACATGTCAAACCCCTCATGGCTTTATATGGCTTGTAAATGGCTCATATTTGGCTCCATTTGGCTTTGGAAAAAGTTGGCTTTGTTTCATGAAAATGGCTTTTTAAGGAGTTTTGGTAATTTAGGGATGATTTGATAGGATTTGGCATATGGCTTAGTTTAGAAAAATTTGATGGCTAATTTAGGACTTAGGGATGATTTTAATTGAGTGAGGATGTGATGAGATTGTAATGTGGGCCTTAGGATGGGTTTGGACTTTTGAAATTATTTTAGGAATGGGCTTTTAGGAAGGTTTAAAAATGTGGGCTTTAGGCTTAAAAATAAATTTATGGATGGTATTTTTTTTGTAAAAGTTTGGGCCAAGTAATTGTTGGGTTTGGTTTAGGGATGTTTCATGAGTGATTTGAAGCAAGTTTGTGATTTGGAATTGGATTGGGTCTAATCTGGGTCTCTTTGGAAATAGAGTCCAAATGAGTCAAAATGAGCTATCTTGGGCTAAAGTTGGGCTAATGTTGAAATTGATGTAAAATTAATGTTGGGAAATATTTTTGGGGGTGTTACAAATAGGTTTCAACTTTGGTAGGGTTTTGATTTTGGGATTTGGGCCCATTTGGGTTAGGTTTGGGTGTAGGCCCATTTAAGGAATTTTGGGTTTGGGTTGAAATTGAGTAAGGTTTGGGTGTAAATTTTGGGCAAATAATGTTAGTGCTTTGTTTTTGGGGATGCTAGGAAGGTTTTAGAAAAGTTTTGGGGTTAATTGGAGTTGAGTTGGGTTAGGTTTGGGCTAAGGGCTTTAAGTTTAAGAATGAAATTGGACCTAAATGTCAATCAAATTGGGCTTGGATTTGGTATAAATTGATATTGGGGATATTAAATTGAATTTTAGATATGAATTGGACCAAAATTGAGGTCAATTGGGGAGGTTTGGTTTGACATTGGGTTCATTTGGGTTAAAAATGGGTCAAATTGGGGATTTTAGTAAAAGTGGGGTAAATTGACAAAATTGGCCCATGGTGTAGTTGAACAAAATGAAATTGGGATTATTTGGGATTTTTTGGAATTTGTTTGGAAATTTTAGGATTTTTTGGATTTTTGGGTCAAGAGGGACATTTTGGTAATTTGGAGGGTATTGGGGGTATTTTTTGAATTTTTGGAATTTTTGGTCAAAGATGATCACTTTGAGTGGTGAGAAATGTTTAAGGACTGATTTTGTGGAATTTGGATAATTTTGCAAATTGTGGGTCATTTCAAGGCATTTGGTAGGTTTGGCGGGTCCGGGGCCCTAGGGGTCAAAAATTGAAATTTTGGAAAAATGAAGATTGATTGAATGTGAGTAGAATGGATCACTTTGGTTGAGCCATGAAGCCATATTAAGCCCATATGAGCCATGAGAGGACACATTTTAGGTATTCACTATGTTGTTCCTAACCCTCTTAGCCAGGGGCTTAGGGGTTAAGAACCATCCATGTGAATTACCTACATGAGTCAGGAAGTTAAGTTGGGTGAGAGTGTGGTGTATGTGCAAGTCAACCCTCACCAGAACAGGCCACCCAGGGTATCCCTAAGGCCAAAAAGTCCTATAGGGAACTCATCCTTTAAACCTCCACATTTGATCTCAACCCTCTAGGTGATTAGGGGTCTACCATCAAACTTGTGGGGTTTGCAGGGAGTCAAGAGATGTTTGAATTTCTAAAGGGTGGGTTCCACTTCTAGTCTTCTGAGATTAGTCAAAGGAAAACCCTAAGGCTAGAACCTAAAGGCTAAGGTGAGAGAAAAGAAAAGACCTCATCAAAAATGAGGTCAACAAATGGACCCCAAATAGGTGTGGTGTGCTGATGGAGCACACTGCGCGTATTGGCATTGACCGAAGAGATCAACAAAACCAACACAGATTCCCAAATGATAAGCTTGGGACAAAGTAGAAGAACTTTCGCTGGGGAGTATCGGGTATATCTCCAAGACTGGAGGTTCCTGAATTCTCGCTGGGGAATGGAAAAGGAGGTGAACTCCACATCACAAGATCTGGGGAATTCAATTTAGATTTCGTTTCATTTCATGTTCATGTTTTGATGTGTAAGTTTAGATTTTGAGTTTTAATTTAGATTGAAGTTTGATTTAAAATCAATTTGAGGAAATTTGGATTTGAAATGAGAATTGAAACCTAGGTTCCAATCTCGGGATTACAAGGAAAACTGAAATTTAGGTACCAGCCTCGGAGTGAGAATCAGAGATTAAGTGTCGATTGAAAAGGATGAGAATCAGAATTTAGAGTGCGATCTCGAAAGGGATGAGAATTGAAATTTAAGTATCAATCTCGAAAGAGAGTCGAAATTTAGGTATCGACCTCGAAAAGGATGAGAATCGAATTTAGGTATCGATCTCGGAATGAGAACTGGAATTTAGGTACCGATCTCGAAAATGAGAGTTAAAATTTAGGTATCAATCTCGGAAGAGAGTCAAAATTTAGGTATCGACCTCGAAAAGGATGAGAATCGAATTTAGAGTGCGATCTCGGAATGAGAACTAGAATTTAGGTACTAGTCTCGAAATGAGAGCTGGAATTTAGGTACCATTCTCGGAAGTTTAGAATTGAAATTTAGGTATCAATTCCAAAGAGAATCGAAATTTAGGTATCGATCTTGAATGAGTGTTGGAATTTAGGTACCGACCTCGAAGGAAGAGGACTGGAATTTAGGTACCAGCCTCGGAATTTAGAATTGAAATTTAGGTATCAATTCAAAAGAGAATCAAAATTTAGGTATCGATCTCGAAAGGAGAGTCGGAATTTAGGTACCGACCTCGAAATGAGAAATGGAATTTAGGTACCAGTCTCGGAAGTTTAGAATTGAAATTTAGGTATCAATTCGGATGAGAATCAAAATTTAGGTATCGATTTCGAAAGGAGAGTCAGAATTTAGGTACCGACCTCGAAATGAGAACTGGAATTTAGGTACCAGTCTCGGAAGTTTAGAATTGAAATTTAGGTATCAATTCGGATGATAATCGAAATTTAGGTATCGATCTTGAAAGGAGAGTCGGAATTTAGGTACCGACCTCGAAATGAGAACTAGAATTTAGGTACCAGTCTCGGAAGTTTAGAATTGAAATTAAGGTATCAATTCGGATGAGAATCAAAATTTAGGTATCAATCTCGGAATGAGAACTCGAATTTAGGTACCAGTCTCGGAAATTTTGAATTGAAATTTAGGTATCAATTCGGATGCGGATCAAAATTTAGGTATCGATCTCGAAAGGAGAGTCGGAATTTAGGTACCGACCTCGAAATGAGAACTGGAATTTAGGTACCAGTATCAGAAGTTGTAATGTATGAAGAAGGACCCAATCTCATGCCATCAGAACCAAATCGAACAAAGTTCGTGGATCCGTGTCAATAGACCTAGTCAATCTTCGTAAAAGAGGGAAGGGAGATCACAGAAAATCAAAAGGGTTTCGATGTGACGAAAAGGGTGTAGGATTTTTTTGAAATTTGAAGTGTGAGTTTTCCGTGAGGAAGAACCATCCCGAAAGAGGGTTTCAAAGTAGTATGAACTAGATTTTGATCTGAGGAAGAATTGAAGGATTTGAAAGAGATAGATTGAGATTGTAATTCCATTTGAGATTCATTTTTCATTTTCTTTGTCCTTTAATGATCCAATTTTATTTTGGTTGTTTATTTGATGTTCACGTGAATTTTATTTGGTGTTCATGTGGATTTGAAGTTCTTTTGAATATTTGGATTTCTAAGAAAGGTTCTTATTTATTTCTCTTTTCTTTTCTGTTCTTTGTTCAAAGTTCATTTAACTCTAATGGCGTTTCCCAGTTAATTTGCACGAAAAGATGTGAAGGCAAAATGTGACATGGTCACTTTCATTCCAATCTTATTGAAGATACATCATACAACTCGATCTGAAATATTTCTCACACAAACCATGACTCAAAACGGACTATGTATGATTCTTGTTGATCCATCCAAAAAGTATCTGTTAAAAATCCATGTCTGAATAATGAGATACACGGTCAATAACATCACCTTCCAAGCCGTCCTTGGCAGGAGTGCCACATGGATGTGTATTGGAGGTGTGCTATTTCCCGTGTAACTCATAGCTCGTAGGGCCGGAGACTCTCCAATTCTGGATCTGGCTGGAAGTGGTAAGGCGCCTTTACGTCGTCCATCTTTCTAAAAGTGACGGAGATCCGCTCCATCGGTACTCCGGGTATACAATGTTTTGCGATGTCTGCTCCATTTCCTTGTAATATCATGACGGAACCTACCGGAAGTGGTATCTCCACCGGCCCTCGGAACATACCCGGGCCTGCTATCCGGAGGTCAGATCCGAACATGATATTGCATTGGTTGACGAACGAAACTGTGCAGAAAGGTCTGACAAAGTCATGGTGGTCTATGTGTGGAGGTATGTATTCGCCCTTATGATAAATGTTGATGATGCAACTGTTGGGTATGCAGTCTGATGGCAGTACCCTCCACGTTATCATTCTTTTCACCATTCTTTTAATTATCCTCGGCATTGGATCCACCTCTCCGTGACGAAGTATCCCTGGTGGATTTCCATTTCTGTCATCTGCGAAATTATAGCAACATCCGCATTTTATTGTAACTCTTCCTTTCCCTGGCATCCATTTCTGGGGTTCCGAATAAGTCTTTTCTCTCGGATGGCTCGCTCGACCCATTTTCCGAAGTTCTAAGATGCAATCCACAATCTGCTCGTTGCTCGTACTGCGAGAATACACTCGTATGTAACTCGAGGCCTTCCAAAATATTAATTCTTTTGCCTCTAATCCTTTCAAAGTATTCGAAAGTCTTCTTCTCAACATTCCGCATTCTTTCTAGTTCATATTCGGGATGATCTGCAAGTGACGAGGCCTAGTAACGTATTGCGGGATGTATGGCTCAATCCCGTCACGTTCTCCTGCGTACCTTAGCTCCTCGGGGATTGTCTCTGTCGGGACATCCTCCGGGGTTGCTTCTGCAACAAGGTTCTTCAGATATGGTATCTCTGTCTGGCGTCGAGGCAATCTCTCTGCCTCTGATCTTCTCAGAGTTTCCCTTATCCTTTCTGTTGTTCTCGGAGCTTGTTCTCTCTTTTCAGGTTCCTGATGAACCGGTATCTTTGAAATGTGTGTGTCGGCGAAGGTGGCTGTTTCCTCGTGTTGATCTGCTGCTAGTTTAGTCAACATCTTGCGGATACGGCGATTCTTATTCCTTCTTTGAGTAGCAGTGAGCGTAGCTCTCCTTACTCCTTGAATTTCTGCGGGCGCGGCGCTGACGAGCCTGCCCTCTGCCGTGGCAACTGCTGACTTGATTTTCTTGCTTTCATCGGTGTTTGTCTTTCTTTACTTGTTGCTGGATTGGTGGCTTGGGCCACCCATCTTCATCACTGTTTAGCTATGAAGCTCTTCTCGGTCCACTGGGACCCAATCATTTTTTTCATACTGTAGGCTGGCTGGTGTGAAGTCAGAATCAATTTCTATCACTGCTCCATCCTTCACCCTCGTTTCATCGAGTGCGAGACTCACGCCATTTTTAAAGTCTAGGACCAACCGCTCGTTCGACATTTCCCTGTGAAGAAGACAAGGAAAGGATCAGGGGCTGTACTAAGAACAAGAATATTAAGAAAATATTTATCACTGAAGATTCTTATTCACTTATTTTAATTTAAAGGAAGGTAGGAAAAGATGAGGAAAGACCAGAAACAAGATTTGATTTGAAAGGAAGGGTAAAACTTATTATGATTTCACATATTTCACTTTTTAGCACATATTATTTTTTTTTATTTTCCTTTTGTCATCCATTTTTATGTTTTTGGGTTCGGACCCAGTCACAAAGTGATTGCTTCACCCGTGTTTCTAGGGATAAGACTCTATTTTAGAGGCCACCCTTCGGAACATCAGGTTGCGTAATACTTCTTTAAATACCATCCATTGATTGGAAGCATTTTTCGTTCTCCTTGGCAATTCACAAGTTGGTAGGAGCCTCCTGAGTAGACTGCCTCGACCACAAACGACCCTTCCCAAGTCTGTTCAAATTTGCCTCCTATCTTGCGATGTGCAAGAATATGTCTTCTGAGAACAAGAACTAAGTCACCAACTTTGAAAGTTCTTGGGCGGACCAGTTTATCATGGGTCTGGATCATCTTAGCTTGGTATAGTTCCAAATTTTGTTGCGCTGCAAGTCTTTTCCCTTCCAAGTTTTCCAGTTCTTCCAGTCATAATCTGGCATTTTCTTCTGTAGTAATTTTATTTTCAACTGCAATCCTGAGTGATGGAAGCTGAACCTCCAAAGGTAAAACTACCTCGGACCCGTACACTAAAGTGTAAGGCGTAGACTGAGTAGGAGTCCTGAAAGTTGTCCTGTAGGCCCATAAGGCTTCTAACAACTTCTCGTGCTAATTTCTCTTGTTGTCGTCCAAAGTTTTCTTTAAAATACGAACGAGAGTTTTATTAAAAGCCTCGGCGAAGCCGTTTGCTCTTGGGTAGTAGATTGTTGAGTATCGCCAATCGATTCCATGTCTTCTGACAAAATTGTTGATTTTTGTGCTTCTGAATGCGAACCCATTATCTGAAATGATTTTGCGCGGTACTCTGAAACGGTAGACAACTTGATTCTTGAAAAATTGCAGCACGTGGTGTGCCTTTACTTCTCTGAGTGGAACTGCTTCTACCCATTTAGAAAAGTAGTCTATAGCTGCAAGGATGAAGTGATGTCCTCTTGAAGAAGGAGGTTCTATCGGACCCACTATATCAGTGCCCCAGCACTCAAATGGCCACGACACAATTGTTGGATGTAGCACATTTGGAGGTTGGTGTAGAACCACTCCGTGCACTTGGCACTGGTGACAGCTCTTGGCGACTTTCATACGGTCGGTCATCATTGAGGGCCGGTAGTACCCTAGTCTTTTAATTTTCATTTTCATTTTTGGACCCGATCGATGAGCACCACGAAGTCCCGAATGCACTTCTTTGACAATTTCACGAGCCTCGGACCCGCTCGAGCATCTTAACCACATCTGATCAAAAGACCTTCTGTATAATGTATTATTTATTAATGCGTAAGACAGAGTTCTTTTCTTAATTTGATAGGCTAATGACTTATCATCTGGTAATTTACATGTTTGCAGGTAGTCTATTAGCGGTTGACGCCAATCTTCTGTGTTTTCCAGTCATTCTTGCAGTTGATTCCTCTGCTTTTCGATTCTCGTATCATATCCATGTCGAGTCGTGATAGGACTCGTCGTCCTTGAGCCGACACTTCAGCCCGACTCATCTTGTAAGCAGGCAAATTCTTTTACAAGGTGAGCTAGCGCATCCGCGAGAGCATTTTCTCTTCTGGGGATCTTGTAGATTGTTACATTCGGAATTTGTTCCAACAGTTTCATGGCATACTGAAAGTATTGCTAGAGTCTTGAAATTTTGTATTGTCCGGCGACCTGTTGGATGATCAACTGAGAATCTTCGTAGATGTTGATGTCCGTTATTCCCATTTGAACGGTCAGTTCTAGTCCTGTTATGAGAGCTTCGTATTTTGGCTCGTTGTTTGTGCACGACTCTATTAAGTGGTAGGAGTATCTTAACATCCCCTGCTCCGGTGTTATAAAGATTTGTCCGATTCCTGCCTTACCGGGCACTATCATTTGCAATTATTTGTCTTTTACGTGCTGAGGACGCTCCGTCGAAGTATAGTTCCCAACGTCGATCATCAGTGTCTTCTAGGCTCATTATCTGCTCGTCAGGCAAATCGTCGTCGAGAGGCGAATCTGCCGGTAAAGGGTGTGCTGCAAGGAAGTCAGCTAGAACTTGTCCCTTTACGGCACGAAAAGGAACGAAAGTTATGTCGAATTGCAATAATATCATCGACCATCTGGCAAGTCTGCCAGAAAGTGTCGGTCGGGTCATCAAATATTGCAATGGGTTAACTTTCGAAATGAGGTTGATCTTATGAGAAAGCATGTAATGCCTGAGTTTCTGTGCGGCAAAGATCAGGGACAAACAATGCTTCTCAATTGGAGGATACTTTACTTCTGTCAGAATCAGACGATGACTTAAGTAGTAGAGAGCATTTTCTTTTCCCTCATCATTGACCTAGTCTAGCAGGGCTCCAAGGGAGTCGTCTAGAGCCGCTGTATAAAGTATCAACGGTCTACCCGAGACTGGGGCTGCTAAGACAGGAGGTGTCATTAAATATTGCTTAACGTCCTCGAAGGCTCGTTGGCTTTTTTCTTCCCAAACAAATTTGGCGTCCTTTTTAACTAATGCCGAGAAGGGCTGACACCTACCTGACAAGTTCAAGATAAAGCGTCGAAGATATGCCAGCTTCCCTTGAAAGGATCGTAGTTGTTTTAAGGTTTTGGGAGGCGGCATCTCTAAGATAGCTTTAATCTTTTCCGGATCAATTTCGATTCCGTGATGTCGGACAACAAATCCTAAGAATTTCCCGGAGGTGACGCCGAATGCGCATTTTAAGGGATTCATCTTAAGGTTGTATTGCCTTAGTCGCTCGAAAATAATTCTCAAATCATACAGGTGATCTTCCTTCAGTTTTCTTTTGATGAGCACATCATCCACGTAGCACTCAACTTGGTTGTGAATGAGATCATCAAAAATCTTTGTCATCGCTCTTTGATATGTTGCTCCTGCGTTCTTTAGTCCGAATGACATTACTATGTAGCAATACACTCCGATCGGCGTTCTGAAAGCTGTGAGCTTTTCGTCTTCTGGTGCCATCTTTATCTGGTTGTATCCTGATGATCCATCCATGAATGAAAATATTTCATGTGTTGAAGCAATGTCGATCATCGGTTACAGGATTGGTAATGGAAATTCATCCTTTGGACATGCTTTATTTAAATCCACGAAGTCTACGCGATTCGATCGACCATTTTTCTTTCTAACTGTACCACGTTGGCTAACCAAGTAGGGTATTGTTCTTCACGGACAAATTTAGCGTCGATTAGCTTCTTAACTTCGGCTATTACTTGTTGCTCAATTTCTAGACGCATTCTTCTGGAAGCTTGTCTGACTGGAACAGAAGTAGGATCTATTCCTAACTTGTGAACTGCGACTTCTGGAGCTAATCCTGGCATCTCATCGTAACTCCAAGCAAAACAGTCCTTGAATTCCATTAATAGCTTGATCATTTCCTCGGAATATTCTTTATTGAGTAAGGAGCTAACAAAGGTTGGCCTAGGCTCTTTGCTAGTACCTAAGTTAACTTCCGTTAACTCGTCTATTGTGGATTTGATTTCTTCTTCGAACTCTGGTGGAACGTCTCCAATTTGTAGATCTTCAAGATCTTACGTAGTTTCTAAGCACTCTTCATTAGGTTCGCAAGTGACGACTGAAGCAAAATTCCATATCGTCAGTCGAACCTACTGTGCCAAATCCGAGACCATGTTTTGAATTGGGAGGCCGACCGGCTTTGTTCCATAGTCTTTCAAAATGTTGTGACTGACCCTATGTCCATTGTCGAGGTAGGACACCACCTTGAATTAAATTTTGAACACAGGGAGAGTACCACTCAAAAGGTAATTCCATTAATTCAGAAGAAGTGACATCTTCAAATTGTACACCCTTTCATTATTGGAAGAAGAAGTACCACGGTAAAATTTGATTGGTTTAGCACCACCGCCATGCACTTCCTTGACCACCATACCCTCGATCTTATTAGACTGGATCGGGGTCAGGGCCATAGTGTGTACATGGTAGTTAATCTTCTCGTACATTGATTTATATTCTTCATTCTTTTCATCTTCGAGGGAGATCTTGAATTATGGTTTCTTCTGGTTTATTGTAGTTTGCTTCTTTCTTGATTTCCTCTTCTTCTTCGGAGCTGTTCTCCCGATTCACGTTGATTACCGGCTTTTACGTCCAATTGTCCCAACATTTCGCCACGACCTCGTCCCGGCCTCGACCTCGGGTGCAAGTTGTGAAGAAACCTTCACCATCTCGCCGTAAGGGAGTGGTGAGTGACTGTTGGACTAGAACTTCAGGCTCTTCGTCGTCTTGAACTTCTTTTGCTTCGTTGGGCATGGTATTTCTGGAGAAGATTGTTTTCTTTGGAGGCGCGTAGTAGGTTGCATCTTCATGAATTCCAATTTCATGTACGGAGAATGGTTGCAAGTCACCTTTGATGCACTGTTCTCCTCCATCGTACTATTTTATGCACTGATGCAGAGACGACGGTACCATCCGGTTCTCATGTATCTACGGTCGGCCCAGTAGCGCGTTGAACGATGTTTCAGAATTAATTATATGGAATTTTGCGGTTGTCTTTGCTAAATCACCGGTCTTCATCAATAGCGTTATTGATCCGAGGGCTCTTTCTCCTTTCTGGTTGAATCCTCTTAGTAACATCTTGTCCGCTTCAAGCTCGTGAGTATCAATTTCAAAGTATGCTAGCGTCCGAAGATTCATTATATTGATTGACGCTCCTGGATCCACCAATACTCTGGAGAGCGTAAACTTTCCGATTGTGACTGAAATGTACAACGGTCGGTTGTGATCGATACGTCCCAAGTAGTAGATCCTTGTCCTTGAAGGTAACACCTCGATGTTCCTTTAATGAGCAAACCTCGTCTAAGGAATCTCCGGCCATCGAAGCTAAACAAATCTGCGGATCAAGTAAGGCCTTGATCAGAGCTTCCCTCATCTCTTTTGATAAGATGAGAGCGTCGTAGATGCTTAGTTTGTCTGGTAGTTTCCTAAGATGGGCTAGCACGTTATAGTTCACTTTGTCACCATGTGTTCCAGTTTCTTCCCGAATGGGCAATTCTTCTGCTAGGGTTGATTCTTCCTGAACAACCACCTGCTTTCCTTTGTCTTTTGGACCCATTCTCGGAGGTAGAACCCTTCCGCTCCTTAAGTTGACTTCGTGATTTCTTCGAATCGGAGTGCGAGTTTCTTGGTGTCTCCTTTTGAATTGGCATGACAGGTTCTTCTGGAGTCGCTTCGGAATCTGAACTAACTCTATTGGGATTAGAGCTCCTCGAAATTCACAAACAGATTCATTGCTTGTTGAACTTTCGTAGCCTTCTTGGTGAATATCTTCTTTGTCATCGTGATTGTCGAGGTTGTGTATGATTTGAGAATTGTTATTTGTATCGGAATCGAGATCCGTATTAGATTGGTTGTCGTTAGTTGCGTAATCGTTAGAAACAGTCAAAACGTAGCCAACGCCATAACTCTTATCATTATAAGATCCCGCTGGAGCGAGCAAATAATCATACAGAGTCAGAGGTTCGAGGAATTTTTCCCCCGAATCGGAAACAACCATCCTAGTATAAGCAGCCCCTAGTCTAGCCTTAAGAGCCTCGGTCTTTTCTTCTTCTACGATCTCCTTCTTTTCTATGATCTTTTCTTGCTGGGGTGGTTCTTCAATCGCAAGCGATAGCGCCGGCTTGACAGGTTTCGAACTTTGTATCAAAGCACATACCGAAGCGGTTTGGATGCGATCCAAAATTTTCTTCTATGACTTTGTCCAAGCGGTACTCCATCCATCATTCATCGTGTAGGGATCTATAGGAACAACAGGATCCGTTGAAATAACATTGACGGAACCGCCTTTCTGGGGTTCTTTCATGTATTCCTTCGGAATCGTTATGTTCCCTTTTCGGAGATTGTCATAGAGCCAAGTCTTGAAGGTAATGCAATCCTCTATCTTGTGCCCGAGCATCCATTGGTAAGGGCAATAGATGAGATGGTCTTTCTTATTGACTTCTTACGGCTTCTCGGGTTCGCGAGTTGGAAATCCGGAGTCTTCATCAAACTGCGGAACATCTTTAGCCTTGCCTCATTCTTGAACGGATATTCTCATTTATAAGCTCCTTTAACGTGCGGCTGCGAGGCGGCGGTTGCTCATGTTGTTGAGTTGGGCGATAACCGGGTCGAGGTTGTTGGTAGTTCTGCTGAGAGTTGCTGATAGTTGGAGTTTGGTCTGCTCCATTTGTATTTGCATTGGTTGCTTGCCCTTATTGACTCGTTGCGACGATCCCAGATTTCTTTTTAAATGTCTTCACAGGCTTCTGTTTGTCTGTCTTGTCGACAAAACTTAGTTGTTTCGCTTCCTCTTGCAAGCTTCCAGCCTTGCTTAACAACTTCTTGAAAGTCTTAATCGTAAATCCCTTAAGGAGAAGTGCTATCGGCCGTGAATGCTTTTAAGCAAGATACCGATCGCATCTTTGCTCTTGTAGCTGTGGCTCACACTTCATGCTTAGATTCCTCCATCGAAGTATGTAGTCCACTAAAGTTTCGTTCGGTTTCTGTTTCTCCACCACTAGATCACCAATGGTGATATGGTGCTGTGCTCCGGCAAACCGTTTCATGAAGAGGTTCTCTAATTTTGAAAATGTCTTTACTAGAACCGTTCGGAAGCTACGTGTTACCAATCGAAGGCGATCCACGATAGAGTCTGCCGACGAGCTAGTGCGAAGAGTAAGGCGTCGCTTCCACCGGCGTTGCAACAACTAGCGTGAAAATGTGCGACATGCTGTCGAGAGTTTCCGGTACCATCAAAAGTCTTGAACAAAGGTGGTACGAAGCCTTTTGGATATTGTACTGCATCAAATTCTTCGGGGTATGGTCTACCCGTCTGAATAGATGCTCCGCTCTTAGACTGTGCTAAGGCTTCTCGCACCTGTCTGTTCTACCATGCTCTTGATGTCTTTCTGCGGAATCATATTACGGGTAGAATCTTTCTTCGGTGATCGTCTCCATTAATGGATGTAATCTCTTTTCCTCCTTACGTAATATGAATAACTTACGGAGGCGTTTCTCTTGGGGGTTGAACCTGACTCTGAAGAGTGGCTAGGGCTGCAGCCATCTCTTCCATCCTTTTCGCCATTTGAGAGATTGTATCATCTTTTTCTCGAAGTTGTGCTCTTAATATTTCTGGTTCATCTCTTTCCGCAGCTGTCGGAGCACCTTGTGAAGCTGACGATGCTCGTGTCTCAACCATGTTGATCTCCACATATTCGTCATCCATGAATTCCGACTAATCGACTTCATCTCCAAACTTTTCTTCTCTTTCTTTTGCTAATAGTTGAATGTCGGTTCTTAGCTTTTCCATAGCGTCCTCCAATGGTCTTTTTTGTACGGTTTCACAGTTATCATGTGATGGCTGTTGGATTTCCTTCTCGGGAGTCCCCTTTATCGCAGTGGCGCTCTCTTCGGACTCGAGTCTCCTGACGAGACTTTCCTTCTCAGGTCGTTGTTTCGGTCTTAACTGGACAGTATTAGGACGTCATACCATCCTTCTAGCAGCAGAAGGCCTAGGACCAGATGGTCTGTCGGCTGAATGCTGGAAAGTGGTATCCTCACCGATCCGTAAACTCGAAACAACAACAGGTGGACTAGCTTTCATCTTCTTATTCGGCTTTTCTGTGGCGCTCACGGGTTCTAGTCGTGGCCCAAGACGGGATTTGGTTGGCACCCACCCTATCCTTCTTAAAATCTCTGATACAGGACATTTCTCTTTCTTTGCTAACTTCTCTATCACAGTCTGCAGTCGAGCAAATGGTGTAATCCTAGCCCTTTTCTTTCGACTGTTGCTATAGTATGCGGGTCGAGGTAATGTAGAAGCAATATTGCGGACATTTCCTCGTCAGCTGCGGCGGAGAGGGGATGGAATCTACTTCCTTCCAAACACGGTGTATACTCAGGCAATGGTATGTACTCAGACAATGGTGTGTACTCAGGGATCTCTTCTAAGAAAGCAACTTCAGCAGCTCTGGCTTTCCTTGCAATCTTTCTACTCCTGTTTCTCCTTTGAGTTCGTGTTAGGGGTGGAACCCTTGAGCTGGACCCAATTTCGAAAACAGAAGGTCTCGCAGGGAGATCTGTACCCTCCACGGTAACATGCTCATCACAAATTTGAATTTCCTTCCCCTTCAGTTTAGCGGAAGCCGGGGTAGGTGCAGAGATGACTAGACCAGCGGGGGTAGAAACAACAGTCCTCCTGCGAACAACAGTACTCTTCTCAACTGGAACCCTTTGCAGAGGAGGGAACTCTTGAGTTGACTTGAGGTTGAACTCGATCAAAGGTTTTTTAGTTTCAGGCACTTTGTCTGTAAGCGTGAAAAGGGTGACGTCAGTGATCTTGACATCTGTATTCTCGAATCCTTGCCCGAAATGGATGATTCCATTGTCAGGAAGCTCCTCCTTGTAGACAGCTAGGTCAAGTCCGTTGGTAAAGGAGAAAATCAGCTTTGGGGCAGACATTTTCTCGCAAGGTAGATTCCGATTGTCGGTCCCGAGTTATGCTTCTTCTCATCGGGACGAAAAGAAAGGAATCGAAAAGAGTCCGAACACATTTTTGTTCATGTATTTATAAAAAGGAGTTATTTGTTAAAAGAGTCATTCATTAGAGGATTTGTTTATTAGGAACGGAATGTTCAAAGGTGTAGAGAAGGTAAGGAATCCGATTCAGAATTCGAAAGGAAGAGAAAGTCTTATGCAAGACTTCTCGACTCGAAGGACCGCTCCTAAACTAACACCTATTGGGGGTCCACCCCACCTCAGAAAAGAGGTAAAAGAATCTCGGAACCTCTCCGTTTAGGGGTGTCTAAACGAGTGGCTCCTAAATCCGAAAGGAGTTGGCTATACTCGTTCAAGACAAAAATGAACGGGGTATTCCAACGGAAGAATGGTAGTTTGGTCCACTAGGGGCATGGGCTCACTACCGATTTATGAAAGCAAAACCATCTGACCAAAATGGAGAGAGGAACTAGTCCCCAGCGAAGTCGCCAGAAGTTGTCGGCATATTTTTTTAGGTTGAGTGTTGTATTTTTGAAAAGAGGTCGCCTACAAAAATTGTCGGTGAATTTTTAATTTAATTTAAATAAATAATTTGAAAAGTAGTATTTGGTTTTGAAAATAATTTTAAATTTGAAAATTTTAAGATATGAAATCAAACTGATCTCACATCCCGAATAGTTTATATAAGCGAGCATCACACCACAAACTGTATATCTATCCCGGAGAATAGACACACTGCTTGATGATGGGGCTCGATTAAATAAACTAGAAGATTTGTGACATATGTTTGGTCTACGAACCAATTTTATAAGCCGACAAGTTCCCCTGCTTAATATAAAGGAATTAAGCAGGGTTTGTATTACCTGGGTTCTTAAAGTTCCCTATAAGGGCAAGCCCCTATAGTTAATTACATCTTAAGTGACGAGAATCACTTAAGAAAACTCTCGATAATGATCAGTGGTTTTGCTCTCAAGAATTTCAAAGTTTAAGGTTTTCAAAGGATTGGATTTTAGAAATTTCAAAAGGGAATGGATCAAATTTGGAACAGTTAATTTCAGGAGTGCAAAGGAAGAAAAGTTGGAGAAGCTGAGGATTCAAGAAGAATCTTGACAACTTCTCAAACTATCCTATTGTTAGGCTCGGATTTAAGAAAATCCTAATATTATCTGATATTTCAATCTTGCCAATTTTAATTAAGTTAGACTTATATTTGTATGATAAAATCATACAAATAGCCTCGAAGATATGAGGGTTTATGTCGTACTAAACGACTACCTCAGAGTCCTAAGACCGGTTAGGGCTTAATTTACATGACATGATCATGCAAATGCCTAACGAAGAGTTGAGGATTTATGTTGCACTAGGAAAATTACCTCGAAGTCCTATGGCTTGGTTCTTTAATTCTAAGAAAGTTTTGCTGAAGTAGATCCGAGTTTTGCTGATGACGATGGCCGAGCTGCCCACCATGCTCCAAGCTCCTTGTTGTTGTAGAGGTTTAGTTTTAGAAGTCATAAATCAGGAGATGAGAGAAGTGTTTCGGTTTAGAGAAAAATCTTAGAGTTCAAGTTTTTTTTTAATATTTTAATTAAAACAAATCTTAAAGTTGGTTAAACAGAACCGATTAAGATCCCACGGTTCCGTCATCCCGGCACCGTTATTTTCATTGAATTCACTTAGTTCAAATGAATTTGCTAAACTAAACTGAATGAGTTCCACACTTTCATTTAGACCGTGGGAAATTCCGTTAGCAACACGTGGGTTACATCATCCGAGGTATTCCCGATCATTCAACGAGACGTTTTAATTTAGTTGCAATTGTAGTTTGTTGTTCTCTTTGTGATTAAATTTTGAGTTGTTTTACATTTTGAAATATTGTGGCGGTGAATTTTATCTTGTAGTGATTTTTAATTTAGTTTTGGTTTCAGTTCAGGGACTACCCTAAAGGTTTTGGTTTTCATGCAACAGTTGTTTATCATGCAAGAAAAGTAAAATACGGTGCATGTAAGTAAATTGCAATAAAATAAAAGCGTACCTGGAGGGTCTTCCCGTCATCCTAAGATGCACTTTAAACACATGTTAAGGCATTTAAATATTTCAACAAGTATCTAGGTAAAGCTAAGGGAGAGGTTTTGGTTGTCTACCAAAGTCCAAATCCTATAGCTAGTCATCTCCTATGACGTCTAGGTTCTTGTGTTTTGGTTTAAGGGTGATTTTCTTCATCAAAGAAACAATTAAATTCAATTGTTCTTATAAACATCCTATCATATTGAGGAAGTGCTTAAGATGAGTCTTAAACATCTTTTCAATACCTCTAGGATTGTTTTAAGTCCAAGAGAATTTAATTATACAAGTGAATTAATCATCAGGGGTTTAAGTTTTGTTCTCTTGCAGATGAACTAGGACGTTTGAATATCCTATAAGTGAAGTAACACTTCACTTGATACCTCATTTAAGAGTTATAACAATAAGAGCTTTAAAAGGGCAAATCAAATTATTAAGTATTTTAATGATTTAAACTTAATGATTTAATTTTAATTTTGACTTGATTGTAAAAAATCAGTTTAAGTTTGGAATAGTGTTCAAATTATTTTAGATTTAATTCTTAATGATTTAATTTAGATTTGTTGATAAATGATTTTGATTTAATTTAATTCAATTTAATTTAATTTTAATTTAATTTAATTTTAATTTAATTTAGTTTTAATTTAATTTAATTTAATTTAGTTTTAATTTAATTTAATTTTTAATTTAGTTTAATTTAATTTAATTTAATCTGATTTAATTTAATTTAATTTTAATTTAATTTAATTTCAATTTATTTTACTTTTAATTTAATTTAATTTGATTTAATTTAATTTTAATTTTAATTTAATTTAATTTAATTTTAATTTTAATTTAATTTTCAATTTATTTTACTTTTAATTTAATTTAATTTGATTTTAATTTAATTTTAATTTTAATTTAATTGAGATTATTCTTTTAATTTTTTAATTAAGACTTAAGTATTATTGAAGTGATTTATTTAGGGATTTTTAAATTAAAGAATAAATATCCTCTTAATAATATCCCTACTTTAATAATTCCAATTTCTATTATTCTTCCAAAATTTAAATTAATTAGTTAATTAAATTTTTACTTTAATTATATTTGAAATGGTTAGTAGGTTTCTACCCTCAATCATTTAAGTTTGAATCATCCAAAATTAGTTTAGAATCAAATATTTTACCCTCCCTTTTTTAATTAATCCTAAAATTTTAATTAAATGTTGAAATTTTTAATTACCCTTTTGCCCTTCAAGCTTAATAATTCTATAACTCACTAAATTAAGCTCAAATGAACTTGAAATTTTTATGTAACCTCACTCACATGTCAATTAGGACATTAGAGGATAAAATGTTATTTTTCTGTATTTAATTTATTTATGTAATTATTTTTAATAGAAAATAGGGGTTTTCAAGGAAAATTTAATAACATGACCAAGGAAATGTTTCTATCCTTAAGAAAATTATGGGATATTCCTAATGATCAGAGAACCATTTGGACAAATTTTGGTGATTTTTTGAATTATATTTTATTTATTAGAATTATTGTGAATTTTGGAGTATTAATTAATTTTAAAATAAAATTAAATTTGAAAAAAAAGGATTTTATATTTTTCCTAAATCTCTTTGACCTCAAGGAGTCTAGAGAAACAAATTTTATATTTTTCTGATTTTTCTTTGATTTATTAGAATTATTTTAATGAAAAGGTTGGAAAATACATTTCTTAATATTAAAAAAATACATTAAGCCTTTAAAATTCAATATCTTATCCTAGGGACTTAAGAAAAATATTTTGTTTGTTCCTAAGTAATTAGAATTCAAAATGTAACATTTTGGTGATTTTTAATATTTTTATGATTTTTATTATTTTTTAATTATTAAAAATATTAAAATAATGATAAAAATCAATTTTTTTAGAAAATTACAATTTTAATTTTCCTAAGTTCCTCTGATATCATAGAAGCTCCAAAACCATTTTTGTGAATTTTTGAAAAGTGTTTTGTGAGTTATGAATTTTTAAAATTTAATTTCACCCATTTTGCTTAAGAGGCTTAATCAACCCATTTGGTGAGGTTAATCAAGTTCAATTGATTTCAAATTTTATGAGATGTTCCTCTAATCCCAAAGATCAGTAGAGAATTGTTTTTAAGTTAATTTGATGTGTAGTTAACCCTAATTAATTAAAATTCAATTTTGGGTATTTAGACCAATTAGGGTTATTCCAAGTGAATTAACTAAAAACTTATTTTTTCTAAGTTTCTCTAGTCATAAGAAACATCACCAAATTTTCCTAGAATTTATTTCTCAACATGCTAATTATTGGAATTAAAATACTCAAAACAGTAACATGAACTTGGAAAAACAATAACTTCTCATAGGGATGGCCTCTAACCTTGGAAAATTCAGGGAATGTTCCCAAGTTCAGAGGCTTTAAAAGCCCTATGGTCTCATGTCATGGTGAATTGTCTATGTGCATGGAGAATTGAAATAGTGCAGAGAGTAATTAAATCATTAAAAATAAAATACTAAATGAAATTAATTTATTTCTTTTCCACATTATTCTCCTCTGTTCACTAAGCAAGAGGGTATTTTTATTTTATTTTTAGGATTTTTCTACACAAAGTTATGAATTTTTAAAGTTTTGAATATTTAATAAATAAGAAAATACCTTAATTTCCTACTTAACCACGCGGCTCAGCGTCAACCTTAGCAGATCCGAAAGGCCATGCGGAGTATCCTGGTTCGGCGCCGCCATCTGAGTCAGCTGCCACGGGGCCCGCGGTTCACGTAATGTCTCCTGGTCCGACACCATCTGAGCCGTCCGCTCGATACACGCGCGATCCAACGGCTCCCAGTCATCGTCTACGGCCGGTGTAAACCTGTGACCATCCACACTAAAACCCTAAGATCTCACTCAATTCTCAATGGATTTTCATGTTCTTATGCTCTATGGATTCGTCTTGAAGAGACGAACACATCCATACGGTAAACATGCATTGAAATCGATTCATATCAAATGGAGAATCTCCATGAGCTCGGGAGGAAGAGAGAGTTCATACCTTTGCTCAGAGAAGTGAAGCTTCGATCTGAGAGTTGTGTCACGTTCGATTGGGTCCAAGCAAGCTCAGGATGAAGTCCCTTGGCACGGTGAATTGCTCAGGTACAAAAGTGACCACAGCCGATCACAAAGCTTGGAGGCTGGAGCAAGCTGGGTGGCTCGGAGAGGGGGCTTTCATCTGGGAACTTCTCCTCTTGGTCTGGTGAAGGTGTAGGACCAATCAATTTGGAGATTGGCTCACTGTAGTGAAGTGTCCTGTTTTTGGGTGGAATTTGGACTACGAAATTGAGCTACGGTAATGGGGATTAGGGCAAATGGACATCGGAGATCAATTGCTCAAAGTGTGGAGAGTGGTCTGGGACAATTTTGGCAGAGTTTCAGTAAGTTTGTTTCAGCACCTCTCCCATGGCCGAGAGAGGTGGTGTTTAAATAGGCATGGCTGGAGGCTCTCCCAGGGGGAGTTAGGGGTTGGAATCAACTTCTCTGGTGAGGAGAAGAACAGCCATGGTGGCCATTGGGCATGGGGCAACTTAGCATGTGAGAATTACAAGCTTGGGCTCACATGATGCTCTCGGATGTGGTGTTTTCCGGCGGCCCAGGTGCCTGGCCGGCAGGCATGGGTCACCCTCAGGGCCAGGAGGTCCAGGGCTGGGGTTTAGTGCAAGCAATTGACCAATGCCATGTGTAAAGAGCTTGGATTAAAATGGCATGGGGGAGAGGCCATTTTGGCTTGATTTGGTCCAAGCCATGGTTTTGGGTTAGGTTCACCTCCCCATGACCTGGTTTTGGGCTGAAAAAATCAGTTGGGTCAGCTAGGAAGGGGTGGTGAAGTCCCCATCCAAGGTGATGAGGTTAAACATGTTTTAGTGTGTAGCATGGAAGGAGTTAAAAATGCTTAATGAAGGATTAAGAAAGGGGCCCCTCCTTTTGCTACTTTGGGTATGGTCACATGTCAAACCCCTCATGGCTTCATATGGCTTGTAAATGTCTCATATTTGGCTCAATTTGGCTTTGGAAAAAGTTGGCTTTGTTTCATGAAAATGGCTTTTAAGGAGTTTTGGTAATTTAGGGGTGATTTGATAGGATTTGGCATATGGCATAGTTTAGAAAAATTTGATGGCTAATTTAGGACTTAGGGATGATTTTAATTGAGTGAGGATGTGATGAGATTGTAATGTGGGCCTTAGGATGGGTTTGGAGTTTTGAAATTATTTTAGGAATGGGCTTTTAGGAAGGTTTAAAAAGGTGGGCTTTAGGCTTAAAAATAAATTTATGGATGGGATTTTTTTTGTAAAAGTTTGGGCCAAGTAATTGTTGGGTTTGGTTTAGGGGTGTGTCATGAGTGATTTGAAGCAAGTTTGAGGTGATTTGGAATAGGATTGGGTCTAATTTGGGTCTCTTTGGAAATAGAGTCCAAATGGGTCAAAATGAGCTATCTTGGGCTAAAGTTGGGCTAATGTTGAAATTGATGTAAAATTAATGTTGGGAAATATTTATGGGGGTGTTACAAATAGGTTTCAACTTTGGTAGGGTTTTTATTTTGGGATTTGGGCCCATTTGGGTTAGGTTTGGGTGTAGGCCCATTTAAGGAATTTTGGGTTTGGGTTGAAATTGAGTAAGGTTTGGGTGTAAATTTTGGGTAAATCATGTTAGTGTTTTGTTTGTGGGGATGCTAGGAAGGTTTTAGAAAATTTTTGGGGTTAATTGGAGTTGAGTTGGGTTAGGTTTGGGCTAAGTTTAGCTCATGGGTCAAAATTGGGCTTTAAGTTTAAGAATGAAATTGGACCTAAATGTCAATGAAATTGGGCTTGTATTTGGTATAAATTGATATTGGGGATATTAAATTAAAGATTAGATATGAGTTGGACCAAAATTGAGGTCAATTGGGGAGGTTTGGTTTGACATTGGGTTCATTTAGGTTAAAAATGGGTCAAATTGGGGATTTTAGTAAAAGTGGGATAAATTGACAAAATTGATCCATGGTGTAGTTGAACAAAATGAAATTGGGAATATTTGGGATTTTATGGAATTTTTTTTGGGATTTTTTGGATTTTTTGGATTTTTGGGTCAAGAGGGGCATTTTGGTAATTTGGAGGGTATTGGGGGTATTTTTGGAATTTTTGGAATTTTTGGTCAAAGATGATCACTTTGATTGGTGAGAAATGTTTAAGGACTAATTTTGAGGAATTTTGAGGAATTTGGGTAATTTTGCAAAATCTAGGTCATTTCAAGGGCATTTGGTAGGTTTGGCGGGACCGGGCCACAGGGGTCAAAAATTGAAATTTTGGAAAAATGAAGATTGATTGAATGTGAGTAGAATGGAATCACTTTAGTTGAGCCATGAAGCCATATTAAGCCCATATGAGCCATGAGAGGACTCATTTTAGGTATTCACTATGTTGTTCCTAACCCTCTTAGCCAGGGGCTTAGGGGTTAAGAACCATCCATGTGAATTACCTACATGAGTCAGGAAGTCAAGTTGGGTGAGAGTGTGGTGTATGTGCAAGTCAACCCTCACCAGACCAGGCCACCAAGGTATCCCTAAGGCCAAAAAGTCCTATAGGGAACTCATCCTTTAAACCTCCACATTTGATCTCAACCCTCTAGGTGATTAGAGGTCTACCATCAAACTTGTGGGGTTTGCAGGGAGTCAAGAGATGTTTGAATTTCTAAAGGGTGGGTTCCACTTCTAGTCTTCTAAGATTAGTCAAAGGAAAAGCCTAAGGCTAGATTCTAAAGACTAAGGAGAGAGAAAAGAAAAGACCTCATCAAAAATGAGGTCAACATGAGTGAGGCATCCTATGTGATTGGAATTGAAATATTTCGTGATAAATCACAAGGATTGTTAGGGCTGTCTCAGAAAACATATACCGAAAGAGTTCATAAGAGATTCAATATGGAAGGGTGTTTAGCAAGTGTTGCTCTAATTCAAAAAGGAGATAAATTCAACCTTATGCAGTGTCCAAAGAATGATTTGGAACATAAATAAATGGCAGAAATTCCTTATGCATCTATTGGTGGAAGCTTAATGTATGCTCAGACTTGTACTAGACTAGACATTAGTTTTGTTGTCGGGATGCTGGGCAGGTATCAATGTAATCCAGGAATAGATCATTAGAAAGCTGCAAAGAAAGTTTTGAGGCATCTACAAGGAACGAAGGACCACATGCTCACTTATAGAAGATCTAAAGATCTTGAAGTGATAGGATATTCAGATTCAGATTTTGCTGGATGTGTTGATATCAGAAAATTAACATTTAACTGTCTGTTCCTTTTGGCTGAAGGAGCAATCTCAAGGAAAAGTGCGAAGCAGACTATCACAGCTGCTTCCACTATGGAAGCTGAATTTGTGGCTTTCTTCGAAGCTACAATTCAGGGTTTATGGCTACGAAATTTTATTTTAGGACTTGGAATTGTTGACAGTATTGTCAAGCCGCTAAAATTTTATTGTGATAACTTCGCAGCAATCTTCTTTTCAAAAAACGACAAGTATTCCAAAGGTGCTAAACACATGGAATTAAAATACCTTGCTTTTAAGGAAGAAGTTCAGAAACATAGGGTGTCAATTGAGCATATTAGCACCAATCTCATGATTACAAATCTTTTAACGAAAGGGTTGTCATCGAAGACATTTAACAAACATGTCGAGAGAATAGGTATTACCAAAACCCTTTATTAGTTTTATGCTCTTCGTATTTTGACACATTGAGCTCAATTTTTCTTGTTTCTGATATTTATAAATCTTGTTTTTATCGTTAGTGTACACTTTATGTTGTATGATGTTCAACAAGATTTGTCTTCTAATAGACATTATGAGACCATGATGTTAATTCTCATTATGCTAAGTATGTAATTGATATTGTGATACATGGAAGAGACTGTGTTGATAAATTGATACACAACCGCTATGATTCATATTAATTTCATACTTATCAAATAATTTATGATCTAACAAATATAAAGAAAGATTTATCTTGCAATATGTTATGCACTATTAAAATTAAGTGAGCTAAGTGGGAGAATGTTATATTTTTATGGCTCACATTTATTTTAATAACTTATGAGATTTATTTTGATAACTTAAGTTATTAATTTTCTTCATTCATAACTTACGTCATAAATTATGACAACTTTATGATATTTATTTGATAACTTAAGTTATTTATTTTCTTAACTCATAACTTACGTCATAAATTATGACAACTTATAATATTTATTTTGATAACTTAAGTTATTTATTTTCTTAACTCATAACTTATGTCATAACTTATAACAACTCATAATATTTATTTTTGTAACTCAAATAACCCCTAAAATAAATAAATGTTACTAACTTATATCATTGATTTTAATAATAAAAATCAATTAGTTTATTAAATTTTCATAAATCCTATTGGTTAGTAACCCTCTTGATGGATGGTGGTTAAATAGAGCATGAAATTGAGAATGGGTCCTCTCTCTACCCAACACATCACGTACATTTCCCTCAATTAGAAAGTACATAAAGTTTTATGGGATTAGAGAGAGAAACTCCGTCTCTTAAGGATCAATTTTCTTCAAGATCAAATTTTTTCGTCATGAATACATGTATGGGCTACTTCATTATAGATATGTAAACTCATGAATTTAAAAGATCTTGGCTATTATGTATTTTTTTTCTTGAATAATTTGTCATAAAGTTCAAACATGAATTTCTTACACATATATTAAACTTTGCTTAATATAACATAAAAAAACATACTAAATATTATTTTTTTTATCTTCAACATTGAACAAATAAGGGCATTAGCCTAAAATTGCCTATTAATTTTTTTTCATCAGATTGAGATAATTATGACTTAAAGTTATATATATATATATATATATATAGTAAAAGAAAGGAGCAACAAAAGGCTCCCTACATGTTAAAATAAAATTTGATTACCAAAGAAGGGAGAGGAACCCACCAAAACCAGAGAGAACAAAAGGCCTACAGGTTTACAACCAACCCCCCAAATTTCAAAAGAAAAGTAATCTAAGGCCAAAAAAAAAAAAAACCAATGGTGGTAAGTATATATTTAACAGGTATATATATATAGATGTACAAGTAAAAGAGCACCATTACAAAAGAAACAAAAAATTCACTATCAGAATTCTCAGATGTCTACTCTGAGGTGGGGGCTAGCAAGGAGATCTCTAGCAATTAATAACTTTAGCTTGAGTGGAGGAGAAGTAGAGAGAACCACTTTAGAAGAGATGACACCAGCTTTGGTAGACCAATCAACTGGTATGTTACCTTCCCTATAAAAAAACTGGAATCTGACATCAATTTGAGCTTTAAGGAGCTGAATCTTGTGAATCCATTGAGCATGATGCCAAGACACTTGGCTAACAAAATTAATCATATTGAACATCACCTGAGAATCCCCCTCCACAATCAGCTTATTCCACTGAAATTGTATAGCCAACTTTAAAGCCCAAAAGACAGTTATAAGTTCAGACTTCAATGCATTAGCTGCTATAATAGGAGCATAGAAAAATAACAGGCATTGTCCCAAGTAGTTTCTGAAAATACCCCCCATACCAGTAGCACCCTCTCTAAAATAGCCATCAATATTAACTTTGAGTGTATTGAAGTTGGTGGGTTTCCAGTAAACTTTAATTATTTTGGGGGGCAGGTTGTGATGGGAGGTGGTGTGGAGGCTGATGGCTGGGAAATTTTTAAAGCTGATGAGTTTTTGAATATAGGAGAGGCAGTGCCTGGCCACATCTATAGCATTAATAGAAATACCCTCAAAGATAGCCTTGTTTCTAGCCATCTAAATAAACCATGCAATTATTTAAGGCAAAGCACTAAGACCCATATTGTGCCTATCAGGCCAACAGGTAAGGATATTCTGCCATTGTAGATGAAATGTATTGATCTTAAGATTCTGTAGCAGATGGGTCCAGGTATTTTGAGAGAAGCTACATCCAAAGAACAGATGAGGAATGGATTCTTCCTCCTTGTGACAAAGACTACAACAAGAAGGACCTCTCAACCCTTTCAGCTTAAGAATATCATCAGTGGGGAGGAAATGGTTAAAGATTTTTCAGCAAAAAAATGCCATTGATGGGGAGAGATACCTAATCCAGAACAAATCTCCCCAAGGAACAAGTTCCCACTAAAACAGCTGAGCATGGATTGCCTTGGAAATGCTGTGATACTTGAAAGAATTCCAGGTAATAGAATCAGGTTTAGATCTATCAATCTGTATAGTGGATATTCTCTGAGCAGAAGGTGCTTGTAGGATGGTGTGGAGAAAAGGTAGGGACCAATTATCCCCAGTCCAGCAATCAGCAACTTGAAGATTCAAATTCAGGTTGGTGTTACATGGCTACAGCCAGTCAGGAGGACACCAATGGTCAAGCCAAATTTTCCCTTTACCAAGATTCCAAAGGTAAAGCTTCTGAGCCATATGTCTGGTCTTAATCAAAGCTCTCCACATTCTAGAGTCCCCTAATTTTGGGATAACTTGAGAGGGGTGGGAGTGTCTATAATACTTCCCAAGGAGGAAAAGTGCCCAAAGAGAGTCTTGATTCCTGAATTTTATCCATGATTTACATAGATTCATCCAGATGATCTGATGAAGGCTTTTAAATCCCAAACCACCAGCCCAAACTGGTTTAGCAATTTTCTGCCAAGATACCCAATGAATTTGTTTCCTTTGCCCTGCCCACAGGAACTGATTAAAAGTCCTCTCCAATTGCATTTGAGTGCTTTTCTTCATTATGGTCATTTGCATCACATAGGAGGGAAGGGTAGTGAGGATACTTCTGAGCAAGGTAATTCTCCCTCCATTAGAAAGGTAGATATGAGTCCAGTTAGAGAGATAAGTGCAGATTTTATTTTGAATCTCATCAAAGTGGTTCTTCTTGATTCTGCCAGTGTTTAACTGCACCCCAAGGTATTTCAGAGGTAGCTGAGTGTTAGTAAACCCAGTGTATGAGAGAATCCTGTGCTTCAGCTCAAGGGGGGTCTTCTTGGGGAACAAAATTTGACACTTAGCAATATTAAAACATAATCCAGATTTGGTTTTGGAAAGTATGGATACACTTGTGAATCCATTTAACAGCAGGCTTTGAGGCATTTGAGAAAACCATGACATCATCTGCATAAATAAGGTGAGAGATAAGAATGTTTGATTTGTGATGATACCTGGCAATCTTGTGGGAGCTTTACAAATTGTTAAGTAGATGAGAGAAATAATCTATAACCAGAATGAAAAGAGTGGGGAAGAGAGGGTCCCCTTGTTTAAGCCCTCTGGAAGCAGTGAAGGAACCCCAACTGGAACCATTAAGTAAGATGGAATGAGAATTATTGCTAAGCCATCTCTGAATCAGGTTGCAGAAGCTATCATCGAAACCCCTGGCAGAAAGAACTTTAAGAATGAAATCCCAGTATATGGTTTCATAAGCTTTCCTTATTTCAAGTTTGTAAATCAGATTACCCCCTCTGCAATTTTTATTCAGATCTAGCAGCAACTCTTGAGCCAATAAAACATTAGAGATGGATCTGCCTTTAACAAAAGTAGATTGATTAAGGCTGATGATTTTGCTCAAGTGGGGTTGAATTCTAGTCACATTGATTTTGCTTATTGTTTTACTTATAACTGATGTCAAACTTATGGGTCTGAAATGGTCCTAGCTTGATTGCTCATTGGTTTTAGGGATCAGGACAATGTTGGAGGAGCTGAAATAAGGGATGATATCGTTGCCATTGAAAAAACTGGTGATGGTAGTAATGATTTCTTGCTTTATAACAGACCAAGACTTCTTGTAGAAGTCTGCAGTAAAACCATCTGGGCCAGTTGATTTGGAATTATCAATGGAGTTCAGAGCTTGCCAGATTTCAGTTTCAGTGGGAGGGCTGGTAAGTGACAGACTGTTTGTGTACTGATAGTGCTCTTGGAAGCATGAGGGGTCTATGGGATCTCTTTCCATATTGGGATGTAATACAAGATTCTGAAATTACCTAGTGGCACTTCTGCCAATTTCCATGCTGTTATGAAGCCAACTGCCACTTTAAGACTTCATGTTGTGTATGGTGTTGCATCTTCTCCTGTATTTGATATAGGCATGAAAAAACCTGGTATTTCTATCACCCTCAGTGAAGATATTCAGTGAAGCTTTCTACTTAAAGAAGGTTTCTTGAATCTCAATGGATTTAAGAAAATTGGCTTGAGCACCAGACACTTGATGTTCCCTGGCCTCCCCCATCTGAACCAAACTTTCAAGTGACAGAACCTCTTTTTTTGCCTCATCAATAGCAGTGAACACATTACCAAATTCTTTCCATCCCCATCTTTTCAATTCTTTGCAAATTTTCAGATGTAAAAGTCCCAGCTTGATCCAAGGATCATCATGATTCACATTCTTCCACAGGGACTAAATAAGGGGCACAAATTGAGGGTGAGTAGACCAAAAATTTTGATATTTAAAAGGAGGGCTGGAAACCCTTTGTGGGGGGTGCAGAAATGGATAATAATAAGGGTCTGTGGTCAGAGCAAGCAAGGGAGAGATGGGTGACCACAATATGTAAGAACTGAGAATGCCAACTCTCATTAACCAGGAATCTATCCAATCTCTCCCAGATTTTATTTCTTCTCCAAGTGAAGGGAGGAGCCCTAAATCCAAGATCAAACAAGCCTGCAAGATGAATGTTATCATTGAATTTTTTCATAATATTAATATTTGGAGATCTCCCCCCCTCTTTTCAGCAGGATTGACAATACAATTAAAATCCCCACCCACTAGCCAAGGGGAATTCATGGACTGACTGATTTGTAGCAGTTGATCCCAAAGAGAGATTCTGTCAGCCTTTCTGCAACCAACATAGATGAAGGTTGCTAAGACACTGTGGTTTGCAAAAAGTAGGGATAGATGAACAAACTGATGATGATCAACGAGAACGGACCATTTAACCTCTTTTCTGCTAATGATCCAGATTTTGTTATTAGTATTGGTATGAAAAGAGTAGCCAGGAAAATTTTTAAGAATTTTATCAGAGTTGAGTAGAGCCATGGGTTCCAAGAGGATAATGTACCAAGGGGTGTGTGTGTGTGTGTGTGTGTATTATTCGAGCCTTATTTGATTCATGTTCAAATCTTACTTAAATCTTACCAGAATCTTACACGACAAGCAACACTTTGTACCTGTTGTCCAGTTCAATTAGCCACCCTTTCCCTGACTATAAATACACCACCAACCCACAACTAAGAAAAGGAGGTACACAAACATTGAGGAAACTCTTTCAAAATTATTTCAAACCCTAATTCTAGTGATCATAAGCCCATTACAATCATCTTTAGTCCCTCATTCCCACTGTCTAGCCCTAATTTTGAGCTCAAAATTCATGGTATTTCACGGGCATACCATCAACTCCACCAAAACTCCAAATTTACTCACCCAAAAGCTTCTCCAAAATAAATGAAGAACACCCACATCAAAATTAGCCCTTCTTGAGCCCTCTAGCATAGCTCCAGGACAATTTTGAGCCACCCTCCGACCTCGATCAAACCTAAGCTCAACCACAGCTCAAATTGAAACTTGGAGGAGGTTCGTGGTCTCAAGGTAATCATCTTCAACCACCCCAATAGAGGCCTCACCTCTTGGTCCATGGTATAAATCAAAATCCCTAAATTTTGCTTTAGTTTGGAACTTTTTGATAAAATTTTATATTTCATGTATATTTAACTGTATAGATAGGTTCATCTCACTTAAATGAAGGTTTATGAACAAATCACACTTAATTTATTTGAGTATCGAGCGAGATATTAGAGTTAGAAGTTAGATCGTTCTCGGGTTAGAACGATCAGAGACGATGAATGGATGTCGTCTGTTCGCGCGTGTATCGGTTGAACGAACCGGATCACTTCAGACGAGGAGATTGAACGGAAACCGTGTGCCAAGTCAGTAGCTTGCGTGGAAAGGTCAACTAAACGGTGGGCAAAATGTGTGATTTCGAATACAAAGAGGATGACGTGGATAAGTAGAATAATATAGTATTTTGATTTAAATAATTACAAAAATTTTAAAAATATATATATCTTGGCGTACAAAATCCTAAAAATAAAAGAAATACATATGTTCTCAGTGAATAGAGGAGAATTTATTGGACTAAAAAATAATGAAAATTGTTAAATATTTTATTTTAAATTAATTAAATACTCCATAGACTAATTAAATCATAATTAATTAAATAATTATCCAAATTTAATAAAATTATGAGGGATTATTCCTAATGGCATTAGGAACCTTATATTATTTTTCCAAGGTACAGAACATCTTTATAATTAAAAGCCCCAATTTTTAATGTTAATTATCTTTCTTCAAATTAGAAAAATTACAAAAACTAAAATACCAATTAGAAAAATTACAAAGTTTAGTTTGGTAGGTTTAGTGTGGTCAGAGAACTCTAACAAAAATAGAAATCAAATTTAAAAGTTAACAATGCATTTTTTTATTTTAAAATCATTAAAAATTATTAAAAACTAGAAAAATACAAAATAATTAAAAAAATCACAAAATATCCCAAAATGAAGAAAATAATCTTATAAAATCTTTGTAAAAATTTTTAAAGTGTGAAAAATTATTTTTAATATGAAAATGTATTTTTTAAGTAGAAAAAAATTTTGGCTTAAAATAATTATAAAAATAAAATGAAAACCAAAAAAGTATGAAAATTGGGTTGGAGTATTCCTTAAGACTAGAGGATCCTAGGAAAAATAAAATTAAGGTTAAATTAAAAAAAAAGATAATTTTTAGGCATTTTTCAAATTTAAAAATAATAAAACATATCAAGAAATCATAAAAATATAAAAATACTCCAAAATGTCATAATTCTCATCTTAATTATAAAAAACAACTTAAAATGCTTTTCTAATTTTTTAGAATGTAAAAAAATATTTTTTAGGTTTTTAATGCATTTCCCCTATTTTTGGGTAAAAGTAATTACCAAAAAAATAAAAATAATAAAATATGAAATTCATTTTCTTAGTTCTTTGAAGTTTGAGAGATCAATGAAAAATACAAAACTTAATTTTAAAATAAAAAATATATTTTTATCTATTTATTCATTAAAATTAATTAAAAATTATAAAAATTGAAATATAATTCAAAAATTCAAGAACATTATTCTAAGTGGTACTTGATCTTGGTGAACCTCCTAAAATTTTTCTAAGGACAGAAGAATGTTTTAATTAATTAAAGTAATTAACATTGAAAATTCTTATTTTTTGATAAAAATATTTATTAAAAATTAAATAAAAATCAGAAAATATAAATTCTTCTATGATGTATAAATTGACCCAAGAGTAGCGTAAGAATAAATTTTTAAAGCCTTTGGAATTAAATTGAAGGAATTATGAAGTAATGAACCCAAGAAGTAAAATAATAAGGTTGAAATTTCATATCTAAATTAAAATTTAGATCAAACTAAAGGGAAAGGATATCAAGTTAAGATAATTTGACTTATTTGAGATTATTAAAATATAAGGGTAAAAGGGTAGAAACTAATTTACACTATTTTGTACTAAAAAGACATAATGATAATTATTTAAATTATTAAAGAGTGGAAAATAGTTAAGTCTAAGTGATCCAAGGGTGGGGAACATGAGTTGGAAGACCAATATTTCACCAATTTGGATTCCCCAATCAATGGTTTAATATAATTCAATCATTCAATAAGAATCAAGCACCACATCATGAAACATTTCCAAATATTACATATTTACCCTCATGCCTTATGAGCTTGTAGTGAATTTAGGTTAAATCTAATATCCTTTAAGGAATGGTCTATGAAAAAAATATAAATGACAAACATCATGAAAAACTACAAACCCAATTGGAAGAGCATATTAGAATCCATTTTAAACGATTAGGTTTACCCCTAGATGAAAGTAGATCAATTTTTTTTCATTCCCGAGGAAATACATATCTTACCCGGATCTTCGCCCATAATGGTCCGGAACAATCAATCCAAGTCGCTGAGGGACCTAACTAAGAGTTCCCCTCTGGACCTGAGAGAAGAGAAGAGCAAATTCTACTCACTTTCGTAACTAATAGCACTACTCATGGGTTTATTGAAATATGAAAATTGAGCATAATCTAAAACAGTAATTTAACTCGGGTGATCTGATTAACAACATAGTAAAGCCAAGAAAGAACATGAAATGATCTGAGAAATTCTAAGTTTGTTCAAAGTTACTCTCTCGACTCCATTGTATGCCTTTGGATATTTTAGAGGACATTTGGAATTACTATGATAAGTTGAATAAAATCATCCACAAAACTTAACAATAACCAAAGACAAAATAAACAAAATATGAAATTTTTAAGGACCAACCAAGATATGATTCAAGACACTTTAAAACACAAATCAATAGAAATACCCTACACTACTTATCCTACATTTTAAATCCAACGCTCAAGGGCATGGGCCTTGAATAAAGTGATTAAACCCTTGTGAGCAAATGTTGATAACTGAAATGCCACATATGGATTATTGGGTTTTTATAAGTTGAAGGTCTAGGTGGTGAGGGCAATGATGATAATGTTTATATGTGTTAAATGTAAGATATTATTATAGTATCTCTTACCTCAACAATAAGGCCGATGATACTATTCACCAATCCTTGGTAAGAAGTTGCCCCTAGTTTTCTTTGGTTGCTAGTAGTTTTAGTCCTATCAAAGTGATTAACTTATGGACTATTTAATTTTACCAAAACATTTACATATATATGCACGACATAACAAAAAATAACTTCTTCTGTGACACTACTATTTTTGAATGTTAAGCAAGCTTTACATGCATGAAAGTTAAAATATGTTTTGAAATCCTATAAAAGTTCACTAGTCAGTCACTTTGATAAAAAACTAGAGACTGCCCTCCTTAAACCGCTTGGTTTGTAACTCTTACCTAAGCTTGGGATTATAAATCACACAACCCAGCTCTGAGCCCCCACCTTACTAAACACTTACACTCAGTTTCGATCTTCTATATGTGACATCATGTTTTATTTGTTTATATTTTTCTTGCGACTAAATTTTGTTTTGCTCGTTCGTACTTTGGTGCGACGTGTTTTGTTTCTTTACACCTAGTTTCTTACAATTCCTTGTGCATTATTATATTATATTCTACTAACCCATTTTGCAGTGGTGGCAGAGACCTAGGTACAGGTTTCTTACAATTCCTTGCACTTTATTATATTATATTCTACTAACCCTTTTTGCAGCGGTAGCAGAGTCCCGGGTATGTAGTGTTATGTTTTACTAGCTTTTTATTGTACCTCTTTTACTGCATTCTTTTACAACATACTTTATTTATATGCATGTCTTAACTTGTTAAACCTTTAAGATAGAAAAAAGTAGTTTGATTACCTAGGGTGGATCACTATAACACATAAACACATACCCTTTAATTTTAATAACAATTAGATTAATAGGCTCAAAAATAATCAAAACTAAAACATAACACATAAAACCTTAAACCTAAAACTGCCATCAGCAAGGTGTTCAGAGCAAATTTGTGAGTAGCATGGATCTTAAAAGTGGCACGCCTAAACTTTCTCTAAAACTCTCTCAAAACTCTTCATAATCATCCCTTATTAGAAATGCTAGACCCCATTTTTAAAGAGACACCAAAAACCTCTCTTTTTACTCTAAGAGACACATCTCTTCACATTCTAGATGTCAAGATTCAATGTATAACTCTTTGGGGCATTCATAACCGCCTGAAATCTTCCAAAACAGCCCATAATAGCTCGCAATTGTCGAAAACCACCACTTAACCGTTTCTGGAGCCTAGACGCCACTTTATGGTGCCTGGGTGTCATTTTCTCGTCGATACTAGTGCCTAGGTGCTACCCTGCGGACAACACCCCCATTTTGCTCTGTTTTGGCTCTATTTCAACTCCATTTTACTTCAACTGTTATACCTACGAAATAAACATAAAAATAAAATTTCTTTAAAATGTAATTTTATTAAAAAACATGTGATAAATGTGAAGGAGATTAATCATAGAAAGACATCAAAATGCACTAGATCAGTATTTTCTTTCTTGCTCGATTTAACTCTAAATTGCACTATTTTTGCTTCATTTTCTCCAAAAGTCAATTTCTTGTAACCGAATCTAAAAAAATGCAAAATATCTCCCTTTAAATTGCAATATCATCAAAAATGGGTATGAAATGTATATAATAAAGTATGAAATTTTTAGGCGCATCAATAGCTCCAAAATATAGTAGGACAGCTCAGCAACCAATTCTTAAAATGGAAAAAGAAAGCCAGGGTGCAGATAAAGCAAATCTTTAACATTGACCCACCAAAGATCACAAGATGGAAATAAGGCCCATGGTCAAATACACCAATCTTTATGAGGCTCTTCAACATTTGGAAGACCCGACCCGATCAAACAACATTAGATGGATGTTTCAGAGACTCGTGGAATACAAAGAAATCGAACAAAAGGGTAAGCACCCAAAGAAGAATAAAAAGCATTACAACGGTTAGTCTTACAAAAGATGTCCAAAAAACGGTGCATGGTCGCCCTGAAGACAACAAAAAAGCGTTACAACGCTTGGTTGCAGCAAAGAATTCCATGAAGCTTTATGGTGTTTGGTCACCACAAATACAACCATAAAGCGTTTTGAATCATGTTTGAAAAAAAGAAGACTACAAAAGATTACAACGCTTGCTTGCACCAAATATAACTAAAAACATTACGACGTTTGGTCGCACCAAAGATGACCAAAAAGCTTTACTGTGCCTGGTCTCCCTAAAGACGACTAAAAAGAATTACGATGCTTGGTGCACTAACAATGATCAAGATGCGTTATAAGACAGTCTGAAAATATCCCACTAAAAATGTGAATCCAACTCTTAGTCACACCATGAGTAGACTAAAAAGTGTAATCATGCTTGGTTAAAAAAAAATTTCAAGCTGTATATAACATTCCATAAAAAATATTCTATTTCAAAGAGAAAATGTTGACCAAAAATTATATTTCATTCATATAAATTTCTAATACCAAACTCAAGTCTATATAGTTAAAAAAAAAGAATAAAAAAATGGACAAATGTTTCGGTTGTGTGTTAGATGATTCCTAATCCACCACATGTCGGCCGTTAAAATTCTTTCTTCTTTGAAAAATATGTTTTTAGTGTTTTATTTTGAAAAGAGTTTTAGAATATATTTTTATGAAAATAGAGATTTGATTTAATTTAATATATATATATATATATATTGAAAATAATATTTTAATGAAGAATATGAAATCAAACTGATCTCATATAAACATTAGTTTAAATAATCAAGCATTCACCGCGAGACATGTATTTATCTTGTAGAATAAGTACGCGGCTTGAGGTGAAGCTTGATCAAATAAACTAAAGGATTTATGACATCCTTTCGATCTACAAACCAGTTTTGACCGATAATTTCCCCTACCTAATATGAAGGAATTAGATAAGGTTTGTATGAATATGGGGTCTTTAAGTTTCCTATAAGGGCAAGCCCCTATAGTTAATTACATCTTAGATGACTGAAGTCACCTGAGAAAACTCTCAATATATATCAGGAAATATTTATATTCATGACTTCCAAGGGTAAGGTTTTTAAAGAGAATGTGATAGTAAAAAATTCAATAGGTGAATGGCTCGAGTTTTGGAACGTTTCATTTTATCAAAATCCAAAGAAGAGAAGGCCAGTGGAAGAACATAGATTCAAGAAAAATCTTGATGCCTTCCCAAACTATCCTATGGTTTGGCTTTAAATCTTGGAAATAAATTTACTTAAATTTCAATCCTGTCAATTAATTATAGGAATTACATTTGCATAATATCCAATTATGCAAATAACATGGAAGATAGGAGGATTTATGTCTTATCGGACGACAACCTCAGAATCTTAAAGCTAATTAGGGCCTATATTGCATAGTAGGGCTGTGCAAAGGCCTAAAGAAAATGTGTGGATTTATGCTGCACTAGGCAAGCTACCTCGAAGTCCTATGATTAGTTATTTTAATTTCTAAGGAATGGTTTGCTGGTGTAGACAACTTTTGCTGTTGAAGATGGTCGTGCTGCCCACTATGCATGTTCTAAGCTCCTCGTCGTAGCAGGTTTAGTTTAAAGAAGTTTCAATTGCAGAGAAGAGAGAAGTTTCATTTTTTAGAAATATTTAAATTGAGGTGTCTTAATATTTTATTAGGGAAACATTAAAGTTGATTATAGCAACACCAGTTAAGATCCCACAGTTCCATCATCCCGACATCACTATTTTCATCAGATTTACTTAGTGCAAATGAATTTACTAAACTCAACTTAATGAGTTTCATACTTTCATTTAGACCATGGGAAAACCCTGTAGCAACATGTGAGTTACCTCCTCTAAGGATTCCCGATCATCCAAGGAGACGTTTTAATTTAGTTGCAATTGTGGTTTTTGTTTTGTTTGTGATTAAATTTTGAGTTGTTTCATATTTTTGAATGTTGTGGCGGTGAATTTTATCTTATCTTGACTTTTAATTTTAATTTTGGTCTCAATTTTGTGGTTATCCTAAATGTTTTAGTTTTCATGCAGGGTGACATTTTTGTTTATCATGTAAACTTGCAAGAAAAGAAAAGTGTCGTAAAGAAAACGAGGGGAAAGAAAATGCTGTCAACTTATAAAAGTGTACCTGGCGAGTCTTCTCATTCCTCCACCTGAAACTTTAGTATTCTTTGAAATAAACATTTTATATTTTCAGGGAAGTAAAACCCTATGGATATGTTCGTCACAAGCCTAACAAACTCTATGTTATAACCCGGTGAACTCTATTCATTTGTGAGATTTATTCATTTAATAAATATAATATGTCTCGTGGTCTTGCAAAGTGTCCAGAAGACCTGTGAAACGATCTAGGAGAAACCCGAATATTTCACAATACCTTTAAACTTCCTTGAGGTCCTCTTGGACTTATTATAGTTATTAAAAAATTTATCCTTTTCCCACCCTTATTCTCCGTGAACCAATGTTTTAATCATCTATAAGAGTAGGGTAATTCATCATTTATTATTTAATTTAAGAATTCTGTGGGTGAGGGTCCTAAAAGGACAAATTAAGGTTATTAGGGTACTTAGTAAAATTTTGATTCGGGGCTTTTAATGTCTCAAAAATACTTTAATTTTGATTATATTAACTTTTCTAAACCTCTTTTAATTAAATTTGATCAATCTTAGCTCGCTACTAAGCCCCTTAGAATTTTAGGTGAGCATATTTTATGACTTTAAGGAATATTGAACTTTAAGTGGTGAGAATTTCCTTCAAAAGATCATAATATTGCTTTGAACACCAAGTAAAGGGGTCAGGCTGGTGGTTTATTAATTTCCAAAATAATGCCCCTAACCTTAAGATTCTTGTAATTTGATTTTTCTTCCAAATTATAACATATAAGGAAATTTAAATGTTTAATTTTGATGTGACAAATATACAGTGAGTTTCTACCATTTATCCTTTAATGTTTCAACCATTTAGATGAACTTATTAAAATCAAAATTTGACCCATTTTTCCCTCTTGAATTTAAGCCTAAATATTAATTAAAGCTAAGTATCTAAAATTACCTTTTTGCCCTTAAGGTCCTATCACCTCATAATTCATCAAGTTTAACTCAAATGACTTTGAAATTTTATCATACCCTACTAATGGGTTAATTAAAACATCAGAGGAGAAAATGTGATTTTTCAAAATTTAATTTAATTTATATATTTATTTTCATGCAAAAATAGGATTTTCAGTGAAAAATCAATAACTTGACCAAGACAAATCCTAATCCCTTGAAATTTTTACTAGAGATAGCCCTAGATCAAAGAATCACTTAGACCAAATTTCATGATTTATTGAATTTTAATTTAATTATTAGAATTATTTTAAATTTTGGAGTTTTAATTAATTATAAAATATTTTAAAAGTTGAAAATTAAATTTTATATTTTTCAAAAATCTATCTGAGGTCAGGGAACCCATGGAAATAAATTTCATTATTTTTTATTTTTCCTTTAATTATTAAAATTATTTTAGTGGAAAATTAAAAAAATTCATTTTTAGCCTCTTAAAAATTGATTTAAGCCTTTAAAAATTGATATTTTAATTTTGAAGCTTAGGAAAATTATGGGGATGGTTCCTAGGTGATTAGAAGACTAAAAGTGACAATTTAGTGATTTTTAGTATTTTTTTAATTTTTATTATTATTTAATTATTTAAATATTAAAATATGATTAAAAATGAAAATTTTGTAAAAATCTCAATTTTATTTTTGAAAGCAACCTCTGATCACAGAGAACTCCCAAAACCATTCTTATAATTTTTTTACATGTATTGTAATTTTTAAAATTCATTTAAGTGCTAAAAAAACCATTGGACATAATAAAATTATTTAACCTATTAAATTTATTCCAAATGACTTCAAAAATTTTAGAGGAGTTCCTCTATGCTTGAGGCACATTGGAGAGCAATTTTTATATTATTTTGATTTTTATTTTATCCTAATTAATTAAAAGCTTGTTTTAGATGAAATGGACAATTAGGCTTATTTTTATCATTTTAAATCATGATAAATTTTTCCTAGGACTCTCTGATAATAAAGAACCTATAATATTTTTTTTAAATTTTTCTGAGCAATATGCTAATTATCACATTTAATTTATCAAATAATAGTCATAAAATTGAAAAAATATGAATCTTTGTCTAGGGATCTTCTCTGACTTTGGAAAAACTAAAAAATATCTCTCATGATAGAGGGAACAACATATCAAAATTTCAAGCTATGGTGAAATCCTACATGCATGGAGAATTAAAAGATTGAAAATGATATTTAAATTATTAAAAATAAAATATGCATTAAAAATATTTTAAACCGTTTCCACTTTGTTATCCTCTGTTCATTGAGCACTAGGATATTTTTTTTATTTTAATGATTTTTCTAGGTCAAGATATGGATTTTTAAAGTTCAGCAGATTTAAATAAATCAGAAAATTCAGATTTTACTACTTTAATGACTCAGCGCCACCTCAACCTACAGGGGATCAAACTCCCCATGTGGCGCACTCCCATTCGACACCGCTAACTGACTGAGATGCCACACATCCAGCAGTCCTGTTCAATCTTAGTCCCTAACTGGTGTGATTCGGTGACCGTCCACACTAAAACCCTAATTTCTCAGCCTAGACTCAACCAAATCACTTCGGGTTTGATCCTATAGACTCGTCTAAGCATGACGAACATATCCATACGGCTAAACATGGTTTAAATTAACCCAAATTATATGGAGAATTCAGAGAAGCTCAGGAAGAAGAAGAGGCCAATACCTTGGCTCTAAGAAGTGAAGCTTCGATTAGAGATGCTCTACACCTTCGTTGGAGTCCCAGGAGCTCAGGGATGAAGCCCCTTGACCTGGTGAATTGCTTAGGTATAAAAGTGACCAGGTCCGATTTTGAGCTTTGATGGAAGTCTGGTGTAGAGGCTCTCTGTGATGGGGTTTTTAGTGGGGAACTTCTTCTTTCACTACTGGGAAGGTGTGTGCATAGTTAATTGCAATTTGGTGCACTGTGGAGCTATGGAGAAATATGTCCTAGTTTTCAGCCAAATTTCAATGATGAAATTGCTCTCAGATAGTGGTGATTTGTGGCTGAAGATAGTGGGATCACTCTTAGGACCTTTCAGGGAAGCTCTGGAAGTAATTTGGTGGAGTTTCCTTGAGATAAATTTCAGCACCTGGTTTTGGCCGTGAAGAGGTCTATTTATGGCCATGTCCACTGGGCTGAGCTCAGGGGCTAGCAATGGGTGGATTCAACTGCCTATGTGGAGAGCAGATGAGCCCCAATGGCAATTCAGAGCTGAGTTGGCCATACGGTGGAGTTTGAGTTCAATTTGAGAGTGGGTGGCTCTCGATTTTGGTGTTTTCCGGCCACTAGGGTGGCCGGTAGGGCCAGGGTTGGTGGCTAGGGGGTTCAGGTGAGCCAGGGGAGGATTAATGATGCTTTACCCCCAATGGCAAGTGATGATGGTGATGATATCTTGATTAAGGCCAAATGTGGGGTGAAAACCCCTAATTCAAGGGACCTTTGGTCTATGGCTCCATTAGAGTAGGCTAGGTGGGTCTAGAGTGGTTCTTAGGGGTCATTTGGTGGCTATGGAGGAGTTGGTTTGGTCAAATTGGGTTTGATTTGGTTACATTTGTGTATAGGTTCAAAATTGGGGGTTTGGGCTAGACTTGGGTCTAAGTTGGGCTAGAGCTTGGGTTGAGCCCAAATGATTGAGCAACATGGTGTAGATGGTTGTAATGAAATTTTTTCATAAAGGCTTGGAGTGGTTTTGGGTTCAAATGAGGGGTCAATTTAGTGAAATTTGGGATTTTGGTCCATTTGGGGCAAGTTGGGTTAACTTGGGTTTAGGTTGGGCTAGGGTTGGGTCCAAGGCCAATTGAAGGTTCCAAATGGTCTAGGGGGATGCCATAAAGAGTTCCCAACACCAATTGAGTGGAAATTTTGGGAGTAGGGCAATCAATTTGGGCGATTTTGGGCATATGGCATGTTTGGGTCCAAAATTGGGCAAACATGGTTCAAGTGGATTTAAATGAGACTTGGGCACAAATTGGGGGGAATTGATGATTCAATTCAATTTATGGGAGTATTATGAAGGGTTTAGAATTAAAATTGGGGATGAATTGATTGGTGTTAGTTCAATTTGGGGGTTTTGGGATACTTCGGCAAAATTGGGAATTTTGGGTTTTAAGTGAAATTGAACTCAAATGTGGGTCAAATTGAGCTTCGATTTAGTTTAGATTGGTATATAAGATGTTGAATTAAACTTTGGAATTGAAATTGTTTAAGATTGGGATCAATTGAGTAGACATTGGGTTTAATTTGGGCACTTTTGGGTTGAAATGGGTCAAATTGGGGCTTTTGGTTAAATTGGGCTAAATTGGCCACATTGGGTCATGTGGTAGTTGAGAGAAATGAAATTGGGGATATTTGAGAGGTTTTGGGAATTTATGAGAATTTTTGAAAATTTTGGAATTTTGGGCTACGAGGGGCATTTTGGTTATTTTGGGAATTTTTTGGGAAATTTGGCAATTTTGGGCAATTTTGGCTAATTTTATTGGTAGGGAGTATTTGGAAATGATTTATGGAGAATTATGGGTAATTTGGGTAATTTTGGAAATTTTTGGGGAGTTTTAGGGTTTTGGGGGCATCTTAAGTATTTTGGGTATTTTAGGTATTTTGGGTATTTTGGGATAAAGGGGTTAGAAATTTGGAATGTTTGGGAAAATTTGGGATTGGTTGAATGTGAGTAATGTGGAATTTCTTAGATTGAGCCATGGACCAAGGGTCCTTCTTATTTGGTCCTCTATATGTTGGTACTAGCCAAACCCTAGCCTGAGGCTAATGGCTTTGGAAAACCACTTACATGAGTTTCCAAAGAGTTAGGAGATCAAAGGTGACGTGCCTTGTTTAGGGTTTTGAGTGTGTAGTGTAAGTGTCGTGTGAGTGTGGTCTAAGCTCCAGACCTCCCGGGGTAGATCCTATGGCCTGACCACCTATAGGAGACTTCCCTTGGGCCCTTATGCTAGGTCTCTTCCTCCCAAAAACTGGAGTTTATGCCTTAAGCATATGAAAACTCCCAGTGAAGTGAGAAAATTTTGAATTTCTATAAGGAGGGGTGCCATGACTAGTCTTCTAAGAAAGTCACCAGGAGAGTCATATGGCTAGACCCTAGGCTATTCTAAAGAGAGACTAGACCTCAACCAAAAGTGAGCTCAACACCACATTGTGGCCCTCATATTCTCTATGATGTTTAGAAGTTGATGGAATGTCAAAGAGCTTCTTTAATTCTTCAAAATTAGAATACTTTGGGTCAACTATCCCTACTTGGCCAACTTCATCAGTTGCAATTTTACAACCCATCTCCAAATATTCTACTTGAGTAGCAAGTAGATCCTCGACAGTCATCATGCTTGTCGGCATTATTTTTAGGTTGTGTGTTTTATTTTGAAAAGGGGGTCGCCTAACAGAAATTGTCGGCGAATTTTTTAATTTAATTTAAATAAATAATTTGAAAAGTAGTATTTGATTTTGAAAATAATTTTAAATTTGAAAATTTTAAGATATGAAATCAAACTGATCTCACATCCCAAATAGTTTATATAAACGAGCACCGCACCACAAACCGTGTATCTATCCCTAAGGATAGAAACACTGCTTGATGGTGGGGCTCGATTAAATAAACTAAAAGATTTGTGACATCCGTTTGGTCTGCGAACCAATTTTATAAGCCGACAAATTCCCTGCTTAATATAAATGAATTAAGCAGGGTTTATATTACCTGGGTTCTTAAAATTCCCTATAAGGGCAAGCCCCTATAGTTAATTACATCTTAAGTGACGGGAATCACCTAAGAAAACTCTCGATAATAATTAGTAGTTCTGCTCTCAAGAATCTCAAAGTTTAAGTTTTCAAGGGATTGAATTTTAGAATTTCAATAGGGAATGGATCAAATTTGGAACATTTTGTTTTGGGAATTCAAAGGAAGAAAAGTAGGAGAAATTACAGATTCGAAGCGAACTTCGGTAATTTCCCGACTATCCTATTGTTTGGCTTGGATTTAGGAAAGTCATAATGTTTATTTAATGTTTTAATCTTGCCAATTTTAATTAATTAGGACTTATGTTCATATGACATGATCATACAAATAGCCTTGAAGATGTGAGGGTTTATGTCGTATCAGACGACTACCTCGGAAATCCTAAGACCGGTTAGGGCTTAATTTGCAATGCAAATGCCTAACAAAAGGTTGAGGGTTTATGTTGCACTAGGCAAACTACCTCGAAATCCTATGGCTTGGTTATTTAATTCTAAGAAAGTTTTGCTGAAGTAAGCTCAGGTTTTGCTGATGACGATGGCCGTGCTGCCCACCATGCTTCGAGCTCCTTGTTGTTGCAGAGGTTTAGTTTTAGAAGTCATAAATCAGGAGATGAGAAAAGTGTTTTGGTTTAGAGAAAATCTTAAAATTCAAGTGCTTTTTAGTGTTTTAGTTAAAACAAATCTTAAAGTTGATTATAACAACACCGGTTAAGATCCCACGGTTCCATCCTTCCGGCATCGTTATTTTTATCGGATTCACTTAGTCCAGATGAATTTGCTAAACTCAACTAAATGAGTTCCACACTTTCATTTAGACCGTGGGAAATCCCGTTAGCAACACGTAGGTTACATCATACGAGGTATTCCCGATCATCCAACAAGACGTTTTAATTTAGTTGTAATTGTAGTTTTGTGTTATGTTTGTGATTAAATTTTGAGTTGTTTTATATTTTGAAATGTTGTGGCGGTGAATTTTATCTTGAAATGACTTTTAATTTAGTTTTGGTTTCAGTTTTAGGGACTATCCTAAAGGTGTGGGTTTTCATGCAACAGTTGTTTATCATGCAAGAAAGGTAAAGTGCATTTGCAATAAAGTAAATTGCAATAAAATAAAAGCGTACCTGGAGGGTCTTCCCGTCATCCCAAGCTGCACTTAAAACACATGTTAAGGCATTTAAATATTTCAACAAGTACCTAGGTAAAGCTAAGGGAAAGGTTTAGGTTATCTATCAAAGTCCTAATCCTATAGCTAGTCATCTCCTATGACGTCTAGGTTCTTGTATTTTGGTTTAAGGACGATTTTCTTCATCAAAGAATAATTAAGTTCAATTGTTCTTATAAACGTCCTATCATATTGAGGAAGTTCTTAAGACAAATTTTAAACATCTTTTCAATATTTCTAGGATCATTTTAAGTCCAAGAGAATTTAATTATACAAATGAATTAATCGTCCGGGAATTCAAGTTTTGTTGTTATCTTACTCAGTGAACTAGGACATTTGAATATCCTATGAGTGAAGTAACACTTCACTTAACGTTCTGTTTAGGAGTTATGACAACAAAAGCTTTCGAGGGAAAATTGATGTTCAAATGGTTTAAGATTTAATTTAATTTCAGTTAATGGGTTTAAGTTTGGAATACTGTTCAAGTTGCTTTATATTTATTTTTAAATTCTTTATGTCTTAGCTGATGTCATTTTTAATTCAATTTAATTTAACTTTAATTTAATTTAATTTGGTTTAGTTTTAATTTTAATTTAATTTATTTAATTTAATCTAATTTTAATTTTAACTTGATTTTATTTTTTATTTTAATTTAATTTAATTTAATTTAATTTAATTTAATTTAATTTAATTTAATATGATTTAATTTAATTTAATTTAATTTAATGTGATTTATTTGATTTAATTTAATTTAATTTGATATTTTATTTTTTATGTTTTAAAGATGATTTAATTTTAATTGTTAAAGTATTAATTTAATTGAAATTTTAAAAGGATTTAATTTAAATAATTTAACTTTAATTTAATTTAATGATTAAGCCTTTTAGCATTTTAAATCTTAAATTTGGATTATCATTTTAATTAGGAATTAAATATTATTGAGATGATTAATTTAGGGATTCTTAAATTAAAGAATAAATCTCTTCCTAAAAACATCCCTATTTTAATAATTACAATTTTATTATTCTTCCAAATTTAATTAATTATTTAATTAAGGTTTATTTTAATTATTTTTAAATTGTTTAATAGGTTTCTACCCTTATTATTCAAATTTCAATCATCCAAATCAGATTAGGATCAAATATTTTACTCTTTAATTTTATTAAGCCTAAAATTTTAATTAAAGGTTAAAATTTTAATTACCATTTTGCCCTTCAAGCTTAATAATTTCATAACTCACTAAATTAAGCTTAAATGAACTTGAAATTTTTATGTGACTTCACTCATATGTCAATAAAGGCATGAGAGGAGAAAATGTGATTTTTCTGCATTTAATTCATTTATGTAATTATTTTTGGTGGAAAATAGGGATTTCCAAGAAAAATTTAATAATATGACCAAGGGAAAGTTTCTGTCCTTAAGAAAATTATGGGACATTCCTAATGACCAAAGGACCACTTGGACCAATTTTGGTGATTTTTTGAATTATATTCTTCATATTATAATTATTTTGAGTTTTGGAGTATTAATTAATTTAAAAATAAAATAAAGGTTGAAAAATGAATTTTATATTTTTCAAAAATCTCTCTGATATCAAGGAAATCAGAGAACCAATTTTTACAATTTTCTGATTTTTCTTTGATTTATTAGAATTATTTTAGTGGAAATGCTAAAAAATACATTTTTTAATTTTAAAATTACCTTAGGGCTTTAAAATTTAATATCTCATCATATAGACTTAAGAAAAATATGGGGTTTGTTCCTAAGTGATTAAAATTAAAAATGTGACATTTTGGTGAATTTTATTATTTTTGTGATTCTTATTATTTTTTAATTATTAAAAATATTAAAATAATGCAAAAAATCAACTTTTTTAGAAAATTGCAATTTTAATTTTCTTAAATTCCCCTGATATCAGAGAGGCTCCAAAACCAATTTGGTGAATTTTTGAAAAGTATTTTGAAAGTTATGAATTTTTAAAGTTTTAAGTTGGCTAAATGGTTTAATCAACCCATTTGGTAGGGCTAACCAAGTCCAATTGACTTCAAATTTTTATGGTGGGTTCCTCTGATCCTAAAGGTCAGTGGAGAATTGATTTCAAGTCAATTTGATGTATGATTAGCTCTAATTATTTAAGGACCTATTTTGGGTGTTTAAGCCAATTAGGGTTATTCCAAGTGGATTAATTCAAAACCCATTTTTCCTAGAGTCCTCTGGTCATAAGAAACATCATCAAATTTTCCTAGAATTTATTTCTCAACATGCTAATTATTGGAATTAAAATATTCAGAATAGTGAACTAGAATTGAAAAATCAATAACTCTCCATAGGGTGGCCTCGACTTTGGAAAATTCAGGGAATGTTCCCAAATTCGCAGGCTTCAAAAGCCCTATGGTCTCATGCCATGGTGAATTGTATACATGCATGGAGAATTGAAAATGTGCAGAGAGTAAATAAATCATTAAAAATAAAATACTTAATGAAATTAAATGATTTCTTTTCCACATTATTCTCCTTTGTTCACTGAGCAAGAGGGTATTTTTATTTTATTTTTTTGATTTTCCTATACAAAGTTATGCATTTTTGAAGTTTAGAGAATTAAATAAATACGAAAATAACCTAATTTCCTACTTATCCACGCGGCGCCCTGTCATCCTCGGCATCTCCGAACGACCATGCGGCGTGCTCCCATTTGACGCCGCCACTTGACTAGGATGCCACGCGGCCCGCGGTTCATGTCCCGTTGCTCCGTCCGGCGCGATCCTGGCCGTCCGTTTGATACACGCGCGATCCGACGGCTCCTGGTCATCGTCTACGACTGGTGTGAACCCGTGACCGTCAACCTTCTAACCCTAATTTCTCACTCGATTCTCAACGAATTTTCGTGTTCTTATGTTCTATGGATTCGTCTTGAGGAGACGAATACATCTATATGGTGATCATGCATTGAAATTAAAACATTTGAAATGGAGAATCTCCAGAAGCTCGGGATAAAGAGTTAGCTCATACCTTAGCTCAGAGAAGTGTGGCTTCAATCTGAGGGTTGTGTCACCTTCGATTGGGTCCAAGCAAGCTCCAGATGAAGTCCCTTGGCCTGGTGAATTGTCTAGGTATGATTTCGACCAATCCCGATCACAAAGCTTGGAGGCTGGAAGCAAAAGTTGGCCTGGTGAGGGGGCTTTTGCTGGTGAACTTCTTCTCTTGGTCTGGAGAAGGTGTAGGACCAATAAATTTGGAGATTGGCTCACTGTGAAGAAGTGTCCTGGTTTTGGGCTTGTATTTCAACTCTGAAATTGAGCTCACAGAGAGGAAATGGCAGGGGGATTTCAATGGGGATTAAGTTATCTAAGTGTGGGGAGTAGTCCGGAACAATTTTGGCGAGTTTCGTAAGGTTGGTTCAGCACCTCTTCCATGGCCGAGAGAGGTGGGGTTTGGGTCAGAGAGGTTGGGGGCCTCCTGTGGGGAGTTAGGGATCGGGATCGAGCTGGTTTCGGCAAGAGAAGAACAGCTGCAATGGCCACTGGGCATGGGGCAGCTCAAGCGAGGAGAATTTCAATGTTGGCTCACATGTGAGCTCTCGGGTGTGGTGTTTTCCGGCGGCCTAGTGGTCGGCTGGCCGGGCAGCAAGGGTCACCATCTTGACCAGGGAGGTCAGGGCTTGGTAATAGTGAAGTCAATTGGGCTTGGACATGTGTAAAGTGTTTGAATTAAGATGGCATGGGGAAGGCCAATTTTTGGCTTCAAGGTGGCTTTGGGTGTTGTGAGGAGTAAAAGGAATCAGCTGGTTTGACATGGAGAAGTCCTTATCCAAATATATTTGGATTAAATTTGGGTTAAGGGGAATCATGGTTAAGGCTAATGACTTTAGGAGATTAAGGAAAGAGTCTCCTCCTTTTGCCCAAAATTTCATGGTGACATATAAAGAGGCTCTCATGGCTTCCATGTGGCTCATGCATGGCTTCATGGCTCATCTTTGGCTTGGGAAAAGTTAAGTCAATTTCATGAAAAAGGGTTTTGTGAATTTTGGCATTTTAATGGGAATTGGCATATGGCTTGATTTAGATTTATTTTATCATGGATTTAGAACTTAGGAAATGGCTTTATCAAATGGATGATGATAGAGGATTGTCATGTGGGCTTTGGGCTTCTGGATTTCACTTTGGATGGGCTTTCAAGATGGTTTAGAGAGTAGGCTTTTAGATTTCAAAACAAATTTTAGGATGAAAATTTTGCAAAGGATGGGATCCAATAAGTGTTGAATTTAATTTAGGAATGTTTCATGAATGATTTGGAATCAATTTGAAGTGGTTTGGGCTTGAATTGGGTTGGATTTGAGTTCATTTGGTACATGGGCCAATGTAGGTCAAATTGGGCTAATTTGGGCCAATGTTGGGCTAGGGTTGAAATTGATGTAAAATTAATGTTGGTAAATGTTTATGGGAGTGTTTCAAAGAGGTTTTGACTTTGGTTGGGTTTTGATTTTGGGGTTTGGGCTTATTTGGGTTAGGTTTGGGTTTAGGTCAAAATTGGGCTTTTTGGTTTTTGGTTGAATTTGAGTGGGGTTTGGGTCCAAAATTTGGGCAAATCATGTTAGTGTTTTGCTTGTGGGGATGTTAGGGAAGGTTTAGAAAAGATTTGGGGTTAATTGGAGTTGAATTGGGTTAGTTTGGGCCAAGTTTGGGTCATGGGTCCAAATTGGGCTTTTTGGCCAAAAGTGAAATTGGATTCAAATGTCAATCAAATTGGACTTGGATTTGGTCTAAATTGGTGTTGGGAATGTTAAATTGAACTTTAGAATTGAATTGGACCAGAATTTGGGTCATTGGATAGGTCTGGTTTGACATTAGGTTCACTTTGGGTTAAAATGGGTCAAATTAGGGATTTTGACAAAAGTGGGGTAAATTGACAAAATTGGCCCATGGTGTAGTCAGATAAAATGAAATTGGGGATATTTGGGATTTTCTGGAATTTTCTGGGAATTTTCAGAATTTTTGGATTTTGGTCAAGAGGGGCATTATGGGTATTTGGAGGGTATTGGGGGGTATTTTTGGAATTCTTGGTATTTTTGGCTATGAATGATCAACTTGAGTGGAGGGGAAATATTCAAGGTTAATTTTGGGGAATTTTGGGTGATTTTGAGATTTTGAGATTTTGAAAATTTTGGGTAATTTCAAGGGTTTTGGGTAAGGCTAAGCGGGTGTAGGGTCCCGGGGGACAAAAATTGAAAATTTGAAAAAATTGAAGATTGGGTAAATGTAAATGGAATGAAATCATTTTGGTTGAGCCATGAAGCCATATCAAGCCCACATGAGCCATGAGAGGACTCATTTGAGGCATTCACTATGTTGTTCCTAACCCTCTTAGCCAAGGGCTTAGGGGTTAGGACCATCCATGTGAATCACCTTCATGAGTCAGGAGGTCAAGTTGGGTATAGGTGTGGTTTTAGGAGGTGTGTGAAAGTGTAGTGTATAAGTGTAGTGTGTGTGTAAGTCGGCCCTTCACCGGACCGAGCCACCTGAAGGCGGCCCTAAGGCCAAAAAGTCCCATGGAACTCATCCTTTAAACTTCCACATTTGATTTCATCCCTCTAGGTGATTAGGGGTTTACAATCAAGTTTGTGGAGTTTGCAGGGAGTTAAGATGTGGTTTGAAATTCTAGGTGGTGGGCCCCAATTCTAATCCTCTAGGATAGTCAAAGAAAAAGCCTAAGGCTAGATCCTAAGTACTAAAAAGAAGAAGAGAAGACCTCATCAAAAATGAGGTCAACAAATGGACCCCCAATAGGTGTGGTGAGCTGACAGAGCACACCGCGCGTATTGGTGTTGACCGAGGCGATCAACAAACCAACACGAAGTCCAAGTGACAAACTTGGGACAGAGTAGAAGAGTTTCCGCTGGGGAGTATCAAGTATATCTCTGAGACTAGAGATTCCTAAACTCTCGCTGGGGAAAGGAAAAGGAGGTGAATCCCAAATCGCATGATCTGGGGGAATTTCGATTTAGATTTCATTTTGTTTCAGTTTAAGTTTTGATGTGTGAGCTTAGATTTTAGTTTGAGTTTCAATTTAAATTGAAGTTTGTTAAAATTAATTTGACGGGATTTGAACTTGAAATGAAAATTGGAATTTTATGGTTTTAGATGTAACATCTTCAACCTCAAAAGAAAGTTGAATTGATTGGATTGAACCATTACAATGAGGAGAGATCTCATAGCAATGCGGTATCAGATGTAAAATCCTCAACCTCAAGAGTTTGATTTTGATGTATTTCATTGCGATAGGGAAAGAACCTAAAGCAATGCAGTCTCAGATGCAAAAATCCTCAACCCTAATAATTTGATTTTGATGTATTTCATTGCTATAGGGAAAGAATCCTAAAGCAATGCAGTCTCGGATGTAAAATCCTCAACCCCAAAAGTTTAATTTTGATGTATTTCATTGCGATAGGGAAAGAATCCTAAAGCAATGCAGTCTCGGATGTAAAATCCTCAACCCCAAAAGTTTGATTTTGATGTATTTCATTGCGATAGGGAAAGAATCCTAAAGCAATGCAGTCTCGGATATAAAATCCTCAACCCCAAGAATTTGATTTTGATGTATTTCATTACGATAGGGAAAGAATCCTAAAGCAATGCAGTCTCGGATGTAAAATCCTCAACCCCAAGAATTCGATTTCGATGTATTTCATTGCGATAGGGAAAGAATCCTAAAGCAATGCAGTCTCGGATGTAAAATCCTCAACCCCAAAAGTTTGATTTTGATGTATTTCATTGCGCTAGGGAAAGAATCCTAAAGCAATGCAGTCTCGGATGTAAAATCCTCAACCCCAAGAATTTGATTTTGATGTATTTCATTGCGATAGGGAAAGAATCCTAAAGCAATGCAGTCTCGGATGTAAAATCCTCAACCCCAAGAATTTGATTTTGATGTATTTCATTGCGATAGGAAAGAATCCTAAAGCAATGCGATCTCGGATGTAAAATCCTCAACCCCAAGAGTTTGATTTTGATGTATTTCATTGCGGTAGGGAAGGAATCCTAAGCAATGCGATCTCGGATGTAAAATCCTCAACCCCAAAAGTTTGATTTTGATGTATTTCATTGCGATAGGGAAAGAATCCTAAAGCAATGCAGTCTCGGATATAAAATCCTCAACCCCAAAAGTTTGATTTTGATGTATTTCATTGCGATAGGGAAAGAATCCTAAAGCAATGCAGTCTCGGATGTAAAATCCTCAACCCTAAGTATTTGATTTTGATGTATTTCATTGCGATAGGGAAAGAACCTAAAGCAATGCAGTCTCGGATGTAAAATCCTCAACCCCAAGAATTTGATGTTAATTGATTTTGCAAAGATTTGCAGTGTTGATTTCAAAAGTTTGGAGTTTCGGTGTTTCAAGAATTTCATGAAAGTTGTAAAATATTTTTATGGAAAGAAACAGATTAAGAGGGAATATGTAGATGTTACATATCCCATTTAAAAGAGTTGATTGAGAGTTGCTGGTTTGGATTGGATATAATTCCTCGCCACTAGATTCGAATCGAAAACCTCGTGGCTCCATGTCAATGGAATCGACCGCTTCCATCCTGCATACGAGGAGAGAGTAGAACGGATTGGATTTCGATTTGGAATGTTGAGTTTGAATTTGATTGAGATTTGATTTGAGATCTGAAAGGTTGAATTTGAATTTGATTGAGGTTTGATTTAAAATTTGTGTTCATTTTGTTTGTCCTTTAACGATTCAAATTTGCTTTATCATTCATTTAATGTTCGTGCGAATTTGGAGTTCATCATTTTTTTATTTAGATTTTTAAGGAAAGTTTTCTTTTATTCTTTTTGTTTCTTTTCTGTTCTTTGTTCGAAGTTCATTTAACTTTAATGGCGTTTCCCAGTCAACTCGCACAAAAGAGGTGAAGGCCAAAAATGTGACATGGTCACTTTCATTCCAATCATGTCAAGATACATCATACAACTCGATCTGGAATACATCTCATACAATCCATATAGACTCAAAACGGACTATGTATGATCTTTGTCGATCCATCCAAAAAGGTATCTGTCAAAAATCCATGTCTGAATAGTGAGGTACATGGTCAATAACATCACCTTCCAAGCCATCCTTGGCAAGGATGCCGTATGGATGTACGTTGGAGGTGTGATATTTTCCATGTAACTCACAGCTCGTAAGGCCGGAGGCTCTCTAGCTCCGGGTCTGGCTGGAAGTGATAAGGTGTTTTCCTGTCATTCATCCTTCTAAAAGTAACTGAGATCCGCTTCATTGGTACTCCTGGTATGCAATGTTTAGCGACATCTGCTCCGTTGCCCTTTAGTATCATGACGGAACCTACCGGTAATGGTATCTTTACTGGCTCTCGGAACTCACTCGGGCTCCGCTATCCGGAGGTCGGATCCGAACATGATATTACACTCGTTCAGAAAAGAAACTGTGCATAAAGGTCTGACAAAGTCGTGGTGATCGATGTGCGGGGGTATGCAGTCACCCTTCTTGTAGATGTTAATGATGCAACTGTTGGGTATGCAATCTGCTGGCAGTACCCTCCATGTTATCATTCTTTTTACCATCCTTTTGATGACTAATGGCATTGGATCCACCTGGCCATGACGGAGTATCCCCGGTGGGTTTCCTTTCCCGTCTTCTCGCGAAGTCAGTAGCAAGCATCCACATTGTATTGTAATTCTCCCTTTCCCTGGCATCCATCTCCGGGGTTCCGAGTAGGTGTTTTCTCTTAGGCGGCCCGCTCGACCCATTCTTTTCAAATCCCGGATGCAATCCACGATTTGTTGTTGTTCGTATTCTGAGAACACGTCCGTATGTAGCTCGAGGCCTTCAAGTATATTGATCCTCCTCGCTCTCGATTCTCTCGAAGTATTCAAAAGTTTGCTTCTCGACATTCCGCATTCTTTCTAGCTCGTATTCCGGAATAATCTGCAAATGGCGAGGCCTCGGTGACGTCTCGTGGGATATATGGCTCAATCCCTTCGCGTTCTCCCGCATACCTCGGCTCCTCGGGGATGGTCTCCATCGGGACATCCTCCGGGTTGCTCCCGCAACAAGGTTATGCATTACTGGTGACTTTATCTGGTGGCGTGGTAGCCTTCCTTCTTTTGATCTTCTTGAGATTTCCCTGGTCTCTTCTGTTATCCTCGGAACTGGCCTCCTTCCTTCAGGTTCCTGGTGAACCAACGTCCTTGAAGTATATGCACTGGCAGTAGCAGAATCGCCTCGTCGCGCCGGTCCGCTCGCTAGTTTAGTTAACATCTTCGTCGATACGGCGATTTTTATTTCTTCGCCGAGTCGTCGTGAGAGTAGCTCTTCGTACTTCCCGACTTTCGTGGGCGCGGCGCCGACAAGCCCGCCTTCGCCGTAGCGACTACGTACTTGATTCTCTTGTCTTCTTCGGTGTTTGTTTTCCTTTTCTTGCTTCGTCGGATTGGTGGCTTGGGTCACCCACTTTCATTCATCGTCCGACCGGGCGCTCCTCTAGGTCAATTAGGACCCAGTCACCTTCCTCGTATTGCAGGCCTGCTGGTGCGAAGTCTGAGTCAATCTCTATTATCGCTCCATCTTTCACCCTCTTTTCGTCGAGTACAAGGCTTACGCCATTTCTAATGTTCAGGACCAACCGCCCGTTCGATATTTCCCTGCGAAAAGACAAGGAAAAGGATCAGGGGCTGTACTAAGAACAAGAACATTAAGAAAATGTTTATTAAAGACAGTTTTTTTTTTTTATTATTCCTTTTATATTTTCAAATTCAACAGGAATGAAGTGGGAAAATTTCGGAAAAAAGATTTTGATTTGGAAGAGAGAACAAGGAAAACATATTATCATGACTTTATTTATTTTAGCACATTTTTTTTATTATTTTTGGGTTCGGACCCAGTCATAAGTAATTACTTCACCCGTGCTTCTAGGGATGAAAAAAATTCATTCTTTCGAAATATCAGGTAGCGTAATACTTTTTCAAATATCGTCCATTGATCGGAAGCATATGTCGTTCTCCTCAGCAATTCACTAGCTGGTAGGAGCCTCCTGAGTATACTGCTTCAACTACAAACGGTTCTTCCCAAGTGGGTTCAAATTTTCCTCCTATCTTGCGGTGTGCAAGAATAGGTCTTTTGAGAACGAGAACTAAGTCACCAACTTTAAAGGTTCTTGGGCGGACTAGTTTGTCATGGGCTTGAACCATCTTAGCTTGGTATAGTTCTAAATTCTGTTGCGCTGCAAGTCTTTTCCCTTCCAGGCTTTCTAATTCCTTTAGTCGTAATTTGGCATTCTCTTCTGTCGTGATTTTGTTTGCAACCGCAATTCCGAGTGAAGGAAGCCGAACTTCTAAGGGTAACACTCGCCTCGGACCCATACACCAGAGCGTAAGGTGTAGCTTGAGTAGGAGTTCTGAAAGTTGTCCGGTAGGCCCATAAGGCTTCTAATAACTTCTCGTGCCAATTTCTCTTATTATCGTCCAAAGTTTTCTTTAAAATTTGAACGAGAGTTTTATTAAAAGCCTCAGCCATGCCGTTTGCTCTTGGGTAGTAAATTGTTGAATATCGTCAGTCGATTCCGTGTCTCCTGACAAAATTGTTGATTTGTGTGCTTCTGAATGCTGACCCATTATTTGAGATGATCCTGCGCGGCACTACGAAACGGTGGACAACTTGGTTTTTGAAAAATTGTAGCACGTGGTGTGCTTTCACTTCTCTTAGTGGAACTATCTTTACCCACTTGGAAAAGTAATCTGTAGCCGCAAGAATGAAACGATGTCCTTTTGAAGATGGTGATTCTATTGGACCCACTATATCTGTACCCCAACATTCAAATGGCCACAACGCAATTGTCGGATGTAGCACATTTGGAGGTTGGTGTAGAACCACTCCGTGCACTTGGCATTGATGACGCCTCTTGGCGATTTTCATGCGACTCGGTCATCATCGAGGGCCGATAGTACCCTAGTCTTTTAATTTTCATTTTCATCTTCGGACATGATCGGTGAGCGTCACGGAGTCCCGAATGCACCTCTTTAACAATTTCACGGGCCTCGGACCCGCTTAGGCACCTTAGCCACATTTGATCGAAAGACCTTCCGTATAACGTGTTATTTATTAATGCGTAGGACGGAGTTCTTTTCTTGATCCGATGGGCTAACGACCTATCGTCCGGTAGTTTTCCTGTTTGCGGTAGTCTATTAATGGCCGTCGCCAATCTTCTGTGTTTTCCGTCACTCGTCGTAACCGATTCTTCTTCTTTTCGATTTGTGTATTGTGTCCATGTCGAGCTGTGATAGGACCTAACGTCCGTGAACTAACACTTCCACCGATTCATCTTGCAAACAGGCAAATTCTTTTGCGAGACGGGCTAACGCATCTGCTAAAGCGTTTTCTTTCATGGGAATTTTGTAGATCGTCACATTCGGAAGCTGTTCCAACAACTGTATGGCATACTGGAAGTATTGCTCGAGTCTTGGCTTTAAAATTCTGTACTCGTCCAGTGATCCGTTGAATGATTAACCGTGAATTCCCGTAGATGTTGATGATTGTTATCCCCATTTGAATAGTTAATTCCAGCTCCGTTATGAGGGCTTCGTATTCCGCTTCGTTGTTTGTACATGGCTCTGTTAAGTGGTAGGAGTATCTTAACATCCCCCGCTCCGGTGTTATAAAGATTAGTCCGATTCATGCCTTACCGGGCATTATCACTTGCGATTCTTCGTCTTTGTGTGCTGAAGATGCTCCATCGAAATATAATTCCCAATGTCGATCATCGTGGTCTTCTAAACTCATTATTTGTTCGTCCGGCAAGTCGTCATCGAGAGGAGATTCCGCCGCAAAGGGTGTGCTCGCGAGGAAGTCTCGCTAGGACTTGTCCCTTTACGGCACGAAGAGGCACGAAAGTTATATCGAATTGCAATAATATCATTGACCATCTGGCAAGCCTACCAGAAAGTGTTGGATGGGTCATCAAGTATTGCAATGGATTAAATTTCGAGATCAGGTTGACCTTATGAGAAAGCATGTAATGCCTGAGCTTTTGAGCGACGAAGATCAGGGCCAAATAGTGATTTTCAATTGTGGGATACTTTATTTCCGTCAGAAGTAAACAACGGCTTAAGTAGTAAATAGCATTTTCTTTACCCACATCATTGACCTGGGCTAACAGGGCTCCGAGTGAGTCATCTAAAGCCGCGGTATAAATTATCAACGGTCTACCTGAGACTGGGGCTGCTAAGACAGGAGGTGTCATTAAATATTGTTTAATGTCTTCGAAGGCCTTCTCGGCATTTCTCTTCTCAAATAAATTTGGCGTCCTTTTTAACTAATGCCGAGAAAGGCCGACACTTACCTCGACAAGTTTCGAGATAAAGCGTCGAAGATATGCCAACTTCCCTCGCAAAGATCGTAGTTGTTTTAAGATTTTGGGAGGCGGCATTTCTAAGATAGCCTTTAATCTTTTCCGAGTCGATTTCAATTCCACGATGTCGGACAACGAATCCTAAGAATTTTCCGGAGGTGACGCCGAAGGCGCATTTTAAGGGATTCATCTTAAGGTTAAATTGTCTTAATCGTTCGAAAACAATTCTCAAATCATACAGGTGGTTTTCCTTTACTTTGCTTTTGATAATCACATCGTCCACGTAGCATTCGACTTGATTGTGGATGAAATCATCAAAAAATCTTGTCATCGCTCTCTGGTAGGTTGCTCCTGCGTTCTTCAGTCCAAATGGCGATCATCGTGTAGCAATATACTCCGATCGGCGTTCGAATGTCGTAAGTTTCTCATCTTCCGGAGCCATTTTTATCCGGTTGTATCTCGAAGATCCATCCATGAATGAGAATATTTCATGTGTTGAAGCAATGTCGATCATTAATTCCGGGATCGGTAGAGGAATTCATCTTTTGGACATGCCTTATTTAAATCTCTCGAAATCCACACAAATTCGGATTCGACCATTCTTCTTCCGATCGGCACCACATTAGGCTAACCAAGTCGGGTATTGTTCTTCACTGGACAAATTTAGTGTCTATTAGCTTTTTAACTTCGACTATGACTTGTTGTTCGATTTTTAGACGCATTCTTCCGGGACCTTGTCCGATCGGAATAGTAAGTATGATCCACTCCTAGCTTATGGATTGCGACCTCCGGAGCTAATCCCGGCATCTCATCGTAGCTCCAAGCAAAACGAGTCTTTAAATTCCATTAATAACTTGATTATTTCTTCGAAGTCTTCTTTATTGAGTAAGGAGCTAAAAAAGGTAGGTCTAGTGCTCTTCGCTAGTACCTAAGTTAACTTCCGTTAACTCATCTATCGTAGATTTGATCTCTTCTTCGAACTCGGCGGAGCGTTTCCAATTTATAAATCTTCGAGTTTTCATTAGACTCGCAAGTGACAACCAAGCAAAATTCGGCATCGTCAACCGATCCTACCGTGCCGAATCCGAGACCATGTTTTGAATCGGGTGGACGACCGGAGTTATTCCATAATTTTTCAAAATGTTGTGATTGACCTTTTGTCCATTGTCGAGGTAAGAAACCACGCTGAATTAAATTTTGAACACAGGGAGAGTACCACTCAAAAGGTAATTCCATTAATTCTGATGAAGTAGCATCTTCAAATTGTACATTATTTTAAGTTTTGGAGGAAGGAGCACCACGGTAGAATTTGATGGGCTTTGCACCGCCGCTATGTACCTCTTTGACCACCATACCCTCGATCTTATTAGAATGGATTGAGGTATGTACAAAGTGGTTAATCTTCTCGTACATCGATTTATGTTCCTCGCTCTTTTCATCTTCGAGCGAGATCTTGAATTGCGGCTTCTTCCGACTTATTGTCACTGCTTCTTGCTTGATTTCTTTTTCTTCTTCAGAATTATCTTCCCAATCAACATTGATGGTTGGTTTCCTCTGTCCAACTGTCCTAATGACTTCGCCAAGACCTCGTCCCCGCCTCGACCTCGGATGCGAGTTGTGGAGAAACCTTCACCATCTCGCCGTAAGGGAGTGGTGAGTGACTGTTGGACTAGAACTTCAGGTTCTTCATCATCCTGAATTTCCTTTGCTTCATTCGTTATAGTATATCTGGAGAAGATTGTTTTCTTCAGAGGTGCGTAATAAGCTGCATCTTCATGGATTCCAATTTCATGTACGGAGAACGGTTGTAAGTCACTTTTGATGCATTGATCCCCTCCATCGTAGTATTTGATGCACGGATGTAGGGATGATGGTACCATTCGGTTCTCATGTATCCATGGTCGGCCCAAGAGAGCGTCGAATGACGTTTCGAATCGATTATGTGAAATTTCGCCGTTGTCTTCGCTAAGTCACCGGTCTTTATTAGTAGTGTTATTGATCCGAGGGCTCTTTCTCCTTTCTGGTTGAATCCTCTTAATAACATTTTGTCCGCTTCGAGCTCGCGAGCATTAATTTCCAAGTATGCTAGTGTTCGAAGATTCATTATATTGATTGATGCTCCTGGATCCACCAATACTCTGGAGAGCGCAAACTTCTCGATTATAATCGAAATGTACAACGGCCGGTTGTGGTCCGCCGTCCCAAGTAGTAGGTCATTGTCCGTGAAGGTAACACCTCGCTCGTTCCTTTAACGAGCAAACCTCATCTAAGGAATCTCCGGTCATTTGAGCTAAGCAAATTTTCGGATCAAGTAAGGCCTCGATCGAGCTTCTCTCATCTCCTTTCGATAAGATGAGAGCGTCGTAGATGCTCGGCTGGCCGGTAGTTTCCTAAGATGGGCTAGCACGTTGTAATCCACTTTATTTCCATGTGTCTCGATTTCTTCCCGAATGGGTATTTCTTCTGTCGGGGTTGGTTCTTCCTGAACAACCACCTGCTTTCCTTTGTCCTTTGGACCCATTCTCGGAGGTAGAACTCTTCCACTTCTTAAGTCGACTTCTGTAATTTCTCCTGAATCCAGTATTGAGTTTGCTGGTGTTTTCTCCATAATCGGAATGACGAGTTCTTCTAGATTAGCCTCGGAGTCTGAAGTCTCTAACTCTATTGTGACTGGAGCTCCTCGAAATTCGCAAATAAATTCATTGCTTGTTGAACTCTGGTAGCCTCCATGGTGGATGTCTTCTTCATCATTGTGATCGTCGAGATTGTGTATGATTTGAGAATTGTCATTTGTATCGGAATCGACGTCCGGATTAGGTTGGTTGTCGCTAGTTACATAATCATTACAAGCAGTCAAAACGTAGCCAACGCCATAACCCTTATCATTATAAGATCCCACCGGAGTGAGCAGATAATCATACAGAGTTAGAGGTTCGAGGGATTTCTCCCCTGAATCGGAAACAACTATCCTAGGATAAGCAGCCCCTAGTATAGCCTTAAGAGCCTCGGTCTTCTCTTCTTCATCAATTTTCTTCTTCTCTTCAATAGTCTCTTGTTGAGGTGGTTCTTCTATCACAAGTGATAGTGCCGACTTGACAGGTTTCGAACTCTGAATTGAGGCTCGCACCGAAGCGGTTTGGATGTGATCCAAAATCTTCTTCGAAGACTTTGTCCAAGCGGTAGTCCATCCATCATCAGTAGCATAGGGATCTATCAGAACAACGAGATCCGTCGAGATAACATTGACGGAACCTCCTTTCTGGGGTTCCTTCATGTACTCCTTCGGGATCGTTATATTCCCTCTTCGAAGATTGTCATTGAGCCAACTTTTGAAGGTAATACAATCTTCTATCCTGTGTCCAAGCATCCGGTGGTAAGGGCAAAAGTTGGGATCACCTTTCTTGTCGACTTCTTCTAGTCTCTTAGGTTCTGGCGATTGGAAATGCGGAGTCTTCATCGATCGAGGAACATTTTGTAGCTCGCCTCATTCTTGAATGGATATTCCCTGCTCAGAAGCTCCCTTAGCGTACGTTGTGGACGAGGCGGTTGTTCATACTGTTGAGTTGACTGATAGCTGGGTCGGGATTGCTGCGGCCGTTCTGACGGTATTTGTATCGGATGCTTGCCTTTATCGACAGCTGCGACGATCCCGGACTTCTTTTCAAAAGTTTTCACGAGCTTCGTTTGTCCGTTTTGTCGGTGAAACTTAATTGCTTCGCCTCCTCTTGCAAGCTTCCGGCCTCGCTTAACAACTTCTCGAAAGTCTTAATAGTAAATCCCTTGAGGAGAAGTGCTATTGGGCCATGAATGCTCTTAAGTAAAATGCCGACTGCATGATGTTCTTGTAGCTGTAGCTAACACTTCATACTTAGATTCCTCCATCGAAGTATGTAATCCACCAAAGTTTCGTTCGGCTTACGCTTCTCTACCGCTAAATCACCTATAGTGATGTGGTGCTGAAGCTCCGATAAATCGCTTGATGAAGAGGTTCTCTAATTCCGAAAATATCTTCACCGAACCGTTTGGTAATTCGCATACCAATCAAAGGCGATCCACGATAAGTCTGTCGACAAATTGTACGAAGAGTAAAGCATCACTTCCGCCGGCATTGCAACAAGCGGCACGAAAATGTGCAACATCTGCTGCCGAGGGTTTCCGGTTCCATCGAAGGTCTTGAACGAGAGGTGGTACGAAGCCTTTACGATATTGGACGGCGTCGAATTCTTCGGGGTAAGGTCTACCGTCCGAATGGATGTCCCGCTCTTTGATTGTGCCGAGGCTTCTCGCACTTCTTGTTACGTTGACCTCATTTTTGATGAGGTCTTCCTTTTCTTCTTTTTAGTGCTTAGGATCTAGCCTTAGGCTTTTCCTTTGACTATCTTAGAGGACTAGAATTGGGACCCGCCTTTTAGAAATTCAAACCACTTCTAAACTCCCTGCAAACTCCACAAACTTGACTATAGACCCCTAATCACCTAGAGGGTTGAAATCGAATATGGAAGTTTAAAGGATGAGTTCCTATAGGACTCTTTGGCCTTAGGACGCCTACAGGTGGCACTGATGCAGTGAAGGGGCGACATACACTACATTTCCACACTACATTTCCACACACTTCCTAAAACCACACCCATACCCAACTTGACCTCCTGACTCATGTAGGTGATTCACATGGATGGTCCTTAACCCCTAAGCCCTTGGCTAAGAGGGTTAGGAACAACATAGTGAATGCCTCAAATGAGTCCTTTCATGGCTCATATGGGCTTGAAATGGCTTCATGGCTCAACCAAAATGATTTCACCCCACCCAAATTCACCCAATCTTCAATTTCCCAAATTTTCGATTTTTGACCCAGGGACCTACACTTGCTCTATACCCAAAACCATTGAATTACCAAATTTTTGCAAAATCTCCAAATTACCTAAAATTTTCCAAAATCAATCCCAAACACCTCCACATCACTCAAATTGATCATCCATACCCAAAAATACCAAAAATTCCAAGAAAACCCCCCGATACCCTCCAAATACCCAAAATACCCTTCTTGGCCTAAAAATCCAAAAATTCAGAAAATTCCCAGAAAATTCCAGAAAATCCCAAATATTCCCGATTTCATTTTGTCCGACTACACCATGGGCCAATTTTGTCAATTTACCCTACTTTTGTCAAAACCCCCAAATTGACCATTTTAACCCGAAAGTGGACCCGATGTCGAACCAAACATACCCGATTGACCCCAATTTTGGTCCAATTCAATTCTAAACTTCAATTCAATATTCCCAATACCAATTTAGACCAAATCCAAGTCCAATTTGATTGACATTTGGATCGATTTCACTTTGGGCCTTAAAGCCCGAATTTGGACCCATGACCCGAACTTAGCCCAAACTAACCCAATTCAACTCCAATTAACCCCAAATCTTTTCTAAACCTTCCTTAACATCCTCATAAACAAAACACTAACATGATTTGCCCAAGATTTTGACCCAAACCCCACTCGAATTCGACCCAAAATCAAAAAGCCCAATTTTGACCTAAACCCAAATCTAACCCGAATAGGCCCAAACCTCAAAATTAAAACCCAACCAAAGCCAAAACCTCTTTGAAACACTCCCATAAACATTTCTTAATATTTATTTTACATCAATTTCAACCCTAGCCCAACATTGGCCCAAGTTAGCCCAATTTGACCTACATTGGCCCATTCACCGAAAGAATTCAAATCCGACCCAATTCAAGTCCAAACTACCCCAAATTTGCTTCAAGTCACTCATGACACATCCATGAGCTAAACCCAATAATTATTTGGCCCAACCTCTTTACAAAATTTCATCCCAAAATCCATTTTAAAATTCGAGAGCCCACTTTCCTAATCCATCTTAAAAGCCCATCTAAAACCCTTTTAAAAAAAGCCCAAAATTCTTCCAAGGCCCACATGACATCTCCATTTGTCATCCATTTAATTAAAATCATCCCTAAGTCCTAAATTCATCATCAAATAATTCCAAATCAAGCCTCATGCCAAATCACCCCTAAATACCAAAATTTTCCTTAAATCCATTTCCATGAAATTGACTTTACTTTTCCGAAGCGAATGGAGCCATGGAGCCATGCATAAGCCATATGCAAGCCATGAGAGCCTCTTTACATGTCACCATGCCATTTTGGGCAAAAGGAGGAGGCTCTTTCCTTAACTCCTAAAGGTGGTTAACCACTTACATGATTCCACTAAACCATGCTTAAGCTTTAATTGTACTTGGATTGTGACTTGACCCCACTAATCAAGCTGATCCAAATCACTTTCTCCTCGGCCTAAACCGGGCCTTGGGTGGTGCACCTAGCCCAGAATGGGTGGGTTGACCCATTTAGGTCCAAATCTAGCCATGCCCATTCCACTTTGGATCGAAAGCCTTTACACATGTCCATGGCCGATTGATTGCACAAACCTCCAGCCACGACCCACTGACCACGAGGGTGACCCATGCACAGCCGGCCGGCCACCGGGCCGCCGGAAAACACCATGGCCGAGAGCTCGCATGTGAGCCGACATTGAAATTCTCACTTGCTTGAGCTGCCCCATCCCTAGTGGTCACCATGGCTGATCTTCTCCTCACCAGGAAGCGGTGATCCCGAGCCACTAACTCTCCACAGGAGGCCCCAGCCCGGCTCAGTTCAAACTCCACCCCTCTCGGCCATGAGGGGAGCCGAGCACAAACCTTGCCGAAACTGCGCAAAATTGTTCCAAACCCTTCACCATCCTTAGAGCGGTTGATCCCGAGTGTCGATTTGCCCAATCCCCACCATGAGCCCGATTTCTCGGCGAAATTCCACCCGAAACCGGGACACTTTGCCACGGTGAGCCAATCCTCAAGTTGGTCGGTCCTACACCTTCTCTGGACCAAGAGGAGAAGTTTCCAGCTGAAAGCCCCATCTCAGGGCCACCCGGTTGCTCCGGCCTCCGAAGCTTTGTGATCGAGTGTGGTCACTTTCATAGCTGAGCGATTCACCGGACCGGGAGACTTCATGCGGAGCTTGCCGGGACCCGATCGAAGGTGCGACAACTCTCGGATTGAAGCCACACTTCTACGAGCTAAGGTATGAGTTAACTATCCATCCCGAAGCTACGGAGATTCTCCATTTCAAATGCCTTAGTTTCGATGCATGTTAGCCGTATAGATGTGTTCGTCTCTTGAAGACGAATCCGTAGAGTATAAGAACATGAAAATCCATTGAGAATCGAGTGAGATCTTAGGGATTTAGTGTGGACGGCTCTCGGGTGAGAACACTTGGGGACGATGAACGGATGCCGTCCATTCGATACACGCGCGCACGGACGGCCGGGATTGCGTCGGACCGGAAGACGGTACGAGAACCGCGGGGCCCGGGCTGCCGACTCGAGTGGCGGCGTCGAATGGGAGCGCGACGCGTGTGCCGTTCGGAGGCTGCCGAGGATGCGGCGGCGCCGCGTGGATAAATAGAAAATTAGGGTATTTTTCTATTTATTTAATTCCCTAAACTTCAAAAATCCATATCTTTGTGTAGAAAAATCACAAAAATAAAATAAAAATACCCTCTTGCTCGGTGAACGAGAGGAGAATAATGTGGAAAAGAAATCATTCAATTTCATTAAGTATTTTATTTTTTATGATTTATTTACTCTCTGCATACATTTAATTCTCCATGCATGTATACAATTCACCATGGCATGAGACCATAGGGCTTTTGAAGCCTCCGAACTTGGGAACATTCCTCGAATTTTCCGAGGTCGGAGCCATCTCTGTGAAAAGTTATTTATTTTTCAAATGCATGTTGCTGTTTTGAGTATTTTAATTCCAAAAATTAGCATGTTGTGAAATAAATTCTAGAAATATTTGGTGATGTTCCTTATGACCAGAGAACTACTAGGAAAAATAGGACTTGAGTTAATTCACTCGGATTAACCCTAATTGGCTTAAACACCCAAAATAGGTCTTTAATTAATTAGAGTTAACCAGGTATCAAATTGACTTGAAATCAATTCTCCACTGACCTTTAGGATCAGAGGAATCCACCATAAAAATTTGAAGTCGATTGGACTTGGTTAGCCCCACTAATTGGGTTGATTAAGCCACTTAGCCATTTTAAACTTTAAAAATTCATAACTTTTAAAATACTTTTTAAAAATTCACCAAATTGGTTTTGGAGCCTCTCTGATATCAGGGGAACCTAAGAAAATTAAAATTTCAATTTTCTAAAAAGTTGATTTTTAATAATATTTTAATATTTTTAATAATTAAAAAAATAATAAAAATCACAAAAATAATAAAATTCACCAAAATGTCACATTTTGAATTTTAATCACTTAGGAACAAATCCCACATTTTTCCTAAGTCTATTTAGTGAGATATTAAATTTTAAAGCCCTAGGGTAATTTTAAAATTAAAAAAATGTATTTTCTAGCATTTTCACTAAAATAATTATTATAAATCATAGAAAAATCAGAAAATTGTAAAATTTGATTCTCTGGTTTCCTTGATATCAGAGAGATTTTTGAAAAATATAAAATCCATTTTTCAACATTTATCTTATTTTTAAATTAATTAACACTCCAAAACTCAAAATAATTATAATAAAAATAATATAATTCAAAAAATCACCAAAATTGGTCCAAGTGCTTCTCTGGTCATTAGGAATGTCCCCTAATTTTCTTAAGGACAGAAACTTTTCCCTTGGTCATGTTATCAAATTTTCCTTGAAAATCTCTATTTTCCACCAAAAATAATTATATAAATAAATTAAATACAGAAAAATCACATTTTCTCCTCTCATGTCTTTATTGACATATGAGTAAAGTCACATAAAAATTTCAAGTTCATTTAAGTTCAATTTAGTGAGTTATGAAATTATTAAGCTTAAAGGGTAAAATGGTAATTAAAATCTTTAATCCTTAATTAAAACTTTAGGTTTAATAAAAAAATCAACAAGTAAAATATTTGATCCTAATCTGATTTGGATGATTGAAATTTAAATAATTAAAGGGTAGAAACCCATTAAGCATGTTAAAATGATTAAACTTTAATTAAATAATAGATTAAATTTGGAAGAATAATAAAATTGGAATTATTAAAATAAGGGATCTTTATTAGGAAGAGATTTATTCTTTAATTTAAAAAATCCCTAAATTAATTATATCAATTAATATTCAACTCTTAATTAAAATGATAATTCATAATTTAAAATATTAAAAGACTTAATTAAATTATTAAACTCTTTTGAAATTTCAATTAAAATTAAAAATAAAGTAAATTAAAAATAAATTAAATTAAGATTAAATTAAATTTAATAATTAAATTAAATTAAATTAAATTAAACAATTAAATTAAATTAATTAAAATTAAGATTAAATTAAATTTAATAATTAAATTAAATTAAATTAAATTAAACAATTAAATTAAATTAATTAAAATTAAATTAAATTAAATTAAACAATTAAATTAAATTAAATTAAATTAAATTAAATTAAATTAAACAATTAAATTAAATTAAATAATTAAAATTAAATTAAATTAAATTAAATAATTAAATTAAAGTTAAATCAAATCAAATTAATTAAACATCAAATCAAATTAAATTAAATTAAACTAAATATAAACGCAACTTGAACACTATTCAAATTTAAACCCTTTAACTTAAATCGAATCATTTGAATACTAACTTACCCTTGAAAGCTTTAGTTATTATAACTCCTAAATAAAACATTAAATGAAGTGTTACTTCACTCATAGGATATTCGAATGTCACAGTTCATCTGAGCGAGTTAACGAAGATTTGAAAACCTCGGACGATCGATTCATTTATATAATTAAATTCATTTGGACTTAAAACAATCACTAGAAATATTGAAAAGATGTTTAAGATCCTTCTTAAGCACTTCCTCGATATGATAGGATATTTATAAAGAACAATTGAATTTGATTGTTCTTTGATGAAGAAAATCGTCCTTAAACTAAAACCAAAAGAACATAGACGTCATAGGAAATGACTAAGCTATAGGATTAGGAATTTGGTAGAAAACCATAACCTTTCCCTTAGCTTTACCTAGGAACTTGCTTAAATATGCTAATTGTGTTTTAAGTGCGGCTTGGGATGACGGGAAGACCCTCCGGGTACGCTTTTATTTTATTGCGATTTACTTTCTTGCAATTTACTTTCTTGCAATTTACTTTATTGCGAATGCATTTTACTTTTCTTGCATGATAAAACAACTGTTGCATGAAAACCCACACCTTTAGGATAGCCTCTAAAGCTGAAACCAAAATTAAGTTAAAAGTCATTGCAAGATAAAATTCACCGCCATAACATTTCAAAATATAAAACAACTCGAAAATTTAATCACAAACGGAACACAAAACTACGATTACAACTAAATTAAAACGTCATGTTGGATGATCGGGAATACCTCGGATGATGTAACCTACGTGTTGCTAACGGGATTTCCCGCGGTCTAAATGAAAGTGTGGAACTCATTCGGTTGAGTTTAGCAAATTCATGCGGACTAAGTGAATCCGATAAAAATAATGATGCGGAAGGATGGAGCCAGTGGGATCTTAGCAGGTGTCGTTATAATCGACTTTAAGATTTGTTTTAAATAAAACATAAAAAACACACGGAAATTAAGATTTTCTCTAAACCAAAACACTTCTCTCATCCTCTGATTTATGATTTCTAAAACTAAACCTCTGCTGACAACAAGGAGCTCGGAGCATGGTGGGCGACACGACCATCGTCATCGATGAAACACGAGTCTACTCAGTGAAAACTTTCCTAGAATTAAAACAACCGAGCCATAGGACTTCGAGGTAGCTTGCACTAGTGCAACATAAATCCTCGACTCTTCGTTAGGCATTTGCATTGCAAATTAAGCCACTAGCAGGTCTTAGGATTCGAGGTAGTCGTCCGATACGACAATAAACCCTCACATCTTCTAGATTTATTTGTTTGATTTTATCATACGAAATATAAGCCCTAATTAATTGAAATTGGCGAGATTGAAATATCGAATAAACATTAGGACTTTCCTAAATTCGAAGCGAAACGATAGGATAGTCGGGAAATTATCGAAGTTCACTTCGAATCGATGATTTCTCCTACCTTTCTTCCTTTGGATTCACGAAAACAAAATGTTCCAAAAATTTGATCCATTCCACTATTGAAACTCCGAAATTCGATCTTTGAAAACCTTAAACTTTGAAATTCTTGAGAGCGAGAATCATTGATTATTATCGAGAGTTTTCTTAGGTGATTCCGTCACTTAAGATGTAATTAACTATAGGGGCTTGCCCTTATAGGGAATTTTAAAGAACCCGGAGTAATATAAACCACTGTTTAATGTTTTCATATTAAGCGGGGGAAACTTGTCGGCTTATGAAATTGGTTCGCGAGACCAAACGGATGTCACTAATCTTCTAGTTTATTTAATCGAAGCCCCACCATCGACGGTGTGTACATCCTTAGGGATAGATACACGGTTTGTGGTGCGGTGCTCGTTTATATAAGCTATTTGGGATGTGAGGTCGGTTTAATCTCATATCTTAAAATCTTCGAATTTAAAATTATTTTCGAAATCGAATACTACTTTTCAAATTATTTATTTTAATTAAATTAAAAATTCGCCAGACGATTTACGTTAGGCGACTCCTCTTGAAATAAAATCCGACCACAAAAAAAAAAAATAAGCGCACGGGATTTACGGCGACTCCGTGAGGAAGATTCCTCTCTCCATTACAATCGAATAGTGCGCTTTCAAAAATCGGTAGTGTATCCATGTCACTAATGGATCGAACTACCCTTCTTTCCGTTGGAATACTATGTTCATTTCATCTTGAACAAGTATAGCCAACATTCTCTCGGATTTAGGAGCCATCTGTTTAGACACCCTCAAACGGAGAGGTTCCGAGATCCTTTTACCTCATTTACGAGGTGGGGTGGACCCAGATAGGTGTTAGTTTAGGAGTGATCCTTCGAGTCGGGAAGTCTTGCTTAAGACTTTCTTTTCCTTTCCGAATCGGATTCCTTACCTTCTCTACACCTTTGAACATTCCGTTCTAAATAAACGAACCCGCTAATAAGTGATTCTTTTAACAAATAATTCCTTCTTATAAATACATGAACAAGGAATGAGTTCGGACTCTTTTCGATTCCTTTCTTTTCGTCCGAAGAAAAGAAGCATAACTTGGGACTGACAACCGAGAATCTACCTTGCGAAATGGAAGCCCCGAGCGATTTTCTCCTTCACCAACGGACTTGGACTTCATTGTCTATAAGGATGAGATTTGCCAGACGATGGGGTCATCCGGATTTGGACGAGGGTTTGAGCTACGAACGTCGAGGTCACGCGAGCGTCTCCCTCTTTGCCGCGACAAACAAGGTATCCGAAGGCCGAGGAGCCATCGCGAGTTCGACCTTAGGTCGACCCGAGAGTTTCCTCCTGTGAAGGGTCCGACTAGGAGAATCTTCTTGTCGCATGAGGAGGCCATTCTCGCTACCCCCACTGGTCTAGTTGTTTCTGCACCTACCAGACTTACGCGAATCGAAGGGAAAGAAATCCGGAGCTATGGTAAACATCGTTACCGTGGAGGGTACGGATCTTCTGTAAGACCTTCGTCTTCGAAATCGGGTCCGGTTCGAAGATTCCTTCGGCTGACAAAGACCCGAAGAAGAAATAGAAATAGAAGGATCGCCGGGAAGCCGGAGGCTGGCGAGATTGCCTTCTGGAGGAAATTCCGGAGTTACCGGAATATACACCGCTACCGGAATATACACCCGCTGCGACTACATACCACTTTTGGGAGGAAGCGAGGTTCCATCCCTCTCAGCGCGGAGAGGATGAAGAGAATGTTCGAAAGATTCTTTGCCACATTACCACGGCACGCATACTACAACGATAGCGCGAGAAAAGAATCGAACTACGCCGTTTGCTCAGTCTGCAAGCTTTGGTAGAAAAAGCTAGCGAAGAAGGAAAAGTGCCCGTGTCGGAAATTCTACGAAGGATAGGGCGGGTGCCGGTCGAATCCCGTCTTGGGCCCGAGTAGAACCCGCCGTCATGATAGAAAAGCCGAGCAAGAGAATGAAGGCTAGCCCGCTGTCGTAGTATCGGGGTTACGGATTAGGGAGGATACCACCTTCCGGCATTTGGCCGAGTAGACCATGCGGTCGCCAGACCTTCTGCTGCTAGAAGGATGGTGTGGCGTCCCACTACGGGCGATTGAGGCGAAACGAGCGGCCGAGAGAAAGTCTCGCCGGGAGGCTGGAATGCGAAGAAAGTGCTTCTTGCGATGAAGGGGACTCGTGAAAAAAGGACCGGCAACCATCGCATGACAACCACGAAGATACACGAAGCTCCGCTAGAAGATGCCATGGAAAAGTTGAGAACCGACATCCAGACGGTTGGCGAAAGAAAGAGAAGAAAAGTTCGGAGACGAGATCGACTCATCGGAATTCATGGACGATGAATATGCGAGAAATCAACATGGTTGAGACACGAGCTTCATCATCTTCTCGAGGTGCTCCTGCGGCCGCGAAAGAGAGGAGCCGGAGCGATGAAGAGACGGCTTCGGGAAAAGGACGACACGATCGCTCGAATGGCGAAGAGGATGGAAGAGATGGCCGTAGCTCTAGCCACTCTCCAAAGTCGAAGTACGACCACATAGAGAGACACCCCCAGAAGTCATTCACATCGTAGACGGAGGAAAGGAGATTACATCCGTCGATGGGGATGACCGAGTGAAAAAGGATACAACACGAAGTATGATCCACGAAAAGGATATCAAGAACTTGGTAGAACGGCGAGTGCGAGAAGCCACAGCACGATCGAAGAACGGGACATCTATTCGGACGGGTAGACCTTACCGGAAGAATTCGACGACTGTCCGATACCCGAAGGGCTTCGTACCACCTCACGTTTAAGACCTTCGACGGGCAAGGAACCCCAGACGGCATGTTGCACACTTTCGTGCCGGTTGTTGCAATGCGGCGGGAGCGATGCGCTACTCTTCCGACGGTTTGTTAGCGATCCGTCGGGGATCGCCTTCGGCGGTATGCGGGATTACCCGACGGATGCAGCAAAGACATTCTCGAGCTAGAGAGCCTCTTCATTAAGCGATTTGCGGAGCTCGGCACCACATCACTATAGGTGATTTAGTGGTAGAAAACAAAGGCCGAATGAAACTCTAGTGGATTACATACTTCGATGGAGAAATTTAAGTATGAAGTGTGAACCACAGCTGCGAGAACAACATGCGGTCGGCATCTTGCTTAAAAGCATTCACGGCCCGATAGCACTTCTCCTCGAGGATTCACTTATTAAGACTTTTGAGAAGTTGTTAAGCAAGGCGGAAGCTTGCAAGAAGAGGCGAAGCAATTAAGTTTTGCCGACAAGACGGACGAGCGAAGCCGGTGAAGACTTTCGAAAAGAAATGCGGGGTCGTTGCGGCGGTTGACAAAGGCAAACAACCGATCCGAAATACCACGAGAACGGCGCGACAACCACGACAAAATTACCGGCAACCCGGTCCGGCTATCGGTCGTCTCCGCGGTATGAACAACCGTCTCGTCGCAACGTACATTGAGGGAGCTTCGAGCGAGAGAATATCAGTTCAAAAATGAAGCGATGCAAAGATGTTCCGTAGCTTAATGAAAACTCCAGATTTCCAGTGCCGGAGCCCAAAAGACCGAGAGGAAGTCAACAAGAAAGGTGATCCCGACTTTTGCCCCTACCATCGGATGCTTGGGCACAAGATAGAAGAGCTGCATTACCTTCGAAAGTTGGCTCAATGACAACCTTCGGAAAGGAAATATAACAATCCGAAGGAGTACATGAAGGAACCCCGGAAAGGAGGTTCGAGTCGATGTTATCTCAGCCGATCCCGTCATTCAGATAGATCCCTATGCAGCCGACGATGGATGGACTACCGCACTGGACGAGATCTTCGAAGAAGATTTTAAACAACATCCGAACCGCTTCGGTGCGAGCTTCAATTCGAGTTCGAGACACAGTTAAGCGAGTGCTTATCACTTGCGATAGAAGAACCACCTCGACGAGGAGACAATCGAAGAGAAGAAGAAAATTGACGAAGAAGAGGGGCCGAGATTCCTAAGGCTAGGACTAGGAGCTGCTTATCTAGGATAGTTGTTTCGATTCGGGGGAGAAATCCCTCGAACCTCGATTTTGTATGATTATGCTGCTCACTTCGGTGGGATCATATAATGATAAGGGTGATGGCGTTGGCTACGTTTTGATTTGTTTCTAACGATTACGTAACTAGCGACAATCCGGGCGTCGATTTCGATACCGACAACAATTCTCGAATCATACATGATCTCGACGATCACAATGACGAAGAAGGCATCCATCGAGGAGGCTACGAGAGTTCAACGAAGCAACGGATCTATACGTCGAGTTTCGAGGAGCTCCGGTTACGATAGAGTTAGAGCCTTCGGATTTGGAAGATAATCCGGAAGAGCCGATCATTCCGATTCGGGAGGAGACACCGAGCAAACTCGACACTAGATTCGAAAGAAATTACGGAAGTCGACTTGAGAAGTGGAAGAGTTTTACCTCCGAGAATGGGTCCGAAAAGACAAAGGAAAGCGGTGGTTGTTCGAAGAACCAGCCCAGGCGGAAGACATACCCATTCGAGAAGAAGCGAGACACGGGAGAACAAAGTGGACTACAACGTGCTAGCCGCATCTTAGGAAACTACCGGCCAGGCGAGCATTTACGATGCTCTCATCTTATCGAAAGGAGATGAGAGAAGCTGCGATCGAGGCCTTACTTGATCCAGGAAATTTGCTTAGCTCGAATGGCGGAGATTCCTTGGATGAGGTTTGCTCGTTAAAGGAACGGCGAGGTGTCACCTTCGCGGACAATGACCTACTACTTGGGACGACGAGATCACGACCGACCGTTGTACATTTCGATTACAATTGGGAAGTTTACGCTCTCCGGAGTATTGGTGGATCCGGGAGCATCGATCGATATAATGAGTCTTCGAACACTAGCATACTTGGAAATTGATGCTCGTGAGCTCGAGGCGACAAAATGTTATTAAGAGGATTCGGCCGAGAAAGGAGAAAGAGCCCTCGGGTCGATAACGCTGCGATGAAGACCGGTGATTTAGCAAAGACAACCGCGAAATTTCATATAATCGATTCGAAACGTCGTTCAACGCTCTCTTGGGCCGACCATGGATACATGAAAACGAGGATGGTACCATCATCTCTACACCGGTGCATCGAAGTATTACGATGGAGGGGAACGGTGCATCGAAAGGAGACTTACGACCATTCTCCGTACATGAAATTGGAATCCATGAAGATGCGGCTTATTATGCACCGCCAAGAAAACAATCTTCTCAAGAGATACCATAACAAATGAAGCAAAGAAAGTTCGGGACAACGAAGAACACGAAGTTCTAGTCCAACGATCACTCACCGCTCCCTTCGGCGAGATGGTGAAGGTTTCTCCACGACTCGCATCCGAGAGTCGAGGCGGGGACGAGGCCGTGGTAGAGACACTAGGACAATTGGACGAAGAAACCGACCATCAATGTTGATTGGGATGATAGTTACGAAGAAGAAAAAGAAATCGAGCAAGAAGCGGCAACAATAAGTCGAAAGAAGCCGCAATACGAAGATCTCCTCGAAGATGAAAAGAACGAAGAATACGAATCGATGTACGAGAAGATTAACCACTACGTACATCCTATGACCTAACTCCGATCCATTCTAATAAGATCGAGGGTATGGAGGTCGAAAGGTACGTAGTGACGGTGCGAAGCCGATCGAATTCTACAGTGGTGCTTCTTCCTCCAAAGCTGAAAATAATGTACAATTCGAAGATGTCACTTCATCGGAATTAATGGAATTACCTTTTGAGTGGTACTCTCACTGTGTTCGAAAATTTAATTCAACGTGGTTTCTTACCTCGACGATGGACATGAGCCGATCACAACATTTTGAAAAGTTATGGAATAACTCGGCCGTCCTCCGATTGAAAGTATGGACTCGGATTCGGCACGGTAGGGTCGGTTGACGATGCGAATTTTGCTTGGTTGTCACTTGCAAGTCCAATGAAGCTGCATGGAAACTACGGACGAACTCGAAGATTTCTGAGTGGAGACGCTCCACGAGGTCGAAGAAGAAATTAAATCCCTGATAGATGAGTTAATGGAAGTTAACTTAGGTACTAGCGAAGAGCACTAGACCTACCTTTGTTAGCTCCTTACTCAACAAAGAAGACTCCGGAGAAATAATCGAATTGTTAATGGAATTTAAGAGACTTGTTTTGCTTGGAACTACGATGAAATGCCGGGATTAGCTCCAGAGGTTGCGGTCCATAAGCTAGGAGTGGATCCTGCTACATCCGGTCGGACGAGGTCCGAGAAGAATGCGTCTGGAAATCGAACAACAAGTCATAGCCGAAGTTAAAAAGCTAATAGACGCTAAATTTGTCCGTGAAGAACAATACCCGAGCTTGGTTAGCTGACGTGGTGCCGATCGAGAAGAAGAATGGTCGGATCGAGAATTTGTGTGGACTTCGAGAGATTTAAACGAGGCATGTCCAAAGATGAATTCCCTCTGCCGATTCCGAGGCTGATGATCGATATTGCTTCGACACATGAAATATTCTCATTCATGGATGGATCTTCGAGGATACGACCGGATAAAAATGGCTCCGAGAAGATGAAAAGCTTACGGCATTCGAACGCCGATCGGAGTATTTTGCTTACACGGTGATGCCATTCGGACTGAAGAACGCGAGAGCGACTTACCGAAGAGCAATGACAAGAATTTTTGATGATCTCATCCACGATCAAGTCGAGTGCTACGTGGACGATGTCGTCATCGAAAGCAAAGTAAAGGAAAACCACTGTATGATTTGAGAATTGTTTTCGAACGATTAAGACAATTTAACCTTAAGATGAATCCCTTAAAATGCGCCTTCGGCGTCACCTCCGGGAAATTCTTAGGATTCGTTGTCAGACATCGTGGAATTGAAATCGACCGGAGAAGATTAAAGCCATCTTAGAAATGCCGCCTCCCAAAACCTTAAAACAACTACGATCTTTTCGAGGAAGGCGGCATATCTTCGACGCTTTATCTCGGAGCACTGTCGGGTAGGTGTCGGCCTTTCTCGGCACTAGTTAAAAAGGACGCCGAATTTATTTGGGAAGAGAAATGCCGAGAAGGCCTTCGAAGACATTAAACAATATTTAATGACACCTCCTGTCTTAGCGGCCCAGATCTCGGGTAGACCGGCGATACTTTACACGCGGCTCGAGACGACTCTCTCGGAGCCACTGTTAGCCGAGTCGATGATGAGGGTAAAGAAAATGCTCTTTACTACTTAAGCGCGTCGTTTACTTCCGACGGAGGTAAGGTATCCCGCAATTGAAAAGCATTGTTTGGCCCGATCTTCGCCGCTCGAAAGCTCGGGCACTACATGCTTTCTCATAAGGTCGACTTGATTTCGAAGTTTAATCCATTGCGATACTTGATGACTCGTCCGACACTTTCCGGCGGACTTGCCGGATGGTCGATGATATTATTGCAATTCGATATAACTTTCGTGCCTCGCGCGTGCGTAAAGGGACAAGTCTTAGCGGACTTCCTCGCGGCACACCCTTTGCGGTCGAATCTCCTCTCGATGACGATGCGCAGGATGAACAAATAATGAGCCTAGAAGACCACGATGATCGACGTTGGGAATTGTATTTCGACGGAGCATCTTCGACACACGAAGACGAAGAATCGCAAGTGATAGTGCCGGTAAGGCGGGAATCGGGCTAATCTTTATAACACGGAGCGGGGGATGTTAAGATACTCCTACCACTTGACGGAACCGTGTACGAACAACGAAGCGAGAATACGAAGCCCTCATAACGGGATTGGAATTAACCATTCGAATGGGGATAACGAGACATCGACATCTACGGGGATTCACGGTTAATCATTCGACGGATCGTCAGGACAATACGGAATTTTAAACCGAGACTCGAACGATACTTCCGGTATGCCATGCGATTTGTTGGAACAGATTCCGAATGTGACGATCTACGAGATTCCTAGAAAGAGAATGCTTTAGCGGATGCTTTAGCCAGTCTCGCAAAAGAATTTGCTGTTTGCGAGATGAATCGGTGGAAGTGTCGGTTCACGGACGTCGGGTCTATCACGACTTGACATAGACACGATACACAAATCGGAAGAAGAAAAAGAATCGGTTGCGGCGGTGACGAGAAAACACGAGAAGATTGGCGACGGCCGATTGATGAGACTACACTGCAAACGGGAAAGCTACCGGACGATGGGTCGGCTGGCCCATCGGATCGAAAAGAACTGCGTCTTACGCATTAATAAACAACACATTATACGGAAGGTCTTTTGATCGAATGTGGCTAAGGTGCCTAAGCGGGTACGAGGCCGTGAAATTGTTAAAGAGGTGCATTCGGGACTGCGTGGCGCTCACCGGTCGGGTCCAAGATGAAGATGAAAATTAAAAGACTAGGGTACTACGGCCCTCGATGATGACCGATTGCATGAAAATCGCCGAAGGCGTCACCGATGCCGAGTGCACGGAGTGGTTCTACACCGACCTCCGAATGTGCTTACACCGAGCAATTGCGTCGTGGCCGTTTGAATGTTGGGGCACGGATATAGTGGGTCAGATAGAACCACCATCTTCGAAAGGACATCGTTTCATTCTTGCGGCTACTGATTACTTTTCGAGTGGGCGAGACGGTTCCACTTAGAGAAGTGAAAGCACACCACGTCTTACGGTTTTCGAGAACCGAGTTGTCTACTTGGTTTCGGAGTGCGCGCGAGATCATCTCGGATAATGGGTCGGCATTCGGAAGCACACAAATCAACAATTTTGTCGGGAGACACGGAATCGGCTGGCGATACTCGACAATTTACTACCCGAAGAGCAAACGGCCTCGGCGAGGCTTTTAATAAAACTCTCGTTCGAATCTTAAAGAAAACCTTGGACGATAATAAGAGAAATTGGCACGAGAAATTGTTAGAAGCCTTATGGGCCTGCGGACAACCTTCGAACTCCTACTCGAAGCTACACCTTACGCTGCGGTGTATGGGTCGAGGCGGTGTTACCTTTAGAGGTTCGGCTTCCTTCACTCGGAATTGCGAGTTGCAAACAAGATCACGACAGAAGAAAACGCCGGACTACGACTCGAAGAATTAGAAAGCTTGGAAGGAAAAGACTTGCGGCGCAACGGAATTTAGAACTATACCGAGCTAAGATGGTTCGAACCCATGACAAGCGGGTCCGCCGAGAACCTTGAAAGTTGGTGATTTAGTTCTCGTTCTCGAGGACTATTCTTGCACACGCGAGATAGGAGGAAAATTTGAACCCACTTGGGAAGGACCGTTTGTGGTTGAAGCGGTATACTCGGGAGGTTCCTACCGGCTAGTGAATTGCCGGGGAGAACGACATATGCTTCCAATCGACGGACGATACTTGAAAAAATATTACTGCTACTGATGTTTCGAAGGAATGAATTCTTCATCCCTAAGAAACACGGGTGAAAGTAATTACTTGTGATTGGGTCCGAACCCAAAAATAATAAAATGTGCTAAGATAAATAAAATCATGATAATTAAGTTTTCCTTGTTTCCTTTTTCAAATCAAGATCTCTTTCCGGATCTTATCTACTTCATTCTGTTAAATTTCGAAATATAAGAATAATAAAAAATGTATCTTTAATAAACATTTTCTTAATGTTCTTGTTCTTAGTACGGCCCACGATCCTTTTCCTTGTCTTTTCGCGGGGAAATGTCGAACGGGCGGTTGGTCTTGAACTTTAAGAATGGCGTAAGCCTTGCACTCGATGAAAGAGGGTGAAAGATGGAGCGATAATCGAGATTGACTCGGATTTCGCACCGGCGGAGCTCTACGATGCGAGGAAAGTGAGCGGGTCCCGGTTAGCGAGAAGAACTGCCGGGCGGACGGTGATGAAAGTGGGTGGCCCAAGCCACCGATCCAACAACGAAAAGAAAAGCAAACACCGAAGAAGACGAAAATGAAGTCGTAGATCATCTACGGCGGAGAGCGGGCTTGTCGGCGCCGCGCCGCGAGAGATTCGAGAAGTTCGGAGGGCTACTCTCACGACCACGCAACGAAGAAATAAGAATCGCCGCATCCAGTAAAATGTTAACAAAACTAGGCTGCGGACCAGGCAGCGACGGGACAGTTGCTAATGCCGGCACTCACATTTCGAGGACACCGGTTCACCGGGAACACGAAGAAAGGAGGCCGGCTCCTAGAATAACAGAAAGAACCGGGGAAATCTCCAGAAGATCGGAAGAAAGAAGGCTACCACGCCACCGGATAGAACCACCGGCGGTGCATGACCTTGTTGCGAAGCAACCCGGGGGATGTCCCGACGGGCATCATCCACGAGGAGCCGAGGTATGCGGGGGAACGTGAAGGGATTGAACCATATATCCCACAATATGTCACGAGGCCTCGCCATCGCGGATCATTCCGGAATACGAGGCTGGAGAGGATGCGGGAATGTTGAAAAGAAAACTTTCGAATACTTCGAGAGAATTAAAGGAAGAAGAATCGACATACTTAGAAGGCCTCGAGCTACACTGCAGACGTATTCTCGGAGTATGAACAACGGCAAATCGTGGTATGTGTCCGGGATGCGAAAAGAATGGGCCGAGCGAGGCCGCTGAGGAAAACACATACTCGAGAACCCGGAGATGGATGCCGGGGAAAGGAAGAATCACGATACTAATGCGGATGCTTGCTACAACTTCTTTGAAGACGGGAAGGGAAACCCACGGGGATACTTCGTCATGGGCGAGTAGATCCGATGCCATTAGTTATCAAGAGAATGGTGAAAAGATTGATAACATGGAGAGTATGCCGACGGATTGCATACCCGATAGTTGCATTATCAACATCTACGAAACGGGGTGTTGCATACCCCCGCATATTGATCACCACGACTTCGTCGGACCTTCTGCCACGGTCTCTTTCTTGAATGAGTGCAACATCATGTTCGGATCGACCTCCGGATAGCGAGGCCCGAGCGAGTTCCGAGGGACGATAAAGATACCTTTACGGTGGGTTCGCGTCATGATCTTGCGAGGTAACGGAGCGAGATATCGCAAAGCATTGCATACCGGGGTGCCGGTGGAGCGAATCTCGGTTACTTTCGGGAGGATGGACGACGACGAAAATACCTTACCATTTCCGACCGGATCCGGAGCTAGAGAACCTCGGCCTTACGAGACGCGAGGTTACATGGGAAATATCACACCTCCGACGTACATCCGGTAGGCATCCTTGCCGAGGATGGCTTGGAAGGTGATGTTATTGACCATGTACCTCATTGTTCGGACATGGATTTTTTGACGGATGATTCTTTTGATGGATCAACAAAGATCATACACGATCCGTTTTGAGTCTACATGGATTGTATGAAATATATTCCGAGATCGAGTTGTACGACGTATTTTCAACATGATTGGAATGAAAGTGACCATGTCGCGTTTTTGGCCTTCACCTCTTTTGTGCAAATTGATTGGGAAACGCCATTAAAGTTAAATGAACTTCGAACAAAGAGCGAGAAAAGAAAAAAAAAAGAATAAAAGAAAATTTTTTTTTAAAAAAAAAATACTGAAAAATGACAAACACCAAGTTCACATGAACATTAAATAAACAACAAAATAAAATTTGAACCATTAAAAGATAAACGAAATCAACACAAATCTCGAATTCGATCTTTCCAATTCGAATCGAATTTCAATCTTTTCGAACTTCAAAATCAAATTCTATCCTTCCGAACTTCCGAATCAAATCTCGATCGAATTCCAAATCCACTCTCGATCAAATTTCAAATTTGATCTTCCCAATCTCAAATCAAATTCTCAATCAAAATCCAAATCCAATCTCGATCGAGTTTGAAACTTGATCTTTCAAATTTCAAATCAAATCTTAAATCAAGTTTCGATCGAGTTCGAACTCATCCTTCCAAATTTCCAAATTTCCAAATTCGATCTTTCCGGGCTTCGAGTCTCGATCGAGTTCAAATTCGATCTCTATCGAATCTCAAATCCGATCTTCTAGATCTCGAATCAAATCTCGATCGAAAACATCGAAATTCAAACTTTTGAGTCGAGGATTTTACATCCAGTGCCTTTGCTTTAGGATTCTCTTCTGTTGCCTTTGAAATACATCGAAATTCAAACCTTTTGGGTCGAGGATTTTACATCAAGTACCTTTGCTTTAGGATTCTCTTCTGTTGCCTTGAAATACATCAAAATTCAAAACTTTTGAGTCGAGGATTTTACATCAAGGCTACTTGCTTTAGGATTCTCTTCTGTTGCCTTTGAAATACATCGAAATTCAAACCTTTTGGGTCGAGGATTTTACATCCAAGGCTGCCTTGCTTTAGGATTCTCTTCTGTTGCCGCTGAAATACATCAAAATTCAAACTTTTGGGTCGAGGATTTTACATCCAAGATTGCCTATTGCTAGGATTCTCTTCTGTTGCCTTGAAATACATCAAAATTCAAACCTTTTGGGTCGAGGATTTTACATCGAAGTCTACCTTTGCTAGGATTCTCTTCTGTTACCTTTGAAATACATCAAAATTCAAACTTTTGAGTCGAGGATTTTACATCAAGCTACCATTGCTTTAGGATTCTCTTCTATTGCCTTTGAAATACATCAAAATTCAAAACTTTTGAGTCGAGGATTTTACATCCAAGTACTACTTGCTTTAGGATTCTTTTCTATTGCCTTTGAAATACATCAAATTCAAACCTTTTGGGTCGAGGATTTTACATCCAAGCTGCCATTGCTTCAGGATTCTCTTCTGTGCCTTTGAAATACATCAAAATTCAAACTTTTGAGTCGAGGATTTTACATCAGAACTGCTTTTTTAGGATTCTCTTCTATTGCCTTGAAATACATCAAAATTCAAACTTTTGGGTCGAGGATTTTACATCCAAGACTGCTATTGCCTTTAGGATTCTTTCCCTATTGCCTTTGAAATACATCAAATTCAAACCTTTTGGGTCGAGGATTTTACATCAAGACTGCATTGCTTAGGATCATTTCCTATCGCAATGAAATACATCAAAATCGAACTCTTGAGGTTAAGGATTTTACATCCGACACCACTTTGCTGCGAGATATCTTCTCATTGCAACGATTCAATCTAATCGATTCAATTTTCTTTCGAGGTTGGAGATGTTACATCTAAAACCTCGAAATCTAATTTTCATTTCAAATCGAATCCCTCGAATTAATTTTGACAAAACTTGATCTAAATTGAAACTCCAAACTAAAATTTAAACTCACACATCAAAACATGAATTGAAGCAAAATAAAATCTAAATCGAAATTCCCTCGGATCATGTGATTTGAGATTTACCTCCTTTTCCTTTCCCAGCGAGAGTTCGAGAATCTCCGGTTCCGGAGATATACTTGACACTCCCCGGCGAAACTCTTCTACTTCGTCCTAAGTTCGTCACTTGGACATACGTGTTAGTTTCGTTGATCGCTTCGGTCAACACCGATACGCGCGGTGTGCTCCGTCGGCTCACCACACTATTGAGGGTCCATTTGTTGACCTCATTTTTGATGAGGTCTTCCTTTCTTCTTTTTAGTGCTTAGGATCTAGCCTTAGGCTTTTCCTTTGACTATCTTAGAGGACTAGAATTGGGACCCGCCTTTTAGAAATTCAAACCACTTCTAAACTCCTGCAAACTCCACGAACTTGACTATAGACCCCTAATCACCTAGAGGGTTGAAATCGAATATGGAAGTTTAAAGGATGAGTTCTATAGGACTCTTTGGCACTTAGGAGCGCCACAGGTGGCACAGTGCAGTGAAGGGGCTGACATACACTACATTTACACACTACATTTCCACACACTTCCTAAAACCACACCCATACCCAACTTGACCTCTCGACTCATGTAGGTGATTCACATGGATGGTCCTTAACCCACTAAGCCCTTGGTCAGAGGGTTAGGAACAACATAGTGAATGCCTCGAATGAGTCCTTTCATGGCTCATATGGGCTTGAAATGGCTTCATGGCTCAACCAAAATGATTTCACCCCACCCAAATTCACCCGATCTTCGATTTCCCAAATTTTCGATTTTTGACTCCAGGGACCCTACACTGCTTAACTGCCAAAACGCTTGAATTACCCAAATTTTTGCAAAATCTCCAAATTACCTAAAATTTTCCAAAATCAATCCCAAACACCTCCACATCACTCAAATTGATCATCCATACCCAAAAATACCAAAAATTCCAAGAAAACCCCCCAATACCCTCCAGAATACCCAAAATACCCTTCTTGGCCTAAAAATCCAAAAATTCAGAAAATTCCCAGAAAATTCCAGAAAATCCCAAATATTCCCAATTTCATTTTGTCCAACTACACCATGGGCCAATTTTGTCAATTTACCTACTTTTGTCAAAACCCCAAATTGACCATTTTAACCCGAAAGTGGACCCGATGTCAAGCCAAACATACCCGATTGACCCCGATTTTGGTCCAATTCAATTCTAAACTTCAATTCAACATTCCCGATACCAATTTAGACCAAATCCAAGTCCAATTTGATTGACATTTGGATCGATTTCACTTTGGGCCTTAAAGCCCGAATTTGGACCCATGACCGAACTCAGCCCAAACTAACCCAATTCAACTCCAATTAACCCCAAATCTTTTCTAAACCTTCCTTAACATCCTCATAAACAAAACACTAACATGATTTGCCCAAGATTTTGACCCAAACCCCACTCGAATTCAACCCGAAATCAAAAAGCCCGATTTTGACCTAAACCAGAATCTAACCCAGAATAGGCCCAAACCTCAAAATTAAAACCCAACCAAAGCCAAAACCTCTTTGAAACACTCCCATAAACATTTCTTAATATTTATTTTACATCAATTTCAACCCTAGCCCAACATTGGCCCAAGTTAGCCCAATTTGACCTACATTGGCCCATTCGCAAAAGAATTCGAATCCAACCCAATTCAAGTCCAAACTACCCCAAATTTGCTTCAAGTCACTCATGACACATCCATGAGCTAAACCCAATAATTATTTGGCCCAACCTCTTTACAAAATTTCATCCCAAAATCCATTTTAAAATTCGAAAGCCACTTTCTAATCCATCTTAAAAGCATCTAAAACCCTTTTAAAAAAAGCCCAAAATTCTTCCAAGGCCCACATGACATCTCCATTTGTCATCCATTTAATTAAAATCATCCCTAAGTCCTAAATTCATCATCAAATAATTCCAAATCAAGCCTCATGCCAAATCACCCCTAAATACCAAAATTTTCCTTAAATCCATTTCCATGAAATTGACTTTACTTTTCCCGAAGCGAAATGGAGCCATGGAGCCATGCATAAGCCATATGCAAGCCATGAGAGCCTCTTTACATGTCACCATGCCATTTTGGGCAAAAGGAGGAGGCTCTTTCCTTAACTCCTAAAGGTGGTTAACCACTTACATGATTCAGCTAAACCATGCTTAAGCTTAATTGTACTTGGATTGTGACTTGACCCCACTAATCAAGCTGATCCAAATCACTTTCTCCTCGGCCTAAACCGGGCCTTGGGTGGTGCACCTAGCCCGAATGGGTGGGTTGACCCATTTAGGTCCAATCTAGCCATGCCGCATTCCACTTTGGATCGAAGCCTTTACACATGTCCATGGCACGATTGATTGCACAAACCTCCAGCCACGACCCACTGACCACGAGGGTGACCCATGCCAGCCGCGCGGCCACCGAGGCCGCCAGGAAAACACCATGGCCGAGAGCTCGCATGTGAGCCGACATTGAAATTCTCACTTGCTGAGGCTGCCCAGTCCCAGTGGTCACCATGGGTCGATCTTCTCCTCGCTGAGGCTTGGTGATCCCGAGCCCTAACTCTCCACAGGAGGCCCCGGCCGGCTACGATTCAAACTCCGCCCCTCTCGGCCATGAGGGGAGCCGAGCACGAACCTTGCCGAAACTGCGCAAAATTGTTCCAGAGCCCTTCACCATCCTTAGAGCGAGTTGATCCCAGGTGTCGATTTGCCACAATCCCCGCCAACGAGCCCGATTTCTCGGTCGAAATTCCACCGAAACCCGGGACACTTTGCCACGGTGAGCCAATCCTCAGGTGGTCGGTCCTACACCTTCATCTGGACCGAGAGGAGAAGTTTCCCCTGAAAGCCCCATCTCCGGGCCACCCGGTTGCTCCCGGCCTCCGAAGCTTTGTGATCGGGCGTGGTCGCTTTCATAGCTAGAGCGATTCACGAGACCGGGAGACTTCATCCGGAGCTTCGCGGGACCCGATCGAAGGTGCGACAACTCTCGGATTGAAGCCGCACTTCTGCGAGCTAAGGTATGAGTTAACTATCCATCCCGAGCTTACGGAGATTCTCGATTTCAAATGCCTTGGTTTCGATGCATGTTAGCTAGTATAGATGTGTTCGTCTCTTCGAGACGAATCCATAGAGTATAAGAACATGAAAATCCATTGAGAATCGAGTGAGATCTTAGGGATTTAGTGTGGACGGCTCTCGGGTGAGAACACTTGGGGACGATGAACGGATGCGCGTCCATTCGATACACGCGCGCACGGACGGCCGGGATTGCGTCGGACCGGGAGACGGTACGAGAACCGCGGGGCCCGGGCTGCGCGACTCGGGTGGCGGCGTCGAATGGGAGCGCGACGCGTGTGCGTTCGGAGGCTGCAGAGGATGCGGCGGCGCCGCGTGGATAAATAGAAAATTAGGGTATTTTTCTATTTATTTAATTCCACTAAACTTCAAAATCCATATCTTTGTGTAGAAAAATCACAAAAATAAAATAAAAATACCCTCTTGCTCGGTGAACGAGAGGAGAATAATGTGGAAAAGAAATCATTCAATTTCATTAAGTATTTTATTTTTTATGATTTATTTACTCTCTGCATACATTTAATTCTCCATGCATGTATACAATTCACCATGGCATGAGACCATAGGGCTTTTGAAGCCTCCGAACTTGGGAACATTCCCTGAATTTTCCAAGGTCGGAGGCCATCTCTGTGAAAAGTTATTTATTTTTCGAATGCATGTTATTGTTTTGAGTATTTTAATTCCAAAAATTAGCATGTTGTGAAATAAATTCTAGAAATATTTGGTGATGTTCCTTATGACCGAGAGAACTCTAGGAAAAATAGGACTTGAGTTAATTCACTCAGATTAACCCTAATTGGCTTAAACACCCAAAATAGGTCTTTAATTAATTAGAGTTAACCAGGTATCAAATTGACTTGAAATCAATTCTCCACTGACCTTTAGGATCAGAGGAATCCACCATAAAAATTTGAAGTCGATTGGACTTGGTTAGCCCCACTAATTGGGTTGATTAAGCCACTTAGCCATTTTAAACTTTAAAAATTCATAACTTTTAAAATACTTTTTAAAAATTCACCAAGTGGTTTTGGAGCCTCTCCGATATCAGGGGAACCTAAGAAAATTAAAATTTCAATTTTCTAAAAAGTTGATTTTTAATAATATTTTAATATTTTTAATAATTAAAAAAATAATAAAAATCACAAAAATAATAAAATTCACCAAAATGTCACATTTTGAATTTTAATCACTTAGGAACAAATCCCACATTTTTCCTAAGTCTATTTAGTGAGATATTAAATTTTAAAGCCCTAGGGTAATTTTAAAATTAAAAAAATGTATTTTCTAGCATTTTCACTAAAATAATTATTATAAATCATAGAAAAATCAGAAAATTGCAAAATTTGATTCTCTGGTTTCCTTGATATCGGAGAGATTTTTGAAAAATATAAAATCCATTTTTCAACATTTATCTTATTTTTAAATTAATTAACACTCCAAAACTCAAAATAATTATAATAAAAATAATATAATTCAAAAAATCACCAAAATTGGTCCAAGTGCTTCTGCGGTCATTAGGAATGTCCCCTAATTTTCTTAAGGACAGAAACTTTTCCCTTGGTCATGTTATCAAATTTTCCTTGAAAATCTCTATTTTCCACCAAAAATAATTATATAAATAAATTAAATACAGAAAAATCACATTTTCTCCTCTCATGTCTTTATTGACATATGAGTGAAGTCACATAAAAATTTCAAGTTCATTTAAGTTCAATTTAGTGAGTTATGAAATTATTAAGCTTAAAGGGTAAAATGGTAATTAAAATCTTTAATCCTTAATTAAAACTTTAGGTTTAATAAAAAAATCAACAAGTAAAATATTTGATCCTAATCTGATTTGGATGATTGAAATTTAAATAATTAAAGGGTAGAAACCCATTAAGCAATGTTAAAATGATTAAACTTTAATTAAATAATAGATTAAATTTGGAAGAATAATAAAATTGGAATTATTAAAATAAGGGATCTTTATTAGGAAGAGATTTATTCTTTAATTTAAAAATCCCTAAATTAATTATATCAATTAATATTCGACTCTTAATTAAAATGATAACTCAAATTTAAAATATTAAAAGACTTAATTAAATTATTAAACTCTTTTGAAATTTCAATTAAAATTAAAAATAAAGTAAATTAAAAATAAATTAAATTAAGATTAAATTAAATTTAATAATTAAATTAAATTAAATTAAATTAAACAATTAAATTAAATTAATTAAAATTAAGATTAAATTAAATTTAATAATTAAATTAAATTAAATTAAATTAAACAATTAAATTAAATTAATTAAAAATTAAATTAAATTAAATTAAACAATTAAATTAAATTAAATTAAATTAAATTAAATTAAATTAAACAATTAAATTAAATTAAATAATTAAAATTAAATTAAATTAAATTAAATAATTAAATTAAAGTTAAATCAAATCAAATTAATTAAACATCAAATCAAATTAAATTAAATTAAATTAAATATAAAGCAACTTGAACACTATTCCAAATTTAAACCCTTTAACTTAAATCAAATCATTTGAATACTAACTTACCCTTGAAAGCTTTAGTTATTATAACTCCTAAATAAAACATTAAATGAAGTGTTACTTCACTCATAGGATATTCAAATGTCCTAGTTCAGCTGAGCGAGTTAACAAGATTTGAAAACCTCGGACGATCGATTCATTTATATAATTAAATTCATTTGGACTTAAAACAATCTAGAAATATTGAAAAGATGTTTAAGATCCTTCTTAAGCACTTCCTCGATATGATAGGATATTTATAAGAACAATTGAATTTGATTGTTCTTTGATGAAGAAAATCGTCCTTAAGCCAAACCAAAAGAACACAGACGTCATAGGAAATGACTAGCTATAGGATTAGGAATTTGGTAGAAAACCATAACCTTTCCCTTAGCTTTACCTAGGAACTTGCTTAAATATGCTAATTGTGTTTTAAGTGCGGCTTGGGATGACGGGAAGACCCTCCAGGTACGCTTTTATTTTATTGCGATTTACTTTCTTGCAATTTACTTTCTTGCGATTTACTTTATTGCGAAATGCATTTTACTTTTCTTGCATGATAAAACAACTGTTGCATGAAAACCCGCACCTTTAGGATAGCCCTAAAAGCTGAAACCAAAATTAAGTTAAAAGTCATTGCGAGATAAAATTCACCGCCACGACATTTCAAAATATAAAACAACTCGAAATTTAATCACAAACGGAACACAAAACTACAATTACAACTAAATTAAAACGTCCCGTTGGATGATCGGGAATACCTCGGATGATGTAACCTACGTGTTGCTTAACGGGATTTCCACGGTCTAAATGAAAGTGTGGAACTCATTCGGTTGAGTTTAGCAAATTCATACGGACTAAGTGAATCCGATAAAAATAATGATGCGGAAGGATGGAGCCAGTGGGATCTTAACAGGTGTCGTTATAATCGACTTTAAGATTTGTTTTAAATAAAACATAAAAAACACTTGGAAATTAAGATTTTCTCTAAACCAAAACACTTCTCTCATCCACGATTTATGATTTCTAAAACTAAACCTCTGCAACAACGAGGAGCTCGGAGCATGGTGGGCGGCACGACCATCGTCATCAATGAAAACTCGAGTCTACTTCGAAAAACTTTCCTAGAATTAAAGCAACCAAGCCATAGGACTTCGAGGTAGCTTGCACTAGTGCGACATAAATCCTCGACTCTTCGTTAGGCATTTGCATTGCAAATTAAGCCTAACTAGGTCTTAGGATTCCGAGGTAGTCGTCCGATACGACAATAAACCCTCGCATCTTCTAGGCTATTTGTTTGATTTTATCATACAAATATAAGCCCTAATTAATTGAAATTAGCGAGATTGAAATATCAAATAAACATTAGGACTTTCCTAAATTCAAGCGAAACGATAGGATAGTCGGGAAATTATCGAAGTTCACTTCGAATCGATGATTTCTCCTACCTTTCTTCCTTTGGATTCACAAAACAAAATGTTCCAAAAATTTGATCCATTCCACTATTGAAACTCCAAAATTCGATCTTTGAAAACCTTAAACTTTGAAATTCTTGAGAGCGAATCATTGATTATTATCGAGAGTTTTCTTAGGTGATTCCGTCACTTAAGATGTAATTAACTATAGGGGCTTGCCCTTATAGGAATTTTAAAGAACCGAGTAATATAAACCCTGTTTAATGTTTTCATATTAAGCGAGGAAACTTGTCGGCTTATGAAATTGGTTCGCGGACCAAACGGATGTCACTTAATCTTCTAGTTTATTTAATCGAGCCCCACCATCGAGCGGTGTGTACTATCCTTAGGGATAGATACACGGTTTGTGGTGCGGTGCTCGTTTATATAAACTATTTGGGATGTGAGGTCGGTTTAATCTCATATCTTAAAATCTTCAAATTTAAAATTATTTTCAAAATCAAATACTACTTTTCAAATTATTTATTTTAATTAAATTAAAAATTCGCCGACAGATTTCTGTTAGGCGACTCCTCTTCAAAATAAAATCCGACCTGCAAAAAAAAAAAAATAAGCCGCACATGTTCCACCATGCTCTTGATATCCTTTTCCGAAATCAGGCTTTGTGTTGCATCCTTCTTTAATTGATCATCCCCGTTGACGAACGTAATCTCCTTTCCTCCGTCTACAATGTGAATAACTTCTGGGGGTGTTTCTCTTTGGGGTTGAACACGACTGCGGGAGAGTGGCTAGGGCTACGGCCATCTCTTCCATCCTTTTTGCCATTTGGGCGATCGTATCATCTTTCTCTTGAAGCTGCCTCCTCATTACTTCGGCTCCTCTCTTCTGCGTTGGTGCAGGAGAACCTTGTGAAGCTGACGAAGCTCGTGTTTCAACCATGTTAATTTCTGCATATTCATCATCCATGAAGTCTGACGAGTCAACTTCATCTCCGAATTTCTCTTCTCTTTCTCTTGCTAATCGCCGAATATAAGTTCTTAGCTTTTCCATAGCATCTTCTAGTGGTCTTTTCTGTACATCCTTGCGGTTGTCATGTGATAGCTGTCGGGTTTCCTTCTCATGAGTCCCCTTTCTTGCGGTAGCACTTTCTTCGGACTCGAGTCTCCCGACGAGACTTTTCTTCTCGAGCATTGTTTTAATCTTAATTGTCCGGTAGTGGGACGCCATACCATGCTCCTAGCAGCAGAAGGTCTGGGACCGGATGGTCTGTCAGCCAAATGCTGGAAGGTGGTATCCTCCCTAATTTGTAGTCTTGAAACAACGACAGGTGGACTAGTCTTCATTTTCTTATTCGGCTTTTCCGCAGCGATAGCAGGTTTTACTCGCGGCCCAAGACGGGACTTGGCTGGCATCCGCCCTATCCTTCTTAAAATTTCTGATACAGGGCATTTTTCTTTCTTTGCTAACTTTTCTATCAGGGTTTGCAATCGAGCAAATGGCGTAATTCTAGCCCTTTCTTGCGGCTATCGTTGTAATATGCGGGCTGAGGCAATGCAGCAGCAATCTTGCGAACATTTTCCTCATCCTCTGCAGCAGAGAGGGGATGAAACCTACTTCCTCCCAAAAGTGGTATGTATTCGAGCGGCGGTGTATACTCGGGCGGTTCCGGGATTTCCTCCACAAAGCAACTTCGGCGGCTCTAGCTTCTCTAGCAATCTTTCTACTACGTTCCTCCTCCGAGTCGGTGTCGGTGATGGAATTCTCGAGCTGGACCCGATTTCAAAAACGGAAGGTTTTACAGGAAGATCTGTACCCTCCACGGCGACAAGTTTATCACAGTTCTGAATTTCCTTCCCCTTTAGTCTGGCAGAAGTCGGGGTAGGTGCAGAGACAACTAGACTAGTGGGGTAGCAACAACAGTCCTTCTGCGAACAACAGTAATCCTCTCAGTTGGAACCTTTTGCAGAGGAGGGAATTCATGAGTTGACTTGAGGTTAAACTCAATCAACGGCTTCTCGCTTCCGTACTTTGCTTGTGAGTGAAAAGAGAGTGACGTCGGGGATTTTGATGTCGGTGTCCCCGAATCCTTCTCCGAATCGAATGATTCCATTATCGAGCGATTCGTCCTTGAACACGGCCGGGTCGAGTCCATTGACGAAGGAGAAGATCGGTCTTGGGGCTTCCATTTCTGCAGGGCAGATTCCAAGTGTTAGTCCCCGAATCGTGCTTCTTCTTGTCGTAAAACTTATGACGAAAAAGAAAGAGTCCGAACACATTTTCTTTTACTTTAGCGTATTTGTGATATTAAAAGAAAATTGTTTTTCGAAAAGATTTGTTTGTTAATACAGAGAGTTATTAAAATAAGGAGAGTTGTAGGAAGGGTAAAAAGAATTGATTAGGAACTGGAAAAGGAGGAGAAAGTCTTGTAGAAACTTCTCGACCAGCAAGACCGCTCCTAAACTAATACCTATTGGGGGTCCACCCCACCTCAGAAATGAGGTAAAAGGATATCAGAACCTCTCTGTTTAAGGGTGTCTAAACAGTGGCTCCTAAATCCGAGAGAATGTTGGTTGTACTTGTTCAAGGTAGAAATGAACATAGTATCCCAACGGAAAGAAGGGTAGTTTGATCCACTAGGGAAATGGATACACTACTGATTTTTTTGAAAGCAGAACTATCTGATTAAAAATGGAGAGAGGAATTTTTCCCCAGCGGAGTCGCCAGAAATTGTCGGCATTATTTTTAGGTTGTGTGTTTTGAAAAGGGGTCGCCTAACGAAATTGTCGGTGAATTTTTTAATTTAATTTAAATAAATAATTTGAAAAGTAGTATTTGATTTTGAAAATAATTTTAAATTTGAAAATTTTAAGATATGAAATCAAACCGATCTCACATCCCGAATAGTTTATATAAACGAGCACCGCACCACAAGCCGTGTATCTATCCCTAAGGATAGACACATCGCTTGATGGTGGGGCTCGATTAAATAAACTAAAAGATTTGTGACATCCGTTTGGTACGCGAACCAATTTTATAAGCCGACAAATTCCCTCGCTTAATATAAATGAATTAAGCGGGGTTTATATTACACAGGTTCTTAAAATTCCCTATAAGGGCAAGCCCACTATAGTTAATTACATCTTAAGTGACGAGGAATCACCTAAGAAAACTCACGATAATAATCGATAGATTCGCTCTCAAAAATCTCGAAGTTTAAGTTTTCAAGGGATTGAATTTTAGAATTTCAATAGGGAATGGATCAAATTTAGAACATTTTGTTTTGGGAATTCAAAGGAAGAAAAGTAGGAGAAATTACAGATTCGAAGCGAACTTCGGTAATTTCCCGACTATCCTATTGTTTGGCTTGGATTTAGGAAAGTCCTAATGTTTATTTAATGTTTTGATTTTGCCAATTTTAATTAATTAGGACTTATGTTCGTATGACATGATTATACAAATAGCCTTGAAGATGTGAGGGTTTATGTCGTATCAGACGACTACCTCGAAAATTCTAAGACCGGTTAGGGCTTAATTTGCAATGCAAATGCCTAACAAAAGGTTGAGGGTTTATGTTGCACTAGGCAAACTACCTCGAAATCCTATGGCTTGGTTATTTAATTCTAAGAAAGTTTTGCTGAAGTAGACTCAGGTTTTGCTGATGACGATGGCCGTCGTTGCCCACCATGCTTCGAGCTCCTTGTTGTTGCAGAGGTTTAGTTTTAGAAGTCATAAATCGGGAGATGAGAAAAGTGTTTTGGTTTAGAGAAAATCTTAAAATTCAAGTGCTTTTTAGTGTTTTAGTTAAAACAAATCTTAAAGTTGATTATAACAACACCGGTTAAGATCCCACGGTTCCATCCTTCCGGCATCATTATTTTTATCGGATTCACTTAGTCCGAGATGAATTTGCTAAACTCAACTAAATGAGTTCCACACTTTCATTTAGACCATGGGAAATCCCGTTAGCAACACGTAGGTTACATCATCCGAGGTATTCCCGATCATCCAACAAGACATTTTAATTTAGTTGTAATTGTAGTTTTGTGTTCTGTTTGTGATTAAATTTTGAGTTGTTTTATATTTTGAAATGTTGTGGCGGTGAATTTTATCTTGAAATGACTTTTAATTTAGTTTTGGTTTTGGTTTTACGGACTATCCTAAAGGTATGGGTTTTCATGCAACGATTGTTTATCATGCAAGAAAGGTAAAATGCATTTGCAATAAAGTAAATTGCAATAAAATAAAAGCGTACCTGGAGGGTCTTCCCGTCATCCCAAGCTGCACTTAAAACACATGTTAAGGCATTTAAATATTTCAACAAGTACCTAGGTAAAGCTAAGGGAAAGGTTTAGGTTATCTATCAAAGTCCTAATCCTATAGCTAGTCATTTCTTATGACGTCTAGGTTCTTGTTTTTTGATTTAAGGACGATTTTCTTCATCAAAGAATAATTAAGTTCAATTGTTCTTATAAACGTCCTATCATATTGAGGAAGTGCTTAAGACAAATCTTAAACATCTTTTCAATATTTCTAGGATCGTTTTAAGTCCGAGAGAATTTAATTATACAAATGAATTAATCGTCCGGGAATTCGAGTTTTGTTGTTATCTTACTCGATGAACTAGGACATTTGAATATCCTATGAGTGAAGTAACACTTCACTTAACGTTCTGTTTAGGAGTTATGACAACAAAAGCTTTCGAGGGCAAATTGATGTTCAAATGGTTTATGATTTAATTTAATTTAAGTTAATGGGTTTAAGTTTGGAATAATGTTCAAGTTGCTTTATATTTATTTTTAAATTCTTTATGTCTTAGATGATGTCATTTTTAATTCAATTTAATTTAACTTTACTTTAATTTAATTTGGTTTAATTTTAATTTTAATTTAATTTATTTAATTTAATCTAATTTTAATTTTAACTTGATTTTATTTTTTATTTTAATTTAATTTAATTTAATTTAATTTAAATTAATTTAATATGATTTAATTTAATTTAATTTAATTTAATTTGATTTATTTGATTTAATTTAATTTAATTTGATATTTTATTTTTTATGTTTTAAAGATGATTTAATTTTAATTGTTAAAGTATTAATTTAATTGAAATTTTAAAAGGATTTAATTTAAATAATTTAACTTTAATTTAATTTAATGATTAAGCCTTTTAGCATTTTAAATCTTAAATTTGGATTATCATTTTAATTAGGAATTAAATATTATTGAGATGATTAATTTAGGGATTCTTAAATTAAAGAATAAATCTCTTCCTAATAACATCCCTATTTTAATAATTCCAATTTTATTATTCTTCCAAATTTAATTAATTATTTAATTAAGGTTTATTTTAATTATTTTTAAATTTTTTAATAGGTTTCTACCCTTATTATTCAAATTTCAATCATCCAAATCAGATTAGGATCAAATATTTTACTCTTTAATTTTATTAAGCCTAAAGTTTTAATTAAAGGTTAAAATTTTAATTACCATTTTGCCCTTCAAGCTTAATAATTTCATAACTCACTAAATTAAGCTTAAATGAACTTGAAATTTTTATGTGACTTCACTCATATGTCAATAAAGGCATGAGAGGAGAAAATGTGATTTTTCTGCATTTAATTCATTTATGTAATTATTTTTGGTGGAAAATAGGGATTTCTAAGAAAAATTTAATAATATGACCAAGGGAAAGTTTCTGTCCTTAAGAAAATTATGGGACATTCCTAATGACCAAAGGACCACTTGGACCAATTTTGGTGATTTTTTGAATTATATTCTTCATATTATAATTATTTTGAGTTTTGGAGTATTAATTAATTTAAAAATAAAATAAAGGTTGAAAAATGAATTTTATATTTTTCAAAAATCTCTCTGATATCAAGGAAATCAGAGAACCAATTTTTACAATTTTCTGATTTTTCTTTGATTTATTAGAATTATTTTGGTGGAAATGCTAAAAAATACATTTTTTTTTAATTTTAAAATTACCTTAGGGCTTTAAAATTTAATATATCATCATATAGACTTAAGAAAAATATGGGGTTTGTTCCTAAGTGATTAAAATTAAAAATGTGACATTTTGGTGAATTTTATTATTTTTGTGATTTTTATTATTTTTTAATTATTAAAAATATTAAAATAATGCAAAAAATCAACTTTTTTAGAAAATTGCAATTTTAATTTTCTTAAATTCCCCTGATATCAGAGAGGCTCCAAAACCAATTTGGTGAATTTTTGAAAAGTGTTTTGAAAGTTATGAATTTTTAAAGTTTTAAGTTGGTTAAATGGTTTAATCGACCCATTTGGTAGGGCTAACCAAGTCCAATTGACTTCAAATTTTTATGGTGGGTTCCTCTGATCCTAAAGGTCAGTGGAGAATTGATTTCAAGTCAATTTGATGTATGATTAGCTCTAATTATTTAAGGACCTATTTTGGGTGTTTAAGTCAATTAGGGTTATTCCAAGTGGATTAATTCAAAACCCATTTTTCCTAGAGTCCTCTGGTCATAAGAAACATCATCAAATTTTCCTAGAATTTATTTCTCAACATGCTAATTATTGGAATTAAAATATTCAGAATAGTGAACTAGAATTGAAAAATCAATAACTCTCCATAGGGGTGGCCTCTGACTCTGGAAAATTCAGGGAATGTTCCCAAATTCAGAGGCTTCAAAAGCCCTATGGTCTCATGCCATGGTGAATTGTATACATGCATAGAGAATTGAAAATGTGCAGAGAGTAAATAAATCATTAAAAATAAAATACTTGATGAAATTAAATGATTTCTTTTCCACGTTATTCTCCTCTGTTCACTGAGCAAGAGGGCATTTTTATTTTATTTTTCTGATTTTCCTACACAAAGTTATGCATTTTTGAAGTTTAGGGAATTAAATAAATAGGAAAATAACCTAATTTCCTACTTATCCACGCGGTGCCCTATCATCCTCGGCATCTCCGAACGACCACGCGACGCGCTCCCATTCGACGCCGCCACCTGACTAGGATGCCACGCGGCCCGCGGTTTATGTCCCGTTGCTCCGTCCGGCGCGATCCTGGCTGTCCGCTTGATACACGCGCGATCCGACGGCTCCTGGTCATCGTCTACGACTGGTGTGAACCCGTGACCGTCAACCTTCTAACCCTAATTTCTCACTCGATTCTCAACGGATTTTGGTGTTCTTATGCTCTATGGATTCGTCTTGAGGAGACGAACACATCTATATGGTGATCATGCATTGAAATTAAGGCATTTGAAATGGAGAATCTCCAGAAGCTCGAGATAAAGAGTTAGCTCATACCTTAGCTCAGAGAAGTGTGGCTTCAATCTGAGGGTTGTGTCACATTCGATTGGGTCCAAGCAAGCTCCGGATGAAGTCCTTGGCCACGGTGAATTGTCTGGTATGATTTCGACTCGAGCCCGATCACAAAGCTTGGAGGTGGAAGCAATGGTGGCTTAGTGAGGGGGCTTTTGCTTCGGTGAACTTCTTCTCTTGGTACGAGTGAAGGTGTAGGACCAATCGATTTGGGATTGGCTCAGCTGTGAAGAAGTGTCTCGGTTTTGGGCTTGGATTTCAACTACGAAATTGAGCTCGCGAGAGGAAATGACGGGGGGATTTCAATGGGGATTAAGTTCTCTAAGTGTGGGGAGTAGGTACGGAACAATTTTGGCAGAGTTTACGCAAGGTTGGTTCAACACCTCTTCCATGGCCGAGAGAGGTGGGGTTTAAATAGGAGAGGTTGGGGGGCCTCCCGAGGGAGTTAGGGGACCTAGGATCGGTCGGTTTTGGCAAGAGAAGAATAGTGCACGATGGCCACCGGGCATGGGGCGACTCGACAAGGGAGAATTTAAATGTTGGCTCACATGTGAGCTCTCGGGTGTGGTGTTTTCCGGCGGCCCAGGTGGCTGGCCGGCAGGCAAGGGTCACCATCTTGACCAGGGAGGTCAGGGCATGGCAATAGTGAAGTCAATTGGGCTTGGACATGTGTAAAATGTTTGAATTAAGATGGCATGGGGGAAGGCCAATTTTTGGCTTGATTTGGTCAAGTCCACCTTTTGGGCTTGGTTCACCCTTCAAGGTGGCTTTGGGTGTTGTGAGGAGTAAAAGGAATCAGCTGGTTTGACATGGAGAAGTCCTTATCCAAATATATTTGGATTAAATTTGGGTTAAGAGGAATCATGGTTAAGGCTAATGACTTTAGGAGATTAAGGAAAGAGTCTCCTCCTTTTGCCCAAAATGGCATGGTGACATATAAAGAGGCTCTCATGGCTTCCATGTGGCTCATGCATGGCTTCATGGCTCATCTTTGGCTTGGGAAAAGTTAAGTCAATTTCATGAAAAAGGGTTTTGTGAATTTTGGCATTTTAATGGGAATTGGCATATGGCTTGATTTAGATTTATTTTATCATGGATTTAGAACTTAGGAAATGGCTTTATCAAATGGATGATGATAGAGGATTGTCATGTGGGCTTTGGGCTTTCGGATTTCACTTTGGATGGGCTTTCAAGATGGTTTAGAGAGTGGGCTTTTAGATTTCAAAACAAATTTTAGGATGAAAATTTTGCAAAGGATGGGATCCAATAAGTGTTGAATTTAATTTAGGAATGTTTCATGAATGATTTGGAATCAATTTGAAGTGGTTTGGGCTTGAATTGGGTTGGATTTGAGTTCATTTGGTACATGGGCCAATGTAGGCCAAATTGGGCTAATTTGGGCCAATGTTGGGCTAGGGTTGAAATTGATGTAAAATTAATGTTGGTAAACGTTTATGGGAGTGTTTCAAAGAGGTTTTGACTTTGGTTGGGTTTTGATTTTGGGGTTTGGGCTTATTTGGGTTAGGTTTGGGTTTAGGTCAAAATTGTGCTTTTTGGTTTTTGGTTGAATTTGAGTGGGGTTTGGGTCCAAAATTTGGGCAAATCATGTTAGTGTTTTGCTTGTGGGGATGTTAGGGAAGGTTTAGAAAAGATTTGGGGTTAATTGGAGTTGAATTGGGTTAGTTTGGGCTAAGTTTGGGTCATGGGTCCAAATTGGGCTTTTTGGCCAAAAGTGAAATTGGATTCAAATGTCAATCAAATTGGACTTGGATTTGGTCTAAATTGGTGTTGGGAATGTTAAATTGAACTTTAGAATTGAATTGGACCAGAATTTGGGTCAATTGGATAGGTACAGTTTGACATTAGGTTCACTTTGGGTTAAAATGGGTCGAATGGAGATTTTGACAAAAGTGGGGTAAATTGACAAAATTGACCCATGGTGTAGTCGGATAAAATGAAATTGGGGATATTTGGGATTTTCCGAAATTTTTCAGGAATTTTCGGAATTTTTGGATTTTGGTCAAGAGGCATTATGGGTATTTGGAGGGTATTGGGGGTATTTTTGGAATTCTTGGTATTTTTGGCTATGAATGATCAACTTGAGTGGAGGAAATATTCGAGGTTAATTTTGGGGAATTTTGGGTGATTTGGAGATTTTGAAAAATTTGGGTAATTTCAAGGGTTTTGGGTAGGCTAAGCGGGTGTAGGGTCCCGGGGGTCAAAAATTGAAAATTTGAAAAAATTGAAAATTTGAAAAAATTGAAAATTTGAAAAAATTGAAGATTGGGTAAATGTAAATGGAATGAAATCATTTTGGTTGAGCCATGAAGCCATATCAAGCCCACATGAGCCATGAGAGGACTCATTTGAGGCATTCAGCTATGTTGTTCCTAACCCTCTTAGCCAAGGGCTTAGGGGTTAAGGACCATCCATGTGAATCACCTTCATGAGTCGGGAGGTCAAGTTGGGTATAGGTGTGGTTTTAGGAGGTGTGTGAAAGTGTAGTGTATAAGTGTAGTGTGTGTGTAAGTCGGCCCTTCACCGGGCCAGGGCCGCCGGGGCGGTCCTAAGGCCAAAGAGTCACTATAGGAACTCATCCTTTAAACTTCCACATTTGATTTCAACCCTCTAGGTGATTAGGGGTTTACAATCAAGTTTGTGGACTTTGCAGGGAGTTAAGAAGTGGTTTGAAATTCTAGGTGGTGAGCCTCAATTCTAATCCTCTAGGATAGTCAAAGGAAAAGCCTAAGGCTAGATCCTAAGTACTAAAAAGAAGAAGAGAAGACCTCATCAAAAATGAGATCAACAATGCTAGACATTTGTTCCATCAGTAAAACATTCTCTTATTGGACTGTCGAGATCCATTCAAACATAATCTTCAGCTCCACCTTCGTATTTTGTAAATCAGACTCCACCTCAAATGCCCTCATTGTCACAACTTTGCTCACTCCCAATCTTTTCTACCCATCTCATGAGATTTGGCAAGCTCTTTTGTCATTTATAAGTAAGTTGGAGTCAGTTGATGAGTGGAATCGTAGCCAATAGTTGGTAACAATCAAGGATTTGACAAAATTTGACCAAGTGAAGTCTATTAAGCTGCTTATCAAAACCTATAGACCAGAGATGCTGAGCTCTAGGGAAACCAGTCCCTACTAATATCGACTAGGCCATGGCTTGAATCAAAATTCATGTAGACCTTTAGTCAATCCTTTTTGTAGTGGGATCCAATTATCCTTCCCTCTTTTCTTACTTCTCGGAGGACTTGATTGAAGAGTATCAAAAGAGATGCCATTAAATTTCCATCTGTGCCTGGCTGACTCGGAAAAAAAAAAGTATTTCTCTCACGCTCTTAGCTGAATTTCTACCACCAAATTCATCCGCTCCCTTTACCAGAGGAGATCAATGACTATCCTTGCCCTTTATGATGGAGGAATAAACTCAGTTTAGGATGGTTGAATGGTCTCTTGTGCTAAAAGAGGCCTAGTCGAGCCATCGGTATCTGTTACAAGGAGAGAGGGATTCATATTGTTCTCCAAATCACCTGAGATCTTTGGAGGGAGATTTTTGCTCAATCTGTATTAATTCACCTGTGACATTATTTTGAATAAACATGGAAGTTTTTGTAACTGAGTGAATGAAATCTGAACATGGAATGCACCGTCTAGATGGGCCTGCCTCTTCAGTTCCCTCTTCCTCCTCTTCCTAATGGAGGAATCATCTGTCTTCTTCCTTTTTCTTGATTCCTTAGAAAGTCTTTCAAACTTCTCTAATTGTATCTTTTCTCCGACCTCATCAAAAGTGTCCCACATCTATTTTGTCATGGATTCATATACCCTTGGGTTCAACACCCGATTGAAACATAAAGGGTCAATATATTGAACTACTAATAACTTTCGATTGAGTATGACCTGCTCTATTGCTTTTACCTGGGAAGAGATTAATTTGTTCTTCCTAAATGGGCTGCCAGTGGCCCTAATTGAGATTCCTTAATCATCACAGGAACCTCTCAAAGAACAAAGTTTTTAGTCTTTAACCTTGCTTTCTAGATTGATTAAGTGGATCTTCCAAGTGGTGCCAAAAAGAACATACCCATCTGATTCAACCCAAAAGGAGAGCATATGCAAAAAAAATTTGAATGATAAAGGGATACTAGTCTGCACATATAGGTAACAGATGTCATCATTGCAGTAATCACGTTTGGCTTCAGTTGAGCTAGGATGCGCTATAAAACTGAAAGATTGAGCAAAGCATCATGCAAAGTGGTAGTCAAAGCTCTTAAACAAAATTGGTCACAATAAAAATATTAAATCATCACCTAAGTAGTCAGTAGCATGAACCTCTATCTCCACTTGATTTAAGACATCACTTGTATCATAAACAGAAGTCCCATATAATAACTTAATCTCAAAATTGGTAAGAATTGATCTTTCAGAAGTCCTAATCGAGAAAAAATTTTGAGGAGATTTGGGAGCCATCGAGCTCCAAAAACAAAATGATCAGAGGATAAACAGGGCAAAAAATGTAAAAATTTCACTTAACGTCTATTGAGATCTATTCTTAGACCCTTTTCTGAAGCTAAAGCATTATATTGATTTTCATCAAAAGTGTCATGTCAGCAGAAATTCCTCGTGTGTACATATGAAATTGAGCTGACTACCTAAAAGCCAATGAGTTCATCCTTCCGGATCCCTACCTCAGTATGGAGTGCCTCTATGTCTGCCACTTAGGTCGGAAGTGCTTCCATTCCCGCTACCTTGGCCGAAAGTATTTCCACCTCTGCAACTTGGGCCGGATGAATCTCCACATCTGCATAAAAAACTATCAACTCCTTCTAGAGATCTATAACAATGACCTCTTATTGGAGATCATCAATCCGAGCAAAGGAGTCCACAATTTCGTCCAAGCAATGAGCTGACGACCCATGAGAGTCTCATCAACCATCAGTTTCCCACTCTGGTTTGGTTGGAAGGGGTGTTTGGGTTGGAAGAGGAATTGAGATGGAAAACTCTTGAACCTCTACTTGTATAGAAGAACAGTCCTAATTTGCTGGGCATACTACTTTCAAGGTTCAAGAATCAGTAACATCCATGGTTTCTTCTGCAACAATCAGGCTAGTGTTATAAAAACAAATGAAAAGAGAGTACAAGTTTACCAACTATTTGAAATATATCTAATGAACAGAAGCTATCTACATTGAGAGAAGTCGTACCATTAGGAGGATCTTTATCAGTCGGAAGCATAGGAGTAAAATTCTTTGTTGGTGGAGTCTCAACCCTTGTATCCTCGACAGCTAAACTACGTAGACGATCATCTTCCTTCGGTGGAGCATCAAATTGACTGGACTTCAGAGCCGAATACTTAAGCAGTATGAAATCAGGTGGTTGAATTTGCACAACCAACTCTGAAGGTTCTCCAACTTGATATGGTGGAAGGAACGATGCTGACGAAGTGGTGCCGGGTTCATTGTTTTCTCTATTTTTTGCCTTCTCACCTGGAGTGGTCAGTCGGTTGTTTATTTATATGCTTCAATTACGTTGGCCTCTTTTCACCGATTATTGTATTTTTGTCTCCTTTCGTTTCTTTAATGGAAGTGATTCTTTGCCCACCTTTTTTGTAAGAAGTGTGTCAGAACTGTCCATTTTTTTTCTTTCCTCTTCTGAAGTCCAAAAGCCTTTATTATGGCTTCCTCATTTAGTGGTTTTATTAGCAATCAACATATTTGTTTGCATGGATGATTAATTCACCGGAAGAGAATGCAGAAGATGGGAAAATTATAAAACACACTCAGCCTTATTTATTGAAAAAAGGAGAGGAGCACGAAAGTCAAGGGACTATAAATTATTATGATATTTATTACTCATTATATTATATGAACGGTCATAACATTTAATTCTCTTATTTTTTTGACGTTTATCACTCTCACAAGAAGTAAGAGAATCGACAAACTAATTTTATACATAAGAAATATGTCTACACGAAACTCGACGAAAATAACTGGAGATATAAATAACATAGATTGCTCTTACAAACCATCGGACGGACTCAAAGAATGACCGAATGAAAGGAACGAATGACCCGACGAGCATCACACAACTATATCAACATTGACTATTCGATAACTACTATCATAAAAAAAAGTGGACGCTTGAGATAAGGCATTTTAACGATGATACTTAATCCAAAGGTCGGTTACTTATCAGCTTATAATGATTCACCGCCTGCCCAATTAAATAACCATATCATAGGATGATGTGTCTTCAGACTCCATAGAATGAGGCAACCAAAGAGCATTAAAATCGATTCAATGATGAAAATTTAGCCAAACCAATGATGGCTGATCGAATGTAATTCATACTCCCAAATTAAACAGTTACAAATGTGAAACAAAATTTAAGGGAGTTACAGAAGTATAACAGTGTTGGCATCAGTTATGAGGTTGGAATAAATAATATTTAGTCATAATTTTTTAAATTTACCAACTCATTAAATATAGTAACATTCCACTCATTAATAATGAGCCACCATGTAACTTACAAATCCTACCTCTGAATTATAAATATAGGAATAACTCCTAAGTGAGGCAAAACATAATTCTCACTGAAAAAAGTTATCATGTATTCAAATCTTCCTTCTTAATCCTTTTCATTTGATTTACTCTCTACATTGCATTTGTGATCCACCGAACAATTCGGGATCCAACAACCCTAAACTCTAAAACCAACAAATATCCACATTGAGTTTAGCGTTGGGATGTCTTATGCCAATATGATTAACTCTCTTTTCTCCTTTTTTTTATTTATTATTTTGTAACTGGACAAGTTTTGCAAAAAATATTTAAATCTAATAATAAGTGTTGTAGTGGTGTCAAAAGGGGTATATTTATCAATAGTGTTTCTTATTATAAAGCGATCATTCTTAGAAGTATTTTGTTTCATTTTGAAGATGCATTGTGCATTAGTAATTTTCTAAAATCTTCTCCAATCTACTGGTAAGGATAAAAGATTATAGAGTATGTTTAATATTGGTAGAGTATGTTTAATAGTGTTTCTCGATTCTTTTTCCTAATCTAAGTAGATAGAATTATATCACCTCATAGTAACATCTAAACTAAAAAATCATTTTATGAATAAAACCAAATTGTTTACCATTCATTTCTTTTTGTCTTTCTCTCTCTCTCTTGTTAAGTACACTAGCTTGGGTTACACACACACACACACACACACACACACATCATCATCATTGTCACCTCGTATTGTCATTATCATCCAGATATTCATTTTGAACATTATATTGTCACAACTCTGTCAACATGGATCACGTGACTTCTCTAACCTCCAGTAATGTATTTGGTTGACCTTAACACTGTTGATAGCTCTCTTTTAATTCTTTTCATGTGAATTGTTATCATCTTCTATACTTAAAATAACCTCCAAAGTATTTTATAAGCCTCTTATAGGTTATAACTTTCATCCATATATTAAAGTCAAATTCATTCTTGGTTGTAGCTCCATATCATATTTAAAGATTATAAACATCTTATATTTTTCTGCATAAAATCTACTTACATTAATATTTATTTTCCATTGGCTTAGAATTTCTTATTGATCCTCTGAAAATTCTCAAATTTTATTGGTGCATGCTTATTTAGTTATGAGAATAAGAAGAAAATATTAAGTTCGGATAATCAGACATGCGAACTAAAGAACCTTGAGCAAGTATAAGATAATTTGAAGAAATGAGAATGGATGATGCAGAGGAGCATATAAGATTTCACGAAGAGGAAAATTTAATATTTTTTCTTTTTATCTCTATTGCATTGACCACTACTTGTATTTATAAGATGTTTTAGGCAAAGGTATTCCTGTCATTATACATTAGTTACACTAGAGCCTTAAATACACATAGAGAGCCCTAGCCGCTAATACATTGAATTTAGACACAATTCCATAGGAGAGTAAACGTGTATACGCCGAAGAAGGCGATGAAGATTCAGAAAAGGTCCGATCTCTTTTACAAGCAATGGCGTGGGGCATGGGTCTCACCACACTATGCACATAACAACATGGTTATATTCAAGCGATCATCTAGAAGTCTGGACTTCAAACATAATATTTTCTCTATAAAAATTAAATGTTCATTTTTATATTTTTTTTTTTATAATAATTCAAAACTTAAATGTTCTTAAAATAACTTGTGGTGCGCCTCCTCATTGTAGTTTCTTGTGAATTCTTTTTGGTAGAAATGAATCATATCATTAGATTTGACTTTATTCATTTATTTCTCCATACCGCTAATGAAATTATCTAAAATAATAATACTTTTTCTTTTCCTCGTAAAAATTTCAAATATAATTTATTTTAAATTAAAATAAAATCATAAATAAAAAAATTTAAATAATAAATAAAAGTGAGTCTGATCAGCCCCTTAATAATTGTTGAAACTTAACATAATTATAAGATTTAGATAACACCATTAAGAGTTATATTTGAGTGAGATTTCATGAATTATTTGTATATCTAGCATATTATTTTTCTATTGCATAAATATAAATTTGTCGCATAATATGGCAATAAAATTTCTTAACAATCATGAAACCTGCTATGCTTGATTAAGATCTCGAGTTAAAAAAGTGATCAATGTAAAAATTATGAACATGTGTATCATATCAAGTTTGTTATTATAATCAGAAGGATCAATCCTTCATAATTGTTTTACATAAATAAAATCTCTTATAAAAGTCTATCAGATCTCCTTTTATTAAAATTAAGGTCTTGAGATTTAAATAATTGTTTGAATCAAATATTTGTTTGGAGGATAGAACAATTGATAAGTTTTCTCACTAAATCGGTGATATCATCTCCTAGCTTGACTTATATAGCTAGGAGGTGCTATATATTAGAATGTGAGTAAACGTAAAAAAAAATATTGATGTAGAGGCACATATGTCAATGAGAGGCTTGATATGAATTTGATTCAAAGAATATATGTTCATGTTGACCATATTGTTATTCGGGTCAAATCATTGGTCTACAATGTTAAACCTATCTTACTTTGGTCAAGTTTATAAATAAATCAAAAGTAACATGATTACAGTTTGAGATAGTATTATGTGAGATCGAGTCAAGTTAAATGAATTTCTCATATTATTGCAAAATTTAATTAATAAATTTGTTAGAAGTATTGTGTTTGGAATAATTTTTTTTTACCCATATGATAAATGGAAGAAGATCGTGTTAATCATATTTATTTGATTAGTTCACTTGAACTGACATTCATATGGAGAGGGGGAGAATATATTACGTTTGGTTAACTGGACATGTAGATGACAACTTTGATCGCACCACACCTGCATTCGGTGGCGTGTTGCCATCCACGCCGTCGTCAGGACGTAACATTTTCTTAGAGAGGGAGTGACCATTCAAAATGGAATAAAGAAAGAAAACTAATCTTGAGCGAGTGAACAACCACCAACTAGTAAGAGCGCAAAACATGAGTAAACATGAATGGGAGGAACTAGTAAATGATAAAGCAGATGGTCTATATATTGTCAATAAGCATCTCAATTTTTATCTATTCGGAATCAAAGGCTTGGCCGGCTATGCCATTTTATATTCGAGCTAGAACGCCTATTTTGTCCTATAAAAGTAGTGAGATTTACATGCATTCCACACAATTCTTATATATTTATGTATCTAACATATAGTTTTTAATATTCAATGATAACATTCGAGTTTTTAAAATAAATTTTCTAAAGTGAAATACATCTGTTCATGCATATATTTTGATGTAATTATAACACAGTGTTATAGTAGATGACCAATATCTGGCCAAAGGGCTATAAATCAGGCTTCATGAATAGTTCTATGGCTATTGTTCCAAAGTTTTATTGAGAGGTGCATTACAAACTTGGCATAGGAGAAAAAGGAAAGAAAAAATCAAAAAACAATCTTTCACAATAAAAAGAAATTGCAACCAATTCATTCCCAATATTCTCAAACTCCCATGAATTATTACTTAAATCAATCACTTATATTCTTATAAAAACTTCCATGAAACCAATAAACATATAGATAAATCTTCATATACCTCCACTTCAATTATTTAAAAGTCATCATCATCAGGTTCGTAGGCCTTGAGCAGCTCGGCACATACCGGAAGTGCGGTATCCTTGAGAAAACCCAACGCATTAGCATACCGCACGTTGTTGGCCTGACCGCTGTTTTCAGTAAGCAGAATGCGCGCCTGCTCTCTGTTCTCGACAAACTCAGCGCAATCAGCCCTCGGGCTCTTAATCAGCTTCACGTAACAAATTTCCTCCTCGTGATCATTGGGTACATTGATGGTATAGTACCCGTCGGCGCCGCTCACCGCCTCAATGCTGTGTTCCACGGCCTCGCTCTGAAAGTGCTTGCACTCCAACCTCACCGTCGCGCCTGTAAATACCTCCAAAAAATTTTTTTAAGACATTTTTGATACATAACAATGTTTAGTATAGGGCTGTCAAAATGGCTCGTTGTTCGCCAGCAGCTCGTGTTCGACTCGTTAAGAAGTTTATGTTCGACTCGTTCGCTAAGTTAGTAAGCCGAACGCGAACAAAAATTTGTTCGTTCGTGTTAGGCTCATTTTTGGCTCGAAATATTACTCATCAATTATATATATATATATATATATTTATTTAATTTGAGTAGTATTTTAAAAAAAATTAATTCACTGCAAGGCTACAATGATTTATAATCAATTAAAAGTATTAATTAACAAAATAGAATAAAATTATTAAATTAGATTCAAATGATGCTTTAATATAAATAATAATTTTTAAATATTGTCCAAATCCTTAACATTTTATGGTTACGTGATTAGAGTTGTCAAAATAACTCTTTGTTCAGTAACGATTGCTTTTTACAATTATGTAACTAGCCGAAGACAAACATACTTTTTGAGCTTGAAATATAAACAAACCGAATACGAGCTGAGCCTGGCTCGCTCGTGTTCGACTCGTTTACAATCCTAGTTTAGTATTATCTTATACAATTTTTTTTAGGGATAATTAAATACATATTTATTTATTATTTAGTATCCATATAATAATTAATTTATGATAATTAAAATATTACGTGCGGACATAATAAGTGCAAATTGATTGTATTTCAATGATATTGTGGTTGTATTTACCTCAATATCATCAATCTGCATATGGGGATACCGCACTTAATATTCTCTACGTGACAGAGAGATGAAAACCTTCGATATACTCGGTGATATTGGTGACGAAGCCGGCACGACAATTGTCGCAATAGACGCGGCCCTGAACTTCAAAATGGACGTCGGCGGCTATCGCAACGCTGACTAAGAGGCAGAAGGCGGCGAAGATGGGGAAAAGCTGGAGCTTGGCCATGGCGAAGGGCTTCCTTTGCCTCTCCTAAATTGTTAAAGGGAGCTGATGATGGCGAGGGGTTCTGAATGAGGATGTGTTGCTTTGTTTATATGGGGAGGGGAAAGCTTCTATTTTTAGCTATTTGATACCGAGCATGCGGTTTCAGAGGCAGGGAGGGGAGCTAACTTGCTAGTTTTGAATGGAACGGAGGCCGCGTCGCGCTTTCTGTGAAGGCCTGACCGCAAAAGGGGAAAATGGGCCGTTGCCGTCAAAACTCTCTGGTTTATATATTTAGCACCCAAAGTTCATTACTTGCTCACAAAACAATTAATACTTCAATTAACTTCATAAAAAATGATATTTTTCTTAACTCTTTTCTTAAATTTTTAAGTGAGATATGTTCTAATTAAAAGTAATAATAAAATTTAATTAAAATATTCTATTGTAAATTTTTTTGAAGAAAACATGAAGCTCGTTTCAAATATACGTCACTTAGTAGGATTGAGTTTTATTGTGGTTATTACTATTGTTGTAGATTTATAATACTTCAATGTAAAAAATTAAGTATGAATTTTCCTTTGGAGTTTTTTAACCATACATTAGGTGAGTGGAAAAATCTTTTTAATTTTCATTCAACTATTACATTAAGATAAATTTGATTAAAAAAACCACCTTTTTATAATAAAAATCTCTTAAAATAACCAAAAAAAAAAAATTATAAAAAATATTAGAGCGATGTATAAAGTAAAATTATGAAAGAAATTATCCAAGACTTTCTCAAAATTCAGTATTTAAAAACTTCACCTATGGATGAGACGGTGGGCTGGTGAATGGGCATTTCATCTAGCACCAAAAGGTCACATGCTCGAAGCTCTCACACCTCAAAAAATAAATAAATGAAAAATCACCAACCTTCTAATGCTAAACTTTCTTTAATGTTTGTGTGATGACAAAACTTTTTATACTTAGTTTCATTTGAATCCATTAAGTACCTACCTCCTAATTCCTATGCATCAACATATCAACCACATAAACTTCATTTTTTATCTAAAGGCCACAGAATTTATGCTTAAAACCTATGAATATGGTGGTATGTTCGTAATAATTGAAGTTTGGGTGGTTTATATGTTATGACATAAGACTTGTGTGGCTAGTATATTGTAAATCGCTGTTAATTATAACAAATTATAAAAAGTAAATTAAAAGTATAAAATAAGGGGCTTTCCATTTTTAAAGTTGTTATGTCTTAGAAAAACTGCAAAGGTATTGGGTGGATGGGTTTACTTTCTTAGTGTCATTAGAAAATTTAACACAAATAAGTAGATTGTAGCTCATTACATTCGACCACCCAATCCAAAATGAACTATCTTGGTAGAGAGTAATGGTTAGCTCTCCTTTATCATAAAAGATGGGAAGTAATGCAATATAAGGCATTGGATCATTGCGTCAAACCGTTATGAATGACGATCCTTGATGAACACCAACATTGTTAGATAATGGGTTGTAACAAATAGTGGATATCGTTGTTCCTTGGTGGTGGCCGATGCTGGGACAATAGAGACTATCAAAGGTGGGCATCGAAGTAAGTCCATGATGAACAATAAAGACAACCAATAACACAAATATTCTTTGAAAAGTCCTGCTTTACTAATTTTGAAAGAGAATTGTGATAGTGTGATGCTTGTTTATGTAAGTTTTTTTTTAATGAATTAATTCCCATGCGGAGTTTAGAATTAGATATGGCTTGATTGGGAATCCAAAGCACTTGTACTTGGGTAAGTATTCTTCTCTCTTTTACTTACCTAATAAGTTTTATACTTCTCTATTTTTTAACTGGCTTTATAATTTATTTAATTTTTTTTATATTATGTTTAATATGTAATTCACTAAAATAATCTCAAAAGATTGTCACATAATTTTTATCACATCAGAGCTCCCAACTTAGAATTGGAAGATGTACGATAGAATTTGTATATGATGGTTGGTTCGAATCTTCAAAATCATTTTAGATTTCTTGTTTCTTAGAATGTAAAGCCCTATAAAAGTCACTTGACATCATATAAATGTAAAAAACTAAATTCTCACTCTTTGAATACTAATAAAATGATATACAAAATACAATACACGCAACATAAACACTCTATTGGTGCACACCTACTCTTTTGGATTCTAAAGCAAGATCATTGTATTTCGAGAGATTTTGATAAAAAAGCAAGATTATTGTATTCTAAAAAAAAATATATGTGTCAAGTAATAATGTGGCTAATGTGTAACGCGTATCGATCCCACGAGGAAAGTGTTAAAAATTATTCTGAATGACTAATCTATAGTTTACTATACTTCTAAACCTAGTTTAGGGTGATCACAAACAAGAGGCGGCTTTATAAAGCCTTGCCCAAAAGTAAAATTTAAAGATAACGACCATGTAAAAAAAAGATAAAAAATAACACAAGATAAATTTTATTGTTCTTCAAGGTATATGAGGCTCACGTCCCAGTGATTTAGAAGATGTGGTAATTTGTAATTTTCCTAGGCTTTTCCTCATATTATAGTTCTCAACTGGGATAAAAAGTTTCCTTATGTCTATGTTTAGATCACAAGAAAGCTATAATGCTTGAAGCTGAGGCTTCCTCAATTCCCATGAAATCCCAGATGGTATCCCTTTTTGATGCAACGCACGTATGGGATATCCTCACCAAGTGAGATGATAAGAGTGAAAATATTTGATATTTAGGGGCACACTTTTTCATGTTTTACATCATTTTATACTCTATTATGCTTGAGAAAGGTATGATTTGTCATGTGTGCGCTTGAAACAAGGAGAACAAAGAAATTGGAGGAGAGAAAACAAGCACAATTGAAAAATTTCTTACTGACACACCCATGCCAATAGTCCAGTGCACCAGCTTTAAGCTCAGTCCACCTGTGGCATTAACAACGTGCACGTGCCATTAACAACACACCCTTATTGGATACAACGCGCCCACACCATAATCTCACAACATACACGCTAGATCGTAGAATCAATTTTTAGCAAGAAATTTCTTACTTTTGTCGAGCTTTGCCTATAGATTAATTCATAAGGCAGATCTTAAACATCTTTTGGCTTGTGGTTGTAGGAAACGAAGGGTTTCGATTAGAGAAAAGATTCCTCTTGGGTTTCTCTCTTTCCTTTGATCAAAACCTTAAGAGTAATTAGTTCCCTTTTATTTCTTGAGAGCTTTGGAGAGATCTATTGTTTGAGAAGAGAGGGTGTTATTCCTGTGAAAAATATAAGTTTTATTGTAAGTTCTTACATATGTTATTTTCTTACATTGAAAATCTTTGTGGATTCTATGTCTGTTACTTTCTCTACATAGGGTGGCTAGTCCTTTTTTCAAGTCTTTGTGATGTAGGGGTAGTTGATTTATCGTGCTTTACTGAGATGTATTTTTTATTCTATATTCTCGTGCTTTCGTGGCCTATGTTATTAGTTAACCCCTGAACTTTAATCCTAGTATGACCAACTAAGATGTTAAATTGTGTCGCGAAACTATGACTTCTAACCGTTGTGTAGCAGAACGAAGGGTTAACTATAGAATTTCAAAAAAATAAACAAGTTTCAGTGGAATTCCGCAATCATCTCAGGGATTGGAATACAAATACGTCCCCAAAGACATTGTTAGGCTTTTTCTCTTTTCCTTAAGGGACAAAGCTAAGGTATGTCTTAATTCTCTTGCTAGAGGCTCCACCATGACCTGGAATGACTTAGCCCAAAAGTTTCTTGCTAAATAATTCCCTCCATCCAAAAGTACAAAACTTAAGAATGACATCACCTAATTCAATCAAATTGATGGATAATCTATTCATGAGGCATGGGAGAGATTCAAATACTTACTTAGGTGCTGTCCCCATCATGCCCTACTTAACTGGTTAATCATTCAAACCTTCTACGATAGGTTAGTAGGATCTTTGGGGTCTATCATAGATACTACTGTAGGGGTTCTTTAATGTCTAAACATCTTGATAAGGATACCAATTGATCTAGAAATTGACCACTAACAATATCCAATGGCCAACTGAAAGAGTAACCCTCCATAAGGTAGCAAGGGTCCATGAATATGATGTGTTAGCAATCTAAACAACCCAAGTAGCTGCTATCTCGAAAAAGCTCGATAATCTGGGGAAGAAACCCATGCAAGGATTGCCACAAAATGATGGAATGTGGTATCGACTAGTGGTAGATCCTAGCTTGTTGGCCTTCGAATTTGTGAACGCCATAGGAAATCATGACAATAATCCTTATGCCTAGAACTACAACCTAGGCTAGAGAAACCACCCAAACTTTTCCTAGAGCAATACCCACCAGCAACGAGGTAATAATCACAATAATTCTGCCAATAATTGACCCACTCACAGAAATAACCAAGGGAATCAACCCCAAAAATAAAAGTACCCGCCTGGATGTCAAGCTAACACCTAACCTATCCTAAAGAAGCCACATATGGAGGAGTTAGTTATATAAATGGGGAATTAAATACAGAACCAGTATGTAGCCATAAAGAATTTAGAAACTCAATTAGGATAGCTGGTGAGTTCAATGAAAAAAAGACCCCAGTAGCTCTACCCAGTAATACTAAAGTATATCTAAAAGACCCAAACTTAGAATAGCGCAAGGTGGCATGAATTAGAGCTAGAATAGGAAAGGGAGTAGCCCAACCAAAGGGCCATACACCTGTGAGGCCTAAGATGATAACATGACCTTTGACATGAAAGGCGCTGATGTCGTCTCCCATCCTAGAAGCCATTGACAACAACAAAGCCCAGTTGAACCCATGCGTCAACACGTCTTTTTTCCATGGCATATTAGGTCGATCCCGAGCCTATCTCGGATCGGCAGGTTTATTATCCATGTTCATTCAATTCTGTCAACATCTTCCGTGGTAGTTGTTATGCTCTTTACTTTTTTGTCCAACGAGGGTTTACATATGTTATCCCACAAAGTGGGGTCTACCTTTCTTATCCAACAGGGGTCTGTATATGAATACATTTCCTATATTGCATTCTATATTTTCAGTTAATTCTAATAGATTAAGATCATTTTTATATAATATGACTATATCTTATAAGATCTACTTGTGCTTCTTAAAATAAGGCGAATCTAATACATCTACTCTTTTCAAATGAATTGTTCTAATTAAAAAAAAATTAAAATTATACATTGCATTACAACCATTCTTTTACCAAAAAAATTATCACATGAATTTACTTTAATACCAAGTAAATAAATAAGGTTCATTTGCCTACTTACCACACAATTCTTATGTATTTACATATCGAATAACTATGTTTTAATATGTACATTTATACCACTCAAATTTTTTATCATCAATTTCAAATATTATCATTTTCAATTTTAGAAAGTGAATATATTTTATATAAATGTGCAAGGTGGCATATATGTAAAAGTTGAAGTTTAGTTATTAGATATATAATTAAATACATAACAATTAAATATCTAATAACTAAAAGTTGAAGTTTAGGTGTTGTAAATATTTAAATATACAAAATTTATTTTGTACTGTAATACGTGAAATTTCCCAAATTTCAAAGGGAACACACACACAGACACACACACACACTTCTTATGCATTTACATATGTCTTGAATAAACTTACATATTTACACTCCTTATACTCGGATCATTAATATCACATAAATATAATATCATAATTACTTTCTAAAATTATATAAAATTTTTAAGGAATATATTTAAAACTCCAAAGTGCTATATTATTGGGCCAAACAATACGGAAAATAAATTCACACAAAAAATAAACCAAACACAATGTGATTTACATGGTTCAGTACAAATCCGATTATATCAATGGGTAGATGTTATTACACTATCAATAGGGGAAGAAAAAATATCAACTGAATTAGGATTACAACTCAACTCACACATAAATCCTTCATAATATCTCATAAGAATAAGAGAGGATTAGGGCAAAAAAATTAGGAATATTTTAGTTTTAGAAAAGGTTCTGCAATCATATCCCTTCTAATTAAGTTTCATAATTTTTCAAGGACCATTCAATTAAGTCTTTTTAAATTATGTTACAAAATATATATTTTCATAATCTACACATTTCCAAATCAACAACAATTAGTTTTAATACTTTCCAGATTAATCTCCACCTCATCGCTCACTTTGAGATTAGTGGGACATAGTCAAAATGATCTCCAACAACACAACAACCACATTCAGATGGTTGTCTATGTACCATCTTGATTGTTTAGTGATCAAGGCTCGCATAGTTCTTCAAAATACTCCCACGGGCCATCAATCATGAGCTTGAAAATTTAACAAAATTCTACAGTACGTCGACATCTAGACTAGTAGTACCTTTCTGAGCATGTTTGTTGACTTCTCCTTCATATCTATATTCTTCAGGTGAACATTGACATTATCAATCAATTCTCAAATAAAATGGTACCACACAACAATGTGTTTGGTGCAAGCATGATGAATAAGTTTTGTGGCAAAGAATATTACACTCTTAAACTATCACAGATAATAGTCAGAGACTCTTGATCAGCTCCTAAGTCATTCAATAGGCTCTACATCCATATCGCTTGTTTTATCACCATAATGACTTTCATGCAATCAACCTGTTTAGTAGGCAAAACAACAGTAGATTAAAGAATAGATCTCCAACTCAGTAGATCCCTTACCAATGTGAATAAATATCTTGTTGTAGACATGCACCTATCAATATCACCTATATACTCTCAATCATCCTAGCCAACACACTGATCGGTAATAGATCTCTGCCTTTTTAAACACTGAGCCGACATCAATTGTACCCTTCAAATACCTCAAGATACTCTTCACAACTTGTCCAATTCTTTTTTTTTTTCGGACCATGCATAAATCTGCTAACAACATCAACTGCTTGTGTAACATGTAGTTTAGTTCAAACAATAACATATGTTAGACTACCCAATACACTAGCATAAAAAAAATAAATCACATATCTTTCCTCTTATGATCATCTTCAGGACACTGTTCTGAACTCAACTAAAATTGAGAGACAATGGGTAGACTCACTGCCTTGCTAGAGTCTCCAACTCCAAAATTTTTAGTACCATCCAAACATATGCTTTTGCGAGAGTCAAAACTTTCTAGCTAGAGTCCTAGAGAATTTTCATGGCAAGCATTCTTAGAGCTCTTTCCGACTCCTTTATCACAAAATATTTTTGTAGTTTCTTCTTCATCTTATCAACCTCGGATTGACTAACACATGCATTCAACATGTCATCAACATATAAAAGAAGATAAATCAACTCACTTTTGGTCCAACTTTTAAAATATGCACAAGGATTGTATCTGGTCCTCATGCTCACCTATTCCATCATGAATTAATCAAAATTCTTATACCACAATCGTGGTGACTACTTCAACCCAACTAAAGATTTGTCCAATTTGCAAGCCAAATTTTTGAGACTCTTTATCATGTTGGCTATGATATATAAATCTAATTTTGCAATTCCTTGTGTAATAACACAATATTCACATCAAGCTACTCTAAAATTAGACTGCACTATGCTACAAGTGATAAGAGAGCATAGATCAAGGGATGTTTAACTACTAGGTAGAAAGCCTTATTGTAGTTAATACCTTCTCTTTGTCTAAGACCTTTTGCCACTAATCTTACTTTTTATCACACATCAACTTTGAGAGATCATTCATTCTTTCCATACACGTGTTTGCATTCAATGTTTTTTTCTCCCAAAAAAAGCTTCAGAAACATCTACCAAGCATTATTTTGGAAACACTTTATCTTCTCATCCATTGCCCCCTATAAAGATTTCCCTATAAGCTCACCACAGTTTTTTTGTAGCGATAAGAAATTTTAGCCTCCATGACTAAAAAGGCAAATAAGATTTTATCTCTTAATAAAGAAAGTTTACTAATATTTTATTGCTTGGTATAGTTCCAAATAATTGATTCTTGAGCAAGGACCTCATCCTTAACATCTTCTTTCACCTCATCCATGTAATAAGCAAATAATATGGTCTTAACCTAATAGACTATGTCTATCCTAGCATAGAACAATATACATAAGATTTTCTCCACTAAAGTTTGGATCATCCTCTCTACCACTTGGAATGCATCCATTTTACGAGATTTTACTAATGTTTTCCTTTATATTTTACATGTTATTTATTCTCATTTACAATAGATTTACACTTAAGAAATGCTTTTCTTGATTTTGTGTAGGTTGCAGGTGATTAATACGAGCAATTTGGAAAGAAAAAACTAAAAAAAATTGGTCTAAAGCGGTGTCGACACGTCTGAATGTGGTTTGACCACGCCATAATTTGTAGAGCTACAATGTAACCACAATAGAAATAAGCATGACCACGCCGCCCCTTTTAGCTCATAGACATGATCACGCCAGTTTTTGGCATGACCACTCTGATGAGTGGGAAAACAATTTTGAAAAGAAATTTCTTTGCTAAATCCATGGTTTTTCTATAAGAATGAATTTTAGGGCTTCTTGTGAAGCTATGGAGGAGAAGAGAGTTGGAGGGAGTAGAAGGCATGAATTAGAGAGATTTTTTTGTGGTTTCTCTGATGGGGATTGAGGGAGTCTCAAATTTATAGTTTCCAAGCTTATTTTAACCTAGATATTGATATAAGAAGTATTGCATGGAATAAAGCCACATAGGGAAACATTTTGCAAGGTGATGATCACCACGATCCCTGAATCAGAGAGGCACAAGCCTCTTCAACCTTGAGGGAAACCTTGAGATTTCTCATGCTTTTTTTTGTTGTCTGCTATTTACTCTGCTTTCATTAGAAATCTAGGATTCAAACAATCTTGAAAATAACTCCAAGCTAGATTTACTAAATTAGTAAACTAGAGATTTTCATGTGGAAATAATTGTTAAACCTCCTTGTAGGATCGATATGCGGACTCAATGACAGCATATTATTGTGCACTTGCATTGTACGATCAACTTAGTTGGTGGTAAGTTTTGGCGTGTCAAGCTTTTGGTGTCAAGTTCGAGGAATGATGTTTATAATTATTTTTTATTTTAGTAGAACATTAGTTGAAAAACTTAGCATTTAGTTTAACACATTTTTTTTTTGTATTTGCTATTTTTATTGTTGCATCTGTATTGTCTTTGTGTTTTCTTTGTAGGTACTAAAAATTTAAAAGTTAAAAAAAATTATAAAGTTAAATTATAAGCCAAAAAAATATTTGCTCTTAAAATTTTTTAATTTTCTCTTTTCATACTGTATTTTCATTGTATGTGTGTTTATTGACTAGCTTGTGTAGATCAATGTGATTGTTTGCTTCGTAAGTTTGCTAATTCTCTTCATGCATAGGGGTATTGAGGCTGACCATACCCCTTTTTGACCCCGCGGTCGATCACACATTTCGACGTTTTAAGGAGCACATATATTTTTAAAAACATCTAGTTAGGTGACAAACCTTAACACTATCAACATGAAACAACTAAAGGAATACACGAACGCTTCTATGGAAGAAATCTATATGACCATTAAATATCCATCTGTAGAAGCGAACACCTTTGACTTGAGACCTGCCATAATCTTGATGGTTCATAATAACAAGTTTAGGTGATTATCTTATGAGAACCAAAACCTTCTCTTGGCTAATTTTCTTGAAGTTTGTGCCACCTGACACATGTGAACTTTAATTTAATATATTTATATGCATGAAATTGTTACCACTGTAAGAAGATTTTAAGCTTCAACAACGACACCAAGAACTTGATCGTGAGGGGAATATATATATGTAATAATTTATGAACTCAATTTATATTTTTATAATGATTTTGTAAAGTCTATGTACTCAACGCAAGTATACGTATCGTATGAAGTAATACATGGCTCTAATGGAGTCCTGATTATCAATCCCAAAGAGAGGTTTTAAGTGAAGTAAAGTAAAAAGTTTCACAAGTTATAATAAAACACCTAAATCTTATACTCTAATTACGATTAAAGTTTAATTCTTACTTCTACTACTACTATGCAGAAAATAGTAACAACTAACTAAGCTACAATTACTTCTAATTACTTAAAAAAAGAATTATCTAATAGACACACTAAACTAAGTATTTGAAAGGTTTTTGATATATATGAGAAAAGTATCTTTCTTCTTGCAATGAGAATATGATGTGTGGATTGATATGGATCAGTTATCTAATTTATTGTGCCAAATAGGAGCATAGATGATTCTTTACCTTTAGAATAGTACCCCCTCCTCTAAATAAGAAAAGAACATTGACATATTATAAGTTTAGTCATTAGCTCTAAGGCTAGGCTGGGAGGATACCAGCTTTCACTTCGGAGCTCCCACTCAACCTTCACCCGAAGGCTAACCTTTGATATTAATTACTAATCTTAGAACCAATTTGGGGATTTCAGCCTGTCACCCTGAAATCTCCGCATTGAGTCCTTCAAAACACATTTCCCTATTTATTTGCACGCAATTCCCATGAACTACGTAATTCATCCATGGAAATTGAATGGATCTTTCATTATTGTTGTAAGACATTAAATCCTTTCAAACTTAATGTTCAACAACATATTTTAACAATTCAATTGGCCAAATTGAAAGTAAATTAAGTTTTAAATGAAAAACCATCACAATCTCTTCAATACATTAAAAGCACATCAAATCCACCTCAAACCATCATCACATCTCTAAGCAATAAGAAAGACAAAGAAGACTACTCAGAATTCATGGAGAAGATATAACAAAACATGGATTTTATATATAAAAGAAAAGTCATACAAACCACAAAAGAAAATACAACTTATCTCTTTCTCTTCCCCAATGTAATCCCTTTGAAGTTCCTTTGAATCCTCTTCTCTCTTCTTTAGAACACTTGATTCTCTCTTTAGAATGGAAAGGAAGAAGCAATCTCTCACTTTACTTCTTCTCCTTCACTCCTTAGAGATGAATTCCTCTCAAATCCTCCCTTCTACACACTACTCTATTAAACCCTAACACTTAACACGCACTAATTCACTAAGATAGAGCAATAAAATGCAAGAGAGCCCTCTTCTCTAGTCCAAAATCAGTTATTTAAGAGTTAGGGATGAAATCCCAAGAGATTCCATAGGAATCCCTTAAAAATTTCACCAAAACTCTCAAATTTTGAATTCCACCGACTTTGGGTGCTGGTGGCGCCAGATAGGGCACTGGTGGAGCTCTATTGTGCCAATTAATTCTGGAGTCTTTGGATTTGGGCGCCGACGGCGCCAGGACACTTTTTCACCATTTTTCTCCTTTTTGCTCTGAATTTATTCCTTTTTGGATCTTTTTGTTCAAATCACCTAAAATCATTATACCTGCAACAAATCATGAAAAATACCTTTCTTTAAAGTGCAATATCACCAAAAATGGGTAAAATTAGATAGCAAAAACTGTATATATTTTTGGTGCATCAAAATCCCCCAAACTTAAACTATTACTTGTCCTCAAGTAATCCTTTTACTACATAAAATATAACTCTAGGCAATGTACTTTTCGACTGTAAGACAATAAAATTTTCATTCAAGAATATATTGGTTAGATTTTCAGAAAAAGTTTAGTAACTCAAGTTAACATTACAGGTATAAGAATATTCAGTAATCAAGAATAAGAGTTCTAGTCTTCTATTTATTTCAAGATAAACCATAATTTGTCATATTAAGATTGCCTTAAAAGAATATGTGAAAAAGGAGTTCATGTAAACTTTACTAAAATGTAGGTTATTACATTAAATATAAATTCAAAAATGAAATCAAGTTTTCCCTTTAGATGATTCAAGTGAAGCTAATTTTTGATTAAGCATCTTCTCAAGGTTCTCCTCATAAGTATTTTTCTTTCTTTTCTTTCTTTTTTTTGGGATTGTTTTTCAATCCTTCTTTTCTTTTCTTTTCTTTTCTTGAGGATTACTATATCTGGATAGCCTTTAATGATTTTGAACTTCACTCTCCTCTTTCTAAAGTTTAAACTTGAAACACCACCTTACTTTATAGTTAGGCACAAGCTTTATTATTTTTTATAAAGTCACAATCTCTTCTTAATACACAATACTTTAAGTCCCTTAACATTTCAAAAATACAGTTTTCTTTACTTTAAATAGTTAACTATAATCAAATCCTTTCATAACAAATATCTTACTTCTATAAAATCAACTTTTATTACAAAAAATTTTCATCTTATCCTTCCATAATATTCAACTGAAATAAAAAGTTTTAGTTATCTTACAATGAAGTTCGACTGCTTGAAGTTATGCTAATAAATTTTGAAAATATATAATAGTTGAGAACAAGTAAAAGTTTAGTATTTCTCCACCCTCCCCCAAACTTAAGTTTTTCAATAAATTTAAAATAGTTGAGAGTATAAGAAAACTAACCTCTTTGTGCTGGGATTCTGAAATCTTCGACAGCTATCTGGTATTAGTCAAAATTTACAACTAGCAGGCATGAAACAATTAGTAGCAGTGATATAACAATTTTAAATATTTGCATGGGTAAAGAGAAATTAACATTAAACATCCAAACATTCAACAAAACACTACAACATGAAACAAACAATCACACTACTAACAGTACAACTAATAGTTTTAAAATTTCAGTACAACATAACAATACAACATGAAAAGTAAATAACACTACATCACACTGTAAAACACAGGGTTACACATCACATGAAAAGTAAATATCCACTAAATCACATCAGTAAAACACAACAATACAAGATCAACAGAAATAAAAATAAACAAACTATCTACCAGTCTCCATCACCATGATAGCAGCAGGGTCATCAGCAGGGTCAGGTCTATATGGTGTATAGCTGGGGCAAGTAGGAAAAATCACGTCAGACTCCCCCCTCATAAATCTAACCTGAGCATCATAATAAACAATATCAAACTCCACTCTCCTTTGTAGATAATCTTTGTTCACATCACTCCTCACCTCAGATACATTCAGCCGACCATGGAGTCTATCCATACTAGTACTTTGTAGTCTCAACTGCTCCATAATATCATATAAGGTAGGCGACTCAGATATAGATGGAACATCATAACTTATAGTAGGAATATCAGTACTCCTACGCTCAACTCTGGCTCCTACATGAGACTTATAATTATGAACAATATTCTTTGTAATAGGTCTCAATGGTATAGCCACTTCCTCAGAACTACTGAACTCCACTCCAGACTGAACACACAAGGCATGGATTAAAGCAGGATGTCCTAATCCTCCAGTCGTCTCACCTGTCGCAATCTTCTGAATATTCTTGTAAATAATAGATTCAATATCAATCTTTTTCATCTTCTGTATATAGTAGTTCAAAATCGCTCTATCTCTAGTAACTTCGCTGTGGTGATAAGATGGTAATAGCCTTGCAGAAATGAAATAATGCCAAACTTTTGATGCAAAATTCAAAGTGGAGGTAGGGAAATTTATCAACTGTTTTTGACTTACTTTCCATTCTCCTCGCCCGTCAGTTAGAAAAGCAATAACTTCTCTCAAATTCTCCCTTCCAGTGTCAAAGTTTTCGTACTCACACACGAATGGTTCCTGAGTCTGATTAAAAGCATTGATGCGTTGAGGAGTAAACTCAACCATCTTTCCTCTAACAAGCACATACTCAGTCTCAGTTCAGGTTACGTTCGCATAGAAATCTCGAACAACTCCCATAACAGCATTCGCAGTAAAATAACAAAATCTTTCTCAGTTTCACTTTGCAATTAATTGTTCTACAAATCTGCCAGGACTATCAAAAGCTTGATTTTGGATACACTTCTTGTTGTGAAGGTTAGAGTTATAGCAAAATTGGGCTTTGATATTGACAAATCTCTCCTTATCAAAATCCAATTTCCTCTTTCCCCTTGGAGCCATGTGAATTTCTAAAATTTGCAAGAAAATTCCAATAAATCCTAAATTCACAATGTATCAACTCCAAACACTATCTTAAATAAGTAAGAACAAATTTCATCATGGAAATCTCAAAACCTATATAAAACTCAAAAAATCCCAACATAAGCGATGTGAGAGATTTCCATGGTGAAAATCTAAAATTTTTAACTTAAAGTGAAGCTCTTACTAGGAGAAGCACAAATCCGGTGTCGAAAAGCCTTGAAAACTCCTTAAATCTGGGATCTTGCATGCCCTAGATTTTCAAAATCGCAAAAATGGAGGAAGAAGACAAAGGAAATGGAAAATTTTGCGGGTCCCAGGGCAAAATCGCGAAATGGAGGGTTTGACACCTATTTCTGGGTTTGAGCGCCGGCGGCGCCCATTCTGGCACCAGCGGTGCCAGTCCAAAATATTTTCTGGGTCCGAAACTTTTTTCCGTAATTTCGATTGTTTCGACATACACAATGATATTTAACACTTTAATAAGAATTTACATCATCCCATAAGCAATAATTAACACATTTCTTCACAAAATAATACACAATAATCCTATATATATAAAATCCAAGTTACATCAAACACACCAAATAAGTTCATTCAAACCAACTATTCTTAGATAATTAGTGCAGTAAGTACTCTACGATAGGCAAGCACTAATATCTAAGCACACAATAAAAGCAAGCACATCCAAATCCAAGTTCAAAGCAAAGAAAATACTACACAAACCAAACATAACTAAGCAAAGCAAACTAAACACACAACATATATAAGTAGAATCAATCAAATTACTCCATATCAGTTTCAGAACTATCCTCTCCTCTAATGTCTCCAATTGATTGTTGATGCACAAGAAAGTTATAGAATGGTTGAAATGGAAATTCATTAGATGATTCCTCAGCAATCATCGCGTTCTTCTTCATCAGATTGATCAATCCCATCTAAATTTGACCAGTGTGATTGAACTGCTGTTTCATTCTCCAATCTATATGATCGAACAAATCAGAAATGTTATTGATCGTGTTCATAATGTTTTGTACCTCTTTCTCCAATTGATTGATCCTCTGCAATATAATTCTGCAACCTTCAGGAAAGTAGGCTTGAATCAGATGCGAAGTTTGCATCGATTGATTAGTAAGTAGATTCATGTCATCTTCATCTCCAACTGTCTGGTAGTCATAGAGATTGGTTGGATCAATAGGTCTCCATGGAAGAATAACCTGTGACTAACTACATAACTAGAATATGGTGGATGGGTGTCCAAGCCCATATTTAGATCCATGCACAATTAATCCAAGTACTGATTTCACAATAAGATTACCAATGTCAACCGGCCTTCCAGTTTGAATGCAGAAATTCAAAATGACGCTTTCCTTGGTCACCTTGTTTATCTTCAACGTCGGAAGTAATTTTTCCGAAATGAAGTAATGCCACTGTTTTGATACTGGATTGAGAGATGCAGATGAGAAACTAATATATCCATTCTCCCTGATTTCCCATTCCTCATTCTCATCCGTTAAATATCGATACACATCATTCATATTATCCTTCGTGGCATTGAAATTAGAATAATGACAAATATGAACGTTTTCAATCATGAAGAGATCATTGATTCGTGCAGGAGTGAATTGGACGAATCTACCACGCACAAATACAAACCCTTAGTTGATCCCGTGAAGATTCATATAGAATTCTTTCATGACATGAACAACAACGGCGGCGATAGTGAAACAAAGGACTTCACAACGTCTCTCCTTAATAATTTCTTCTGTTCAAGTTGTAGGATTATCAATACTTAGATTTATGAAGCCCCTTTCCTTGATAATCCAACTTTTCATCATCACTTTGTTGAACAAACACTGTGCTTTGAAACTTATGAACTTCCCTCTATTGCAAATGCGAGATCAAGAGGTTTCAATGGCATAGGAATCTATAGGAACCGAATTGGTATTGGTGGTTTTCATTTTCCTGAAATTAAGAAGTTAAAAATGGAGTTTGGAGAGTTATAAGGACGAATATCCCGCCAAAAACCACCAAAACTCTTGTTTTGAAACTTAAAAATCATCAAGCAGAATTTGGGCGTCGGCGGTGCTTGATAGGGAGCCGGCGGCGCTCAAACAGACAAGTTCAGTAGGGTAAGAACGATAGGGCGCCGGCGGAGCCCATTCTGGTGCCGGGGGCGCCAGTGGTCAAAAACTTTCACCGAACTTTGTTTGATCCAAAATATTCCAATATCTCGATTTGATCCATCATTTATCAAATTTTTAAATATTTAGGAGTAATTAGGATTCAAAGATAACTACAACAGACAAGTAAACACACCTCAAAGATACATACGGGTTGCCTCCCATAAAGCGCTTGGTTTAACATCGTCAACTTGACAAACCATTCAGTTAATTGAGATGACTCAGCATTAAAACCTCTTTAAAATTAGGTTGGAACCAGTCAAAGTAAGGCTTTAATCGATGCACATTAACCTTGAAAATCTTTCCAGTATTAGGACCTTTAATATCAACAACTCCATAATAGTGAACTTTTACAACTGTAAAAGGTTATAACCTTTTAGACTTGAGCTTTCCAGGAAATAACTTCAATCTTGTGTTGTATAATAAAACTTTTTGTCCAAATTCCAAGTTCTTTTTCAATATTTTCCGATCATGCCATAATTTCATTTTCTCTTTATAAATCCTATCATTGTGATAAGATGCATTTATAATCTCTTCCAATTCATTTAATTACATAAATCTTTTCTCTCTAGCGTTTTTCAAATTAAAATTTAACTCTTTTATCGCCCAATATGCTTTATGCTCCAATTCAACTGGTAAATGACAAGTCGTACCAAACACTAGTCTATAAGGAGACATTCTAATAGAGGTTTTAAAAGCAGTTCTATAAGCCCATAAAGTAGTATCTAATCAAGCAGACCAATCTAATTTATGATTATTCACAGTTTTCTCCAAAATTCTTTCAATTTCACGATTAGATACTTCTGCTAAACAACCAGTCTGGGGATGCTAAGCAGTATAAATTTTATGAATAATATTATACTTCTCACTTCATCTCTTAATTTGATTATTCCTGAAATGTGATCCACCATCAGTTATGATCACTCTCGGCATTCCATATCTTGTAAATATATTTTTCTTTAAAAATTTAGAAACACTCCGAGCATCACATCTTGGTAAAGCAACAGCTTCAATCCATTTCGAGACATAATCAACAGCAACCAATATATATAGATTTCCAAATGAAGGAGTAAATGGTCCCATGAAATCTAATCCCCATACATCGAAAATTTCAACTTCCAAATTATAATTTAGAAGCATTTCATTTCTTCTAGATATATTACCTACTCTCTGACATCGATCACATGATTTAATATCTCTATAAACATCTCTAAATAGAGTAGGCCAATAAAATCCAGATTGTAAAATTTTAAAAGCAGTTTTATCAACACCAAAATGACCTCCAAATTCAGAATCATTACATTGTTGAATAATCAATTTTTTTTCTTCTTGTGGCACACATTTCCTAATAATCAGATCCTTACACTGTTTATATAGATAGGGCTCATCCTAAACATAAAATTTTTCATCATATTTAAACTTCTTTTGTTGTTGCCTTGTTAAATCAGGTGGTACAATATCACTTACAATATAATTCACAAAATTAACATACCAAGGCAAATTTCTTTCCATAATAGTATAAATTTGCTCATCAGGGAAAGTTTCTATAACTTCTTTTTCAAATTCAGATAATTTATCATTTTCTATTCTGGACAAATGATCAGCTATTTAGTTATCAGTTCCCTTCCTATCAACTATCATAAAATCAAACTATTGCAGAAGAAGTATCCATCTAATGATTCTAGGTTTTGCATCCTTCTTTTGCATTAAATATTTGATAGCCGAATGGTCTGTATGCACAATACTTTTATTTCCAATTAAATAAGGTCTAAATTTTTCAGAAACAAATACTATAGCTAATAATTCTCTTTCTATTGTGGTATAATTAATTTGAGTCTCATTAAGAGTTTTACTAGCATAGTAAATAACTTTGAAAACTTTATCATACCTTTGCCCCAATGCTACTCCGATTGCATAATCACTAGCATCACACATCAGTTCAAATGATTTCTCTCAATCGGGTGAAACAATTATAGGTGCAGTGATTAACTTTTGTTTTAATAATTTGAAAGCTCTTAAGAATTCATCATTAAAATCAAACTTTCTATCATTTTCTAAAAGTTGGCACAAAGGTTTAGTAATTTTAGAAAAATCTTTAATATATCACATGTAAAATCCAACGTGTCTTAAGAAACTCCTCACCTCTCTCACAGTAGTGGGTGGTAGCAATCTCTTAATCCCTCTAATTTTAGCAGGATTGACCTCCATACCATGTTCAGAAATTTTATGCTCAAGCACAATTCCCCTTGCAACCATAAATTGAAATTTCTCTCAATTCAGAACTAGATTTGTTTTCTCACAAAGCTCCAAAACTTTTGCTAAGTTTTCCAAACAAATTTCAAATGAAGTCCCGAATACAGAGAAATCATACATCTTTGAAATGTTGCAGGTGCATTACACAGTCCAAAAGACATTCTTCAAAAAGCAAAGGTTCCGTAAGGGCTAGTAAATGTTGTATTTTCTTGATCCTCAGGAGCAATAGGTATTTGGTGGTAACCAGTATATCCATCCAGAAAAGAGTAATACTTGTGTCCAACAAGTCTATCTAGCATTTGATCGAGAAAAGGAAGAGGAAAGTGATCTTTTCTGGTGGCAGCATTTAATTTTCTATAGTCAATACAAATTCGCCATCCATTAATTTGTCTTGTGGTTATAATTCCATTACTTGCATTTACTTCAATAGTCACTCCTCCCTTTTAGGTACACAATGTATTGGACTTACCCAAGCACTATCCAAAATAGTATAAATAATTCCAGCATCCAGCCATTTTAGAATCTCTTTCTTAACAACTTCTTTCATTATAGGATTCAATCTCCTTTGCGGATCAACTCTTGGTTTATGTTCTTCATCTAATAAAATTATGTGCATACAAATGGAAGGACTAACTCCTTTAATATCTACCAAAGTCTATCCAAAAGCTTTCTTGTATCTTTTTAAAGTTTCCAACAGTTTCTGTTCTTGATAATCATTTAACTCCGAAGATACTATAACTGACAATGTTGAAGATTCTCCTAAAAACATATACTTTAAATGATTAGGGAGAATTTCAATCTCAAGTTCAAGAGGTTTTATGATAGACGGAATTAAGCTTTTACTTCCACCTTCTATAGTATCTAATATTTCGAATCTCTCCTGAACATACTCCAAATCTTCATTCTTTTCATTATCTGGATTTTTATCATCTTTAATTTCTTCTTCAAATATTTTTTATATTCTTCTTCTCTTTCAAATATATTTTTGAAATGATCGTTTCTTAGATAATCACAGACATCCATCCTAAAACATTCATTATATTTTTCCATTGAGGGATACTTCATAGATTTTAAAATACTAAAAGCCACCTCTTGATCATTAACTCTCATAGTTAATTCTCCTTTTTGAACATCAATTACTGCTCTTCGAGTAATAAGGAATGGTCTTCCTAAAATGATTAGATTTTCTTTATCTTCCTCCATATCGGGTACAATAAAATCCACAGGAAAGATAAATTTATCCACTTTCACTAACACATCTTCCACCACTCCTTTAGGGTAAGTAATGGAACGATAAGCCAACTGAAGAGTCACATATGTAGGAGGAATTTCTCCTATTCTCAACCTTTTGAAAGTTGATAAAGGCATAAGATTAATTCTTGCTCCCAGATCACATAAAACCTTTCCAAAAAATTTTTCACCTATAGCACACGGAATAGTAAATACCAGGATCTTTAAGTTTTCAGGAAGCTTCTTCTGAATTATTGCACTACACTCTCCGCTAAGTGCAACAGTTTCATGATCTGTAAACTTTCTTTTCTTTCTCAAAATATCCTTCATAAACTTGGCATAGTCAGTCATTTGTTCTAATGCTTCAACAAAAGAAATATTTATCGTTAATTTCTTAAGGATTTGCAAAAGTTTTCCAATTCTGTTATCCCTATTTAGTTTCTTCAATCTTTGAGGAAATAGAGGTGGTGGTAGTTCAATGTTATCTTCATTGGCTCAAGAGGATAATCCAAGTCTGGATAAATCTTGTTTGAACCTTTTTCAATTTCCACCTTCTCCTTTTCTATTTCAACTTCTTTTTTGCGCTCTAGTTTCCAATTCTTTTCCACTCCTTAGTCGAATAACCTTAAGTTGTTCCTTGTTTTGATCTTTTGGATTGATCTCAACATTACTTGGAAGTGTTCCAGAAGGTCTATTATTAAGTGCAGTGAAAATATGTCCTAATTGATTTTCAATATTTTTCATAGCAACAACTTGAGCTTGTAATTGATTTCCCATATTCAAAATCATTTCTTCAGTAGACAACTTCTTATCCTTAAATTGTAGGTCATTATTGAATCTAGGGGGATAAGATGGTCTAAAATTAGTATTTCCTTGATTGTTTAAATTTCCAATTGGATTCATGGAATTGTTAGCCCAGTGCGGGTTAACATTAACAGTGCTATTATTCTAATTGAAATTTGGGTGATTCTTCCAACCAGAATTATAATAATTTGAATAAGGATTGTTAGGTCTATTAATAGCATTTATAGTCTCATAAGGCGTTTGAGATTCAATTATCTGTCCAAATGAATTTTCCTCTAACACTTGAGGTGGTTGAGAATAATTCATTCCATATTGATCTATTTTTTTAGAGAAGGCTGCAATTTGAGAAAATCCCATAGTCATCATATCTGAATCATGAACACTAGCTACTCTCTTAGGATTTACCCGTTCGTAGGGCCATTGAAAATTATTAGTAGCCATTTCTTCAATTAATGCGTATGCTTCATCAAAAGGTTTTCGACATGAATGATCTACCAGACAGCAAGCATCTATAATAGATCTCAATGATCCCACTAATAAATTATAAAATGTTCGAATTATTAACCAATCTGATAAAGCATGATGTGGGCACTTCCTAAGAAGATCTTGAAATCTCTCCCAAGCTTCATATACTGACTGTCTTTCAAACAGCCAAAAAGATGTAATATCATTTCTTAGTTTAGCAGTCTTTGATGGAGGGAATATTTTTATAGAAACTTTTGAGATAATTCTCCCCAAGTTCTAATAGATCCAGGTGCTAACGAGTTTAACCACACCTTAGCTTTTCCCTTAACGAGAAACGAAAAAATTCTAAGTTTGACAGCGTCACTAGACACTCCATCATATTTAAATGTAGCACACTGTTGTAAAAAACTAGCGAGATGTAAATTTGGATCCTCATTAGATGTTCCAGAAAATTGATTGTTTTGTACCATTTGAATAATAACAGGTTTAAGTTCAAATGAATTGGCAGCAACATTAGGATTTTGAATAGTTATATGAATTTCAATATCATTTCTCTGATTATCTCGAATATTCGCCATTTTGCAATGATTTTTGATTTGTTTTTGTTGTTTTCTAATCTTTCTAACAGTACGCTCTAACTCTGAATCGTAAGACACTAAACCTATAGATCCACTACTACGCATATACAATACCACAAATACTTTTTTTTTTACTTTGACTTCGTTACCTCCCCGACAACGGCGCCAAAAACTTAACACACATGGACTTTAATTTAATATATTTATATGCAAGAATTTGTTACCACTGTAAGATGATTTTAAGCTTCAACAACGACACCAAAAACTTGATCGTGAGGGGCTTATATATATGTAATAATTTATGAACTCAATTTATATTTTTATAATGATTTTGTAAAGTCCGTGTACTCAATGCAAGTATACATATCGTATCAAGTAATACAGTGCTCTAATGGAGTCCTGGTTATCAATCCCACATGGAGGTTTTAAGTTGAAGTAAAGTAAAAGTTTCACAAGTTATAATAAAGCACCAAAATCTTATACTCTAATTACGATTAAAGTTTAATTCTTACTTCTACTACTATGTTGACCTCATTTTTACAATGGGTCAATACCTTTTTACCCAAAATGACAATTTTGGTCAAAATGGTCAATCCTGACCCATTGACCAACCCTGTTGACCCCACATGTCAACTTTTTACCTAAAATGATAATTTTGGTCAAAATGGTCAATCCTGACCCAATGACCAACCTTGTTGACCCCATAGGTCAACCTTTTTACCTAAAATGATATTTTTGGTCAAAATGGTCAATTCTAACCCAATGACCAACCCTGTTGACCCCATAGGTCAACCTTTTTACCTAAAATGATAATTTTGGTCAAAATGGTCAATCCAGACCCAACGACCAACCCTGTTGACCATACAGGTCAACCTTTTTACCCAAAATGACAATTTTGGTCAAATTGGTCAATCCTGACCTAATGACTAACCCTGTTGACCCCACAGGTCAACCTTTTTACCCAAAATGATAATTTTGGTCAAAATGGTCAATCTTGACCCAATGACCAACCCTGTTGACCCCATATGTCAACCTTTTGACCCAAAATGACAATCTTGGTCAAAATAGTCAATCCAGACCCAATGACCAACCCTGTTGACCCCACAGGTCAACCTTTTTACCTAAAATGACAATTTTGGTCAAAATGGTCAATCCAGACCCAATGACCAACCCTGTTGACCCCACAGGTCAACCTTTTGACCCAAAATGACAATTTTGGTCAAAATGATCAATCGAAACCTTATGACCAATCTTATTGACCCCATAGGTCAACCTTTTTACCTAAAATGACAATTTTGGTCAAAATGGTCAATCCTAACCCAATGAACAACCCTGTTGACCCCACAGGCCATCTTTTTGACCCAAAATGACAATTTTGGTCAAAATGGTCAATCCAGAACCTATGACCAATCTTGTTGACCCCACAGGTCAACCTTTTAACCTAAAATGACATTTTTGGTCAAAATAACCAATCCAGATCCAATCACCAACCTTATTAACCCAATGGGTCAACACATGACCTAAAAAGTCAATTTTGGTTAAAATGATCAATTTTTGATCAAATAAACAGAGACATGTTTAAAACTCTACAATGACAAAAATTAATCAAAATTAATTTCAAAAATTATTTCGATTAATTAAATTGACTAATAATTTAATTTTCAATATTTTAATTAATCAAATGATATGATTAATTAAAATGAAGATTAAATTAAAAGTCATAAAATAAAAAAATTAATCAAATAATTGATCTCAAAATTATTTTGATTAATGAATTAATTTTTAAATTTGAATTAATGACATAATTAATTAAAATGAAAAATTAAATTCAAAAGCCATAAAATCTCAAAATCCACAATAAAAATTGATTAATAAATAATTGATTCCAAAATTATTTTTAATTAATAATTTAATTTTCATATTTTAATTAATGACATAATTAATTAAAATGAAAATTAAACTGAAAAGTCATGAAAAGAGACAAAAATCAATTTTAATGACATGGATATTAATCAAATAATTAATTTAGATTTATTTCTAATTAATTATTGATTAATAAAATAATTTCCAATATTTAAATAATGACATAATTAATTAAATATGGAAATTAAAATGAAAAGGGCATAAAATGGAATTTTAACCCATGAAACCGTGATTTTCAAAATTTCAAATCTCTTTATTACATCATAAATGACCTCATCCATGGGTTATTCAAGACTCATAAGACTTATTAGGTGTAGGTTAACACATTAAAATAACCTATAACCTATCATTTTAACCATGGTTAAAGAAGGTAATCATGAGAGGAAATGAGGTGTCATCCTCTCATGAAATTAAAATTTGAGGTGGCTCATCCTCATGAACTCCCCAATAAAAATTAGACACCAATTAAACTCACATGAGTAACTTACTTAACCATGGTTATAACCAAATTTTAAGAAATTTGCATGAGAAAAATATGTGTCACTTTCTCATCTAAACCTTAAATGAAATGTTAAAAGGGGGAGGACTCACTTTCATGACTCATCCTTCACTTCTTAGACCACCCAATGGAGGGGAGACAAGAGGCTAACCCATCCCACACCTTGGTTAAGAGCCATCATGGCTAAGGCTTGCATGAGATGAGTAAGGGGCTTATGTGTCACCATTTCCTTAAATAGAGCAAATCACCTTGAATGCCATCTAGGGGAGGTGGATTCAACATAATTTGACTAGCCAAATCCACCTCACAATGGACCCAATGGAAGCAAGACAAGAGCCCAACTCCAAATCCTCATCATAGTTAAACCTATGAGGCCTAGGCTAGGACTATCATTACCCTAGCCTAAAAACTATCCTAAAATAATAATAGGAGAGTTAAAACCTTCTCCAAGTGAATTGAAACGAGTTAAAGCCGGCCATGAACTCCCCATGGCTATAAATAAGCCATACTTGAGCTTATGTGAAAAAAGAGAGAAGAGGAAATAAAGGCCCATACCTTGCTCAAATCCTTTGACCCTCAACATGAAAAATCTTGCTTAGGACATAAATAGCAAGACCCAATCAAGGTTTGACCAAATTGGCCATCTGATCGAGCCAATTTGATCAAACCGAGCCCAGATTTCAAATTAGCCACCTTAGGGTCTAGCACTATACCAAATCGATTTGGATCCAAATTGAAGGGTGGAAAAGCTTCACTAGGACCACAAGAAGCTGCCAAACCAAGCCAATTAAGTCCAGAAGGTTGATAATTAAAGGTATGATTTTTTTTTAATTAAAATTCGAATTTGATTAATCATAAAATCAATCAGCTCAAAACCCATGCATCACCGCATGGATGGGTGCTTCTCATCAAGAAGATCATTTAAAAAAATCACTCAATTTCATTGAGAAACGAGTGAGATATTGAGTTTTGAAGTTGGACGGTTCGAATATTTTTGAATTTCTGGGGGATTTATCTCCGCCATCTGTTTCTGTGTTTTGGAACGGACGGTGCTGATCTAATGATCCTGTGTCCGCTGTTCTGTGCCGTGCACCTGATCCTCCAGCCCCTTCGACGGTACGAGGACACGTGTCGCGCTATCGAATTTTCTGGCCTAGATTAATTCAGATTAACCTTAAAATCATCAAAAATTCATATCTTTTGATCCAGAGCTCCTAAAAATAAAATAAAAATACCTCTAGAAAGCTCTTGAAGAGAAGAAAATTATGAGACCAAAATCATAATTTTATTCATAATATTAAATTTTTAAATAATTAATTACTCTCTGAGGTAATTTAATTATTAAAAATTAATTATAAATTCCAAAAATTATGAAATTTTCACAGAATTACTCTTGTTATGACACACATCTTCTAATTTTCCCAAGGACAGAAAAAGTCTTTAGGATATTCTTTTTTAATTTCTAAGCTACTTTGTAAATGTTTATAAAAATAGCTATAAAATTAGAAATTAAGGAAAATAAATTTGAAAATGACTAGAAATTTTAGGGTAACAGAAAATAACCCTAGGAAAATAATTTTTTAGTCATTAAATATTTTAAATGATATTTCAAAAAATTAGGATTAAAATTCATTATTAATTAATAAATTTAATCCTAAAAAAATCATCTTTTTATAACTTAGCCTATTTTCTTTAATAGTCTAAGTTTAAAATGAGTCTAGTCCATACAAAACTTATGACAAACTTCAATTAAGTCTAAAATGACAAGTTAGACTTAATAAATTCTAATTAGGTTTAAGACACCATTTAAACCTACTTAATTAAAGTTAAGCCTTAATCTCATTAAGCCTAACTAATTAAACCATGAGTAAGTCTAAAATGACAAATTAGACTTAATAAAACCACTAATTAGGCCTAAGACACCAATTAGACCTAATTAAACCAAGTTAGACCTTAATCACATTAGGTTTAACTTAATAAACCCTAATTAGGCCTAAGACACCAATTAGACCTAATTAAACCAAGTTAGACCTTAACCACATTAGGTTTAACTTAATAAACCCTAATTAGGCCTAAGACATTAATAAGACCTAATTAAACCAAGTTAGACCCTAACCACATTAGGTTTAACTTAATAAACCCTAATTAGGCCTAAGACACCAATTAGACCTAATTAAACCAAGTTAGACCTTAACAACATTAGGTTTAACTTAATAAACCCCAATTATGTCTAAGACATCAATCAGACCTCATTAAACCTTATTAAACCTTATTAAACCTTAATCATATTAGGATTTACCCCATAAACCTTAATTAAGTCTAATCTAATTTCACTTGATTAACCCTTAAGCTTTACTTAAATTAGGCTTAAGTAACCTCTAAACCCTAATTAAGTCTAATCTAATTAGACTTGATTAACCCTTAAGCTTCACTTAAATTAGGCTTAAGCAACCTCTAAACTCAAATTAAGCCTTAATCACATTAGGTTTAACTTAATAAACCCTAATTAGGCCTAAGACACCAATTAGACCTAATTAAACCAAGTTAGACCTTAACCACATTAGGTTTAACTTAATAAACCCTAATTAGGCCTAAGAAATTAATTAGACCTAATTAAACCAAGTTAGACCTTAATCACATTATGTTTAACTTAATAAACCCTAATTAGGCCTAAGACACCAATTAGACTTAATTAAACCAAGTTAGACCTTAACCACATTAGGTTTAACTTAATAAACCCTAATTAGGCCTAAGACACCAATTAGACCTAATTAAACCAAGTTAGACCCTAACCACATTAGTTTTAAATTAATAAACCCTAATTAGGCCTAAGACACTAATTAGACCTAATTAAACCAAGTTAGACCTTAACCACATTAGGTTTAACTTAATAAACCCCAATTATGTCTAAGACATCAATCAGACCTCATTAAGCTTTATTAAACCTTAATCACATTAGGTTTAACACCATAAAACTTAATTAAGTCTAATCTAATTGACTTGATTAACCCTTAAGCTTTTCTTAAATTAGGCTTAAGTAACCTCTAAACCCTAATTAAATCTAATCTAATTAGACTTGATTAACCCCTAAGCTTCACTTAAATTAGGCTTAAGCAACCTCTAAACTCAAATTAAGCCTAATCTAATTAATCCTTAAGCTCTATTTATAATAGGTTTAAGTAATCCATTAACCCTAATTAAACATAACTAAATTATGTTTAATTAATCCCTAAATTTTAGGTTCAACCCACATTGAACCTAACTTAACTTAAACTTAACCAAACTTGAGTCCAACCTAACTTGAACTCAAGTTAACCTAAAACCTTAGGTTCAACCCACATTGAACCTAACTTAACTTAAACTTAACCAAACTTGAGTCCAACCTAACTTGAACTCAAGTTAACCTAAAACCTTAGGTTCAACCCACATTGAACCTAACTTAATTTAAACTTAACCTAACTTGAGTCTAACCTAACTTGAACTCAAGTTAACCTAAAACCTTAGGTTCAACCCACATTGAACCTAACTTAACTTAAACTTAACCTAACTTGAGTCTAATCTAACTTGAACTCAAGGTAACCTAAAACCTTAGGTTCAACCCAGATTGAACCTAACTTAACTTAAACTTGAGTCCAACCTAACTTGAACTCAAGTTAACCTAAAATTTTAGGTTCAACCCACATTGAACCTAACTTAAATTAAACTTAACCAAACTTGAGTCCAACCTAACTTGAACTCAAGTTAACCTAAAACCTTAGGTTCAACCCACATTGAACCCAACTTAACTTAAACTTAACCTAACTTGAATCCAACCTAACTTAACTCAAACAAACCTTAATTTAAGTTCAACCCGTATTGAACTTAAGTAGACCTTAAGTCTAGGTTCAACTTAACTTGAACTTAACTTGAACTCAAATCAAACCTTAACATAAGTTCGACCCATGTTGAACCTAAGTCAACTTTAAGTCTAGGTTCAATTTAACTTGAACCTAACTTAACCTAAGTCAAAACCTTAACTTAAGTGCAATCCATATTGAACTTAAGTCAACTTTAAACCTAAGTTCAGCCTGACTTCGGATCTAACTTAATCTAAAACTCAAACTTTAATTTAAGTTCAACCCGTATTGAACTTAAGTAGACCTTAAGTAATGAATCAACCTAACTTGAACCTAACTTAACTTAGGTTAAATCCTAATTTGAGTTCAACTCATATTAAACTTAATTCAACTTTACTTCTAATTAAATCAATAAACCTTAATTAATTAAGGTTTAAATTAGCAAACCATGATTAAGTCTAATTCATTAGCTTAATATCTAAACAAACCTCAGCTAAATCAAATTAGACTTAATTAAAACTTAAGCCTTACCTAAAAAGGACTTAAATGGTCTGCAGTTCTAATTAAGTCTAATTTAATAGACTTAATTAACCTTTCAGTCCTGTTTAAACATGGATTAAAACTTAATTAAGTCTATTCTAAACCAAACCTTCTAACTTAAGTTCAAACAGACATGAACTCAAGTTAATTAGATTCAATCAACATTGAATTTAACTTTGGTTCAACCAGACATGAACTCAAGTTAATTCAATCAATATTGAATCTAACTTTCAACTTTCCAACTTAAGTTCAAACAGACATGAACTCAAGTTAATTAGATTCAATCAACATTGAATTTAACTTAGGTTCAACCAGACATGAACTCAAGTTAATTCAATCAATATTGAAGCTAAATTTCAACCTTATAACTTAAGTTCAGAAAGACATAAACTCAAAATCAACATAAATTTAATATTTCAAACATCTCATCAAACAAAACCGACATAAATTTGACAAACATTTAATCGATAAAATTGACATAAATTTGACACTTCAAATATTTAATCAACAAAATCAACATAAATTTGACATTCCAAACATTTAATTGACAAAATCGACATAAATTTGATATTGCAAACCTGAGTTGATATAATCGACATAAATTTAACATTTCAAATAAAATTTGACATAAAATTGACAAAATTTGTCAAACACCAAAATCAATCGAATATTCCAAACAACATTTAACATTAATCGATATGATTTAAAATAAACCAACATTCAAAATAAAAAAAAAGATTCTGAGATATTGAATGTGACACTATTTCTGATAATGTTTTCTTTGCAGAATGAAGACAAGTTTCGTTTAGATTTTCTTTGCATGTTATAGGGTGTGCTAACTCTGTTTTGCAGGACGACATGGAAAATAAAACCAAAACTTTTAGGATAGTCACCAAACATAACATTTTCAACAAAACAAAACAATGATATGGAAAACAAAACAAACACTTCTAGGATAGCCACCAAACATAATATTTTCAACAAAACAAAACAACGACATGGAAAAAAAACCAAAACTTTTAGGATAGTCACCAAACATAATATTTCCAACAAAACAAAACAACGACATGGAGAACAAAACCAAAACTTTTAGGATAATCACCAAACATAATATTTTCAACAAAACAAAACAACGAAATGGAAAATAAAACAAAAAAACTGATAAATATGACTTAACATTTAGGAGTGATAGTGGGTACATCTCTCCTTAAAAATAAAATTTTAGAAAACAAATGATCAACATTAATTAGAAGTTTTCTTGAATAATTAAAAACTGTTTAAGATGTAATTAACTATAGAAGCTTGCTTCTATAGGAGATCTAAAAGAACCTATGATAGAAATCTCTGATTTTTCATGATTTTCTTGATATGAAAATTCTAGGATATGTTATTCTAGAATATTCTCATATAAGGATTATCATAAACATCCTTTTCTACTATTTGACCTAAATTCTTCAAATCTTTCATAGGATTTATAGGGATAAAATTAAGCTAATATTAGACAAAATGACGACTCCTCAACATTGACATTCACCCCTCTCTTTCATCATCACCAAGAGATTTTTGGCGACTCCGCTGGGGACATTCTCTCTCCCCATCTTTGGTTAATCAATTTGTCCTCATGACTATGACAATTTGTCTTTTGAAAGACTAAATAATCCTATCTTTAGTTCTATATCTTACTCAATCTCGAGTAAAATAGAATTAATACCTCTTCGATTCAAAGGTTTTTTCACGACAAACAAATCCTAGAATCTTACATTGACAGACCAAAATGACATAAAATACATACAAAAACAACATGTGTTCTCTCCCTTCCCACCCAGGTACGGAGTGTTCATCGATTCTGTTGTCAGACAAACAAATATTGTCTTTTTGAATAAGTTCAGGCAAATACTTTCTCAGCTAAACATATTCAGTTTATCTGGCTTGGTGGTTATGCTTTTTACCGCCTCTGAACCACTCCCTTAGGTTATGCCCTTATGGCCTCTGAACCTATTCTTTGTGGTTATGCTTTTTATAGCCTCTGAACCTCTCCCTTAGGTTATGCCCTTATGGCCTCTAAACCTATTCTTCGTGGTTATGCTTTTTACAGCCTCTGAACCACTTCCCTTAGGTTATGCCCTTATGGCCTCTGAACCGATTCTTTGTGGTTATGCTTTTTACAGCCTCTGAACCACTTCCCTTGGTTATGCCTTTATGACCTCTGAACCTATTCTTCGTGGTTATGCTTTTTACAGCCTCTGAACCACTCCCTTAGGTTATGCCCTTATGGCCTCTGAACCTATTCTTCGTGGTTATGCTTTTTACAGCCTCTGAACCACTCCTCTAAGTTACGCCTTTATGGCCTCTGAACCTATTTTTCTTGGTTATGCTTTTTACAGCCTCTGAACCACTTCACTAGGTTATGCCTTTATGGCCTCTGAACCTATTCTTCCTGGTTATGCTTTTTACAGCCTCTGAACCATTCCCTTAGGTTATGTCTTTATGGCTTATGAACCTACTCATCGTGGTTATGCTTTTGCAGCCTCTGAACCACTTCTTTGGATTCCCCAAAGTTGATCTTTTTCTCTACATTTAAGGTTCTGATTTGTCAGCTGACCAAATAGTCTACTATCAAAATCATTAATCATATTTTGGAAGATGATCACTTTTGGATGAATTTATAATGAATTTCATCAAGGATTTCCCTTTCTCATTAGGACAGCTTGAAAGAAAGAAAGAAATCAATCAAAATGAAAATCAGATCTATGTTTAGTCTAATTCTAGGACTAGTCAACTAACATGTCCTCTGTGGAGAAATGAAAATTGATTTGTGATGACAGATGAAATTTAAAATCTTTGGATTTAATATCTTTGGAAATAAAACCTAAATTGACATGTGAGATCTTTGGATTTAATATCTTTGGAAATATTCTTCTCATCCACTCATTGACAGAAAGAAAATTCAGAAAGGAAGAATCCAAGGCAAAAATTCTGACATTTTAACAAGAAAGTTATGGTTTCGAGGGGAAAATGAAATTAATGCCCTAATAACTGGGCCCTTTATCTTATATCTTCAGACTGGGTCCTGAATAAATGAAAAATAAAATATTGTGATCAAAATACAAGTAATTGACTAAAGATATCATGAGCTTCTTAATCTTCTGTTATGTGATTGGGTCCTGACTTCTGAATGAGTACAATATCCTAGAATTCATCTTAAGAAATATTTGAGAATTATGAATTAGGGGAGTTTGGACATTCAAAATCATTAAAATATACTCTACCAGATATAGTAATTCTCTGAGAAGAAGCTTGAGGTGAGTAGCAAATAAAAAATTGGTGTTTGAGTTCAGGCATTCAAAATCATTAAAGATTTCCCTACCAAAAAAAAAGAAGGTTTCTAAAAAGAAGCTTGAGGTGGGCACAAAATCAAAAAATGGTGTCTCAATTCAAACATTCAAAATCTTTAACATGCTCCACCAAATATAGTAATTCTCTGAGAAGAAGCTTGTGGTGAGCATAAAATTAAAAATTGGTGTCCAAATTCTCCCCTAATTGATAAATCTGGAAAAACTTCTTAAGCAAATTCTTCCGATATTATATTCAGGAAAGAATTAAGTGATCTCGTCATTTGGTTGACTATTAATTAGTTCAGACATATCTTTAGAAGATAAAAGATATTTTGATCACATAATCAAAATTTTGAAAAAAAAAATCCTAAGACCCAGAAAGAAAGAACTAAGGTAAATGGCTTTGTTATTGGAGATTAATGGAAATTGTACTCTGAAGTCATAATTTTCCAAAGATCTAACCCCAATCCCAATTTGGGAAATGTCAAAGTGATTTTTGAAAGACAATCAAAATGATCTTTATAGAATTGTGATTAATGGAAACTACATAAACCTACATGAACGACCTCATTTGCTCTAATAAACGGGCCCTAAGTTGTGCTTCCACTTGAAGTGCAATGATCTTACCTATAAATGACGTCAGCAAACAAAAAAAAAATGAAATTACAACTTGGAGAACTTGGAATCTTGGAAGATTAGCAAGCATTGTATGGGCCCGTGATAAATTGGTTCACCCTAGGACACTCAGATCAGGGATTTGGATTTAGTACTTCAAACACCTATCCTCATGGGAGGGCCCATATGCTTGTTAAGAAGACACATTCAGGGAAATCCTGTCAGTTGACAGACTACCAAGAAAACATAATACACCCAATCAATGGGTAGTATTTAAAAAAAGATGCGACATAAACAAAAATGAATGACCTGTTTTGTAATTTGGGAAACAAACAACCAAGACAAAAAGAAAAAGAAATCGACATTTCTAAGAGATAGTGTAAGACCTCTTTAAATGGAAGACGACATCTACTCTTTTTCTCGCTATTGGATGTAAGACCATCGTGACATTGGCTTTCCGTTAGCAACCTTTCTTTGGATAAGATATAAGTCTCATACGCATTCCTATTCCAAAATTGACATTTTGACATTGATATTTCTAAGAGATAGTGTAAGACCTCCTTAAATGGAAGACGACATCTACTCTCTTTCTTGCTATTGGATGTAAGACCATCATGGCATTGGCTTTCCTTTAGAAATCTTTCATTGGATAGGATATAAGTCTCATACACATTCCTATTTCAAAATCGACATTTTGACATTGACATTTCTAAGAAATAGTGTAAGACCTCCTTAAATGGAAGATGGCGTCTACTCGCTATTGGATATAAGACCATCCTAACATTGGCTTTCCTTTAGCAATCTTTCTTTGGATAAGATGTAAGTCTCATACGCATTCCTATTCCAAAATCGACATTTTGACATTGACATTTCTAAGAAATATTGTAAGACCTCCTTAAATGGAAGATGGCGTCTACTCGCTATTGGATATAAGGCCATCCTGACATTGGTTTTCCTTTAGCAATCTTTCTTTGGATAATATGTAAGTCGCATACGCATTCCTATTCCAAAATTGACATTTTGACATTGACATTTCTAAGAAATAGTGTAAGACCTCCTTAAATGGAAGATGGCATCTATTCTCTCGCTATTGGATGTAAGACCATCATAACATTGGCTTTCCTTTAGCAATCACTCATTGGATAGGATATAAGCCTCATACGCATTCCTATTCTAAAATCGACATTTAGACATCGACATTTCTAAGAGAAAGTGTAAGACCTCCTTAAATGAAAGACGACATCTACTCTCATTCTCGCTACTGGATGTAAGACCATCATGATGTTGGCTTTCCTTTAGCAACCTTTCTTTGGATAGGATATAAATCTCATACGCATTCCTATTCCAAAATTGACTTTTTGACATTGACATTTTGACATTGACAGTTCTAAGGGATAGTGTAAGACCTCCTTAAATGGAAGACGACATCTACTCTCTTTCTCGCTATTGGATGTAAGACCACAATGACATTGGCTTTCCTTTAGAAATCTTTCATTGGATAGGATATAAGTCTCATACGCATTCCTATTTCAAAATAAACATTTTGACATTAACATTTCTAAGAAATAGTGTAAGACCTCCTTAAATGGAAGATTTCGTCTACTCGCTATTGGATATAAGACCATCCTGACATTGGCTTTCCTTTAGCAATCTTTCTTTGGATAAGATGTAAGTCTCATACGCATTCCTATTCCAAAATCGACATTTTGACATTGACATTTCTAAGAAATAGTGTAAGACCTCCTTAAATGGAAGATGGCATCAACTCACTATTGGATATAAGACCATCCTGACATTGGCTTTTCTTTACCAATCTTTCTTTGGATAAGATGTAAGTCTCATACACATTCCTATTCTAAAATTGACATTTTGACATTGACATTTGTAAGAAATAGTGTAAGATCTCCTTAAATGGAAGATGAAATCTATTCTCTCGCTATTGGATGTAAGACCATCATAACATTGGCTTTCCTTTAGCAATCACTCATTGGATAGGATATAAGCCTCATACGCATTCCTATTACAAAATTGACATTTAGACATTGCCATTTCTAAGAGATAATGTAAGTCCTCCTTAAATGGAAGATGACATCCATTCTCTTTCTCGCTATTGGATGTAAGACCATCGTGACATAGGCTTTTCTTTATCAATCTTTCTTTGGATAGAATATAAGTCTCATACGCCTTCCTATTCCAAAACTGACATTTTGACATTGACATTCCTCAGATATAGTGTGAGATCTCCTTAAGTGGAAAATGACATCTGCTCTCTTTCTTGCTATTGGATATAAGACCATCATGACATTGGCTTTCCTTTAGCAATATTTCTTTGGATAGGATATAAGTCTTATATGCATTCCTATTCCAAAACTGACATATCGACATTGACATTTCTAAGAGATAGTAGAAGACCTCCTTAAATGGAAAATGACATCTACTCTCTTTCTTGCTATTGAATATAAGACCATTATGACATTGGCTTTTCTTTAGCAATCTTTCTTTGGATAAGATATAAGTCTCATACGCATTCCTATTCCAAAATCAACATTTTGACATTGACATTTCTCAGAGATATTGTGAGACCTCCTTAAGTGGAAAATGGCATCTGTTCTCTTTCTCCCCTATTGGATATAAGACCATCATTGACATTGGCTTTTCTTTAGCAATCTTTCTTTGGATATGATATAAGTCTCATACGCATTCCTATTCCAAAATTGACATTTTGACATTGACATTTCTCAGAGAGAGTGTAAGACCTCCTTAAATGGAAGATGGCATCTACTCTCTCGCAATTGGATATAAGACCATCCTGACATTGGATTTTCTTTAGCAATATTCCTTTGGATAGGATATAAGTATCATATGCATTCCTATTCCAAAATAGACGTTTTGACGTTGACACTTTTTTGAGAAAACTGAATATGACATTTGTTCTCTTTCCTCAATTGTCTACAATACATCGGCAGTTCCAAAATGCCAAAATAAGGACTTTGAATTAAAAGTAAAATAATAAACAAGTTGTGATGAATAACTTCTTTCGACCTGTTAAAGTCAAATCCCCAACGCATACACTCTTTGTTTTAAGTTTGCCACTCTCTTTTAATTAATGGATATAAGTCCCTTCCTAACACGGAAATATGGCACTCCATTAGCTATAATTTTGAGACAAGATGTAAATCACATATCATTCCTTCTCAAAATCGACATTTAACATTTTGAGAAATGGAATATGACATCCATTTTCTCTTTCCAGTTATTGGATATAAGTCCTTTCCTGACACGGAATATGACATTCCTCTAACTTGACACCGACATTTGACGTTTCTGAGAAATGGAATATGACATCCATTTTCTCTCTCCAGTTATTGAATGTAAGTCCTTTCCTGACACAGAAATCACGACATTCCTTTAACCAAATATCGACATTGACATTTCGAGAAATGGAATATGATATCCATTTTCTCTCTTCGGTTATTAGATGTAAGTTCTTTCCTGATACGGAAATCACGACATTCCTTTAACTAAATCCCGACATTGACATTTCGAGAAATGGAAAATGAAATCCATTTTCTCTCTCTGGTTATTAGATATAAGTCCTTTCCTGACATGGAAATTATGGCTTTCCTCTAACCAAATATCGACATTGACATTTCGAGAAATGGAAAATGACATCCATTTTCTCTCTCTAGTTATTAGATATAAGTCCTTTCCTGAAACGAAAATTATGACTTTCCTCTAACCAAATATCGACATTGACATTTCGAAAAATGGAAAATGACATCCATTTTCTCTCTCTGGTTATTAGATATAAGTCCTTTCCTGACACTGAAATTATGGCATTCCTCTAACTAAATATCAACATTAACATTTCAAAAAATGGAAAATGACATCCATTTTCTCTCTCTGGTTGTTAGATATAAGTCCTTTCCTGACACGGAAATTATGGCTTTCCTCTAACCAAATCTTGACATTGACATTTTGAGAAATGAAATATGACATTCATTTTCTCTCTCAGTAAATTCCTTTTAAGACATGATAGGACGTTCCTTCTCAGAACCAATATATGAGACATCTGACATTCTCTAAGAACGGTTTGACACCTATTCCTTTCTTGATTATCATGAGACAATTCATCAGATCACTTCGGTCAACGCCAATATGTGCAGAAAACTTCTGCAGTATTCTACACATATTGGGGCCCTTTTGTTGACCTCATTTTTACAATGGGTCAATACCTTTTTACCCAAAATGACAATTTTGGTCAAAATGGTCAATCCTGACCCAATGACCAACCCACAGGTCAACCTTTTTACCTAAAATGACAATTTTGGTCAAAATGGTCAATCTTGACCCAATGACCAACCCTGTTGACCCCATAGGTTAACCTTTTTACCTAAAATGACAATTTTGGTCAAAATGGTCAATCCAGACCCAACGACCAACTCTGTCGACCCCACAGGTCAACCTTTGTACCCAAAACGACAATTTTGGTCAAAATGGTCAATCCTGACCTAATGACCAACCTTGTTGACCCCACAGGTCAACCTGTTTACCCAAAATGATAATTTTGGTCAAAATGGTCAATCCTGACCCAATGACCAACCCTGTTGACCCCATAGGTCAACCTTTTGACCCAAAATGAAAATCTTGGTCAAAATGGTCAATCCATACTCAATGACTAACCCTGTTGACCCCACAGGTCAACCTTTTCACCTAAAATGACAATTTTGGTCAAAATGGTCAATCCTGACCCAATGACCAACCCTGTTGACCCCACATGTCAACCTTCTGACCCAAAATGATAATTTTGGTCAAAATGGTCAATCCACACCCTATGAGCAATCTTGTTGACCCCACAGGTTAACCTTTTTACCTAAAATGACAATTTTGGTCAAAATGGTCAATCCTGACCCAATGACCAACCCTGTTGACACCATAGGTCAACCTTTTGACCCAAAATGAATATTTTTGTCAAAATGGTCAATCCAGAACCTATGACCAATCTTGTTGACCCCACATGTCAACCTTTTGACCTAAAATGACAATTTTGGTCAAAATAACAAATCCAGATCCAATCACCAACCTTATTAACCCAATGGGTCAACACATGACCTAAAAAGTCAATTTTGATTAAAATGATCAATTTTTGATCAAATAACCAGTGACATGTTTAAAACCCCACAATGACAAAAATTAATCAAATTAATCTCAAAAATTATTTTGATTAATTAAATTGACTAATAATTTAATTTTCAATATTTTAATTAATCAAATGATATGATTAATTAAAATGAAGATTAAATTAAAAGTTATAAAATGAAAAAATTAATCAAATAATTGATCTCAAAATTATTTTGATTAATGAATTAATTTTAAAATTTTAATTAATGACATAATTAATTAAAATAAAAAATTAAATTCAAAAGCCATAAAATCTCAAAATCCACAAGTTGAATAAAAATAATGAAATTAATAAAATAATTGATTCCAAATTATTTTTAATCAATAATTTAATTTTCATATTTTAATTAATGACATAATTAATTAAAATGAAAATTAAATTAAAAAGTCATGAAAAGAGACAAAAATCAATTTTAATGACATGGATATTAATCAAATAATTAATTTAGAATTATTTCCAATTAATTATTGATTAATAAAATAATTTCCAATATTTAAATAATGAAATAATTAATTAAATATGGAAATTAAAATGAAAAGGGCATAAAATGAAATCTTAACCCATGAAACCATGATTTTCAAAATTTCAAATCTCTTTATTACATCATAAATGACCTCATCCATGGGTTATTCATGACTCATGGGACTTATTAGGTGTAGGTTAACACATTAAAATAACCTATAACCTATCATTTTAACCATGGTTAAAGAAGGTAATCATGAGAGGAAATGAGGTGTCATCCTCTCATGAAATTAAAATTTGAGGTGGCTCATCCTCATGAACTCACCAATAAAAATTAGACACCAATTAAACTCACATGAGTAACTTACTTAACCATGGCTATAACCAAATTTTAAGAATTTTGCATGAGAAAAATATTTGTCACCTTCTCATCTAAACCTTAAATGAGATGTTGGAAGGGGAGGGCTCACTCTTATGACTCATCCTTCACCTCTTAGACCACCCAATAGAGGGGAGACAAGAGGCTAACCCATCCCACACCTTGGTTAAGAGCCATCATGGCTAAGGCTTGAATGAGATGCGTAAGGGGCTTATGTGTCACCATTTCCTAAAATAGAGCAAATAACTTTGAATGCCATCTAGGCGAGGTGGATTCAACATGATTTGTCAGCCAAATCCACCTCACAATGGACCCAATGGGGGCAAGACAAGAGCCCAACTCCAAATCCTCACCATAGTTAAACCTATGAGGCCTAGGCTAGGACTATCATTATCCTAGCCTAAAAAATATCCTAAAATAATAATAGGAGAGTTAAAACCTTTCCCAAGTGAATTGAAACGAGTTAAATCCAGCCATGAACTCCCCATGGCTATAAATAAGCCATACTTGAGCTTATGTGAAAAAAGAGAGAAGAGGAAATAGAGGCCCATACCTTGCTTAAATCCTCTGACCCTCAACATGAAAAATCTTGCTCAGGACACAAATAGCAAGATCCAACCAAGGTTTGACCAAATTGGCCATCTGATCGATCCAATTTGATCAAACCGAGCCCAGATTTCAAATTAGCCACCTTAGGGTCTAGCACCTATACCAAATCGAGTTGGATCCAAATTGAAGGGTGGAAAAGCTTCACTTGGACCTCAAAAAGCTGCCAAACCAAACCAATTAAGTCCAGAAGCTTGATAGTATAAGGTATGAATTTTGTTTTTAATTAAAATTTGAATTTGATTAATCCTAAAATCAATCAGCTCAAAACCCATGCATCACCATATGGATGGGTGCTTCTCATCAAGACAATCATTTAAAAAAAATCACTCAATTTCGTTGAGAAACGAGTGAGCTATTGAGTTTTGAAGTTGGACGGTTCGAATTTTTTCAAATTTCTAGGGGATTTATCTCCGCCGTCCGTTCCCGTGTTTTGGAACGGACAGCGCTGATCTAATGATCCTGTGTCCGCTGTTCTGAGCCACGCACCGGATCCTCCCGCCCCTTCGACGGTACGAGGACACGTGTCACGCTGTCGAATTTTCTGGCCTAGGTTAATTCAGATTAATCTTAAAATCTTCAAAAATTTATACCTTTTGATCTAGAGCTCCTAAAAATAAAATAAAAATACCTCTGGAAAACTCTTGAAGAGGGGAAAATTTTGAGACCAAAAAATAATTTTATTCCCAATATTTAATTTTTAAATAATTAATTACTTTCTGGGATAATTTAATTATTAAAAATTAATTATCATTCCAAAAATTATGAAATTTTCACAGAATTATCCTATTGTTATGACATACATCTCCTAATTTTCCCAAGGACAGAAAAAGTCTTTAGGATATTCTTCTTTAATTTCTAATCTACTTTGTAATTGTTTATAAAAATAATTATAAAAATTTGAAATTAAGGAAAATAAATTTGAAAATGACTAGAATTTTTAGGGTAACAGAAAATAACCCTAGAAAAATAATTTTTAAGTCATTAAATAATTTTAAATGATATTTCAAAAATTTAGGACTAAAATTCATTATTAATTAATAAATTTAATCCTAAAAAATCATCTTTTTATAACTTAGCTATTTTCTTTAATAGTCTAAGTTTAAAATGAGTCTAGTCCATACTAGACTTATGATAAACTTCATTTAAGTCTAAAATGACAAGTTAGACTTAATAAATTCTAATTAGGTTTAAGACACCATTTAAACCTACTTAATTAAAGTTAAGCCTTAATCTCATTAAGCCTAACTAATTAAACCATGAGTAAGTCTAAAATGACAAATTAGACTTAATAAAACCCTAATTAGGCCTAAGACACCAATTAGACCTAATTAAACCAAGTTAGACCTTAATCACATTAGGTTTAACTTAATAAACCCTAATTAGGCCTAAGACACCAATTAGACCTAATTAAACCAAGTTAGACCTTAACCACATTAGGTTTAACTTAATAAACCCTAATTAGGCCTAAGACATTAATAAGACCTAATTAAACCAAGTTAGACCCTAACCACATTAGGTTTAACTTAATAAACCCTAATTAGGCCTAAGACACCAATTAGACCTAATTAAACCAAGTTAGACCTTAACAACATTAGGTTTAACTTAATAAACCCCAATTATGTCTAAGACATCAATCAGACCTCATTAAACCTTATTAAACCTTATTAAACCTTAATCATATTAGGATTTACCCCATAAACCTTAATTAAGTCTAATCTAATTTCACTTGATTAACCCTTAAGCTTTACTTAAATTAGGCTTAAGTAACCTCTAAACCCTAATTAAGTCTAATCTAATTAGACTTGATTAACCCTTAAGCTTCACTTAAATTAGGCTTAAGCAACCTCTAAACTCAAATTAAGCCTAATATAATTAATCCTTAAGCTCTAATTATAATAGGTTTAAGTAATCCATTAACCCTTATTAAACATAACTAAATTATGTTTAATTAATCCTTAAATTTTAGGTTCAACCCACATTGAACCTAACTTAACTTAAACTTAACCAAACTTGAGTCCAACCTAACTTGAACTCAAGTTAACCTAAAACCTTAGGTTCAACCCACATTGAACCTAACTTAACTTAAACTTAACCAAACTTGAGTCCAACCTAACTTGAACTCAAGTTAACCTAAAACCTTAGGTTCAACCCACATTGAACCTAACTTAACTTAAACTTAACCTAACTTGAGTCTAACCTAACTTGAACTCAAGTTAACCTAAAACATTAAGTTCAACCCACATTGAACCTAACTTAACTTAAACTTGAGTCCAACCTAACTTGAACTCAAGTTAACCTAAAACCTTAGGTTCAACCCACATTGAACCTAACTTAACTTGAACTTAACCAAACTTGAGTCCAACCTAACTTGAACTCAAGTTAGCCTAAAACCTTAGGTTCAACCCACATTGCACCTAACTTAACTTAAACTTAACCTAACTTGAGTTTAACCTAAATTGAACTCAAGTTAACCTAAAACCTTAGGTTCAACCCACATTGAACCTAACTTAACATAAACTTAACCTAACTTGTGTCCAACCTAACTTGAACTCAAGTTAACCTAAAACCTTAGGTTCAACCCACATTGAACCTAACTTAACTAAAACTTAACCTAACTTGAGTCCAACCTAAATTGAACTCAAGTTAACCTAAAACCTTAGGTTCAACCCACATTGAACCTAACTTAACTTAAACTTAACCAAATTTGAATCCAACCTAACTTAACTCAAACATACCTTAATTTAAGTTCAACCCGTATTGAACTTAAGTAGACCTTAAGTCTAGGTTCAACTTAACTTGAACTTAACTTGAACTCAAAGTAAACCTTAACATAAGTTCGACCCATGTTGAACCTAAGTCAACTTTAAGTCTAGGTTCAATTTAACTTGAACCTAACTTAACCCAAGTCAAAACCTTAACTTATGTGCAATCCATATTGAACTTAAGTCAACTTTAAACCTAAGTTCAACCTGACGTGGATCTAACTTAATCTAAAACTCAAACTTTAATTTAAGTTCAACCCGTATTGAACTTAAGTAGATCTTAAGTCAAGAATCAACCTAACTTGAACCTAACTTAACTTAAGTTAAATCCTAATTTGAGTTCAACTCATATTAAACTTAATTCAACTTTAATTCTAATTAAATCATTAAACCTTAATTAATTAAGGTTTAAATTAGCAAACCATGATTAAGTCTAATTTATTAGACTTAATATCTAAACAAACCTCAGCTAAATCAAATTAGACTTAATTAAAACTTAAGCCTTACCTAAAAAGGGCTTAAATGGTATGCAATTCTAATTAAGTCTAATTTATTAGACTTAATTAACCTTTCAGTCCTGTTTAAACAAGGCCTAAAACTTAATTAGGTCTATTCTAAACCAAACCTTCTAACTTAAGTTCAAACAGACATGAACTCAAGTTAACTAGATTCAATCAACATTGAATTTAACTTGGGTTCAACCAGACATGAACTCAAGTTAATTCAATTAATATTGAATCTAACTTTCAACTTTCTAACTTAAGTTCAAACAGACATGAACTCTAGTTAATTAGATTCAATCGACATTGAATTTAACTTAGGTTCAACCAGACATGAACTCAAGTTAATTAAATCAATATTGAGTCTAACTTTCAACCTTATAACTTAAGTTCAGACAGACATAAACTCAAAATCAACATAAATTTAATATTTCAAACTTCTCATCAAACAAAACCGATATAAATTTGACACATCAAACATTTAATCGATAAAATTGACATAAATTTAACACTTCAAATATTTAATCAACAAAATCGACATAAATTTGACATTCCAAACATTTAATTGACAAAATCGACATAAATTTGATATTGCAAACCTGAATTGATATAATCGACATAAATTTGAAATTTCAAATAAAATTTGACATAAAATTGACAAAATTTGACAAACACCAAAATCAATCGAATATTCCAAAGAACATTTAACATTAATCGATATGATTTAAAATAAACTAACATTCAAAATAAAAAAAATATTATGAGATAATGAATGTGACACTATTTCTGATAATGTTTTCTTTGCAGGATGAACACAAGTTTCGTTTAGATTTTCTTTGCATGTTATAGGGTGTGCTAACTCTGTTTTGCAGGAGGACATGGAAAATAAAACCAAAACTTTTAGAATAGTCACCAAACATAACATTTTCAACAAAACAAAACAACGACATGGAAAACAAAACCAAAACTTTTAGGATAGTCACCAAACATAATATTTTCAACAAAACAAAACAACGACATGGAAAATAAAACCAAAACTTTTAGGATAGTCACCAAACATAATATTTTCAACAAAACAAAACAACGACATGGAAAACAAAACCAAAACTTCTAGGATAGTCAGCAAACATAATATTTTCAACATAACAAAACAACGACATGGAAAACAAAACCAAAAATTTTAGGATAGTCACCAAACATAATATTTTCAACAAAACAAAACAACGACATGAAAAACAAAACAAAAAAAGTGGTAAATATGACTTAAAATATAGGAGTGATAGTGGGTACATCTCTCCTTAAAAATAAAATTTTTGAAAACAAATGATCGACATTAATCAGAAGTTTTCTTGAACAATTAAAAATTGTTTAAGATGTAATTAACTATAGAAGCTTGCTTCTACAGGAGATCTAAAAGAACCTATGATAGAAATCTCTAGTTTTTCATGATTTTCTTTAAATGAAAATTCTAGAATATGTTATTCTAGAATATTCTCATATAAGGATTATCATAAACATTCTTTTCTACTATTAATCCTAAATTCTTCGAATCCTTCATAGGATTTATAGGGATAAAATTAGGCTAATATTGGACCAAATGGTGACTCCTCAACATTGACATTCACCCCTCTCTTTTCATCGTCACCATACTACTATGCAGAAAACAGTAACAACTAACTAAACTTCAATTACTTCTAATTACTTGATAACAAAATTATCTAACTGACACACTAAACTAAGTATTTGAAAGGTTTTTGATATATATGAGAAAAGTATCTTTCTTCTTGCAATGAGAAAATGATGTATGGATTGATATGGATCAGTTATCTAATTTATTATGCCAAATAGGAGCATAGATGATTCTTTACCTTTAGAAGAGTACCCCCACCTCTAAATAAAAAAAGAACATTGACATATTATAAGTTTAGTCATTAACTCTTAGGCTAGGCTGGGAGGATACCAGCTCTCACTTTGGAGCTCCCACTCACCCTTCACCCGAAGGCTAACCTTTGATATTAATTACTAATCTTAGAACCAATTTGAGAATTTCAGCCTGTCACCCTGAAATCTCCACATTGAAGTCTTTCAAAACACATTTCCCTTTTCATTTGCACGCAATTCTCATGAACTACGTAATTCATCCATGGAAATTGAATGGATCTTTCATTATTATTGTAGGACATTAAATCCTTTCAAACTTAATGTTCAACAACATATTTTAATATTTCAATTGGCCAAATTTAAGTAAATTAAGTTCTAAATGAAAAACCATCACAATCTCTTCAATACATTAAAAGCACATTAAATCCACATCAAACCATCATCACATCTCTAAGCAAGAAGAAAGACAAAGAAGACTACTCAATATTCATGGAGAAGTTATAATAAAACATGAATTTTATATATAAACGAAAATTCATACAAACCACAAAAGAAAATACAACTTATCTCTCTCTTCCCATATGCAATACCTTTGAAGTACCTTTGAATTCTCTTCTCTTCTTTACAACACTTTTTTCTCTCTTTAGAATGGAAAGGAAGAAGCAATCTCTAACTTTACTTCTTCTCCTTCACTCCTTAGAGAAGAATTCCTCTCAAATCCTCTCTTCTACACACTACTCTACTAAACCCTAATACTTAACACACACTAAATCACTAAGAGAGAGCAATAGAATGCAAGAGAGCTCCCTTCTCTCATCCAAAATTAGTTATTTAAGAGTTAGGGACGAAATCCCAAGAGATTCCATAGGCATCCCTTCAAAGTTTTGCCAAAACTCTCAAATTTTGAATTCCACCGACTTTGAGAGCCGGCGACACTCTATCGTGCTAATTAATTTTGGAGTCTCTGGATTTAGACGCCGTCGGTGCCCATTCTAGTGACGGCGGCTCCAGAACACTTTTTCACCATTTTGCTCCTTTTTGCTCCAAATTTTTTTATTTCTGCATCTTTTCGTTCCAATCACCTAATATCTTCATACCTGCAATAAATCATGAAAAATATCTTTCTTTAAAGTGCAATATCACCAAAAATGATTAAAATTAGATAGCAAAAACGGTATATATTTTTGGTGCATCACCACCTTGCAGAACAATGTATTGGTAGGTACCTTGAGGTCCATAATAGATGAAGCTACAATAGAATCTTTGATGTCTAAGCTCTTTGATGAAGTTTACTAATTGATAGAAAAACTGACCACAAATAATTTTCAGTGGCCTACTAAGCGGGCTACACTCCCGATAGTAACTAGTGTGCTTGAGTCTATTGTGTTAGCTACCTTTATAACCCATGTAATAGTTAATTCTAGAATGTTAGGCAATTTAGGGATTAATCCCGACAAGGACTTCTACCCAATGATGGATTGATACACAGACCAGTGGTAGATCTAAGAATTTCTGTTTTAGAGTCTGATAATGACATAGAAAATAATGCTCATAATTCTTACTCTAATACCTATAACCCAGATTACTCAAACCACCCAAATTTCTCTTGAATAAATAACAACCAATAGTGAGGAAACACTTAAAACAACCCTATAAGTAGTTAAAAAAATTAAGGAAATCACCCAAAAAGGTAGAAATACCCATGAAAATTTAATGCTAAATTCCAAATGTCTATGATAAGGTCAGTAATTTAGCTACATCATTTTCTCCACCTCGTGCAGTCTCCTTAGTGGTGGGAGCTACATCCCTTGCTTAAGCTAGACAATCATTCTTAAATAGATATGCCTTGGATTTCTTCTGCTCAAGGGACTGAGATCATCACTTCTTAGGAGGCGGGTGAGCTTTTCCGGTAGACACAACAGGATTTGCCTACTTCTTATCAAATGTCGAAAGAGCCAGAATCTCTTCATTCCTCCTCAACCCACAATGGGCATTTTACTTTAGGCCTTCTTTGGCGTCCGCTGAATGTTGTTGACTAGCCACCATTTTAATCAAAGTCTCGAAGGTCTTGTTCATACTTGTCTATAATATAATTGAAATGGGGCCTTTAAACTTGCCCTTGAAGAATGTAATTACATGCTGCTCCTGTAAGCACGACTTGCACTGCAAACTCAAATTGTGCCACAGAATAGTGAACTTCAACAAGGAGGACCCTATCCGATGAAAGTAAGTCACTCATAGTGACTTGATGGTGCACTCCTGTAAAGCGTTTCACAAACACATCTTCCAATTCAGTGAAGGTTTTCAATGAGCCATTAGGCTGACATTCGATCCAAAATCAAACTCTACTAAATTGTTAAAAAAGAGAAGGAGTAGGAGGGCATCAATGTTGCTAACATTAGAACAAAATGCTCTAAATTGGGATATGTGTTGACGAGGAATTTCAAACCCCTTAAACCATTTAAAAAGGGGGAATGAACCTTAGAGGGTAATAAATATATTTGTACGTTTTGAGATGTGGTCTACCCTGTCGCATAAAAGTCTAGTTATGTTGAAATACCAATGCAGCTTTAAACTTAGCATCAACAATGGATGGCAGGTGTGAGTCAGAAGGGATGTTCTCCTGTTGAGGAAGATCATAAGAAGTGGCATAAACATGTTGAGAAGGTGCAGGAGGCACATTAGGAGAACTTGGGCATGCCTCACCCTGAGTAGGAGAGAAGCAATGACGAACACTGCCCTCTCACCTTGCAATAATGTTAACAAGGCAACAAGGAAGGCAATCTAAGTCTGCAAATGAGCATTCATATCATCCTTGCTCCAGTCCCATTGACTGACTGTGGGGCCTCCATGGACTTCAGTAATCTCATGAAAATATTTCTTAATCGGATCAGGGGAGTGGCCCATAATATTTGAGCTATGTTCTAGAGTGGTAAAAATCATGACCCAACCAATGTCCACCTCAAAATAACAAATTTCGTCACCGAGGAAGTCATCCTCCTCAATAAAATCTTACAAAATGTCTGAGAGGTCTATGGAAAAATCATCTTTCAGAATGTTAGAATGATCCTCAAATAATTCACCTTAGGATCAATTTTGGGCTCAATACTGGGTTCAAACTGTAATGGCTCTGAGATATGATCTATAACTTGAACAAACTTTTCCAATATCACCTTAACGACCTCCAAAATTTGATTCAGAGCCTTGATTGGAGAGGAGGTGTGGAACTTTCAGACCCACTACCTGCTAGGTCGGTAGGAATGATATCTCTTACTAAAATATTTGTTCTGATACAAGTAATTGGAATGTCCTCAAAGCCGTGCCCCAGAACTCCCTCTATCACTAGAAAAAGTTATAGCTATGCCTCTACTCAAAGAAGTAGATGAAGAAAAGACTTAAGCAACAACATAATTCTTTTTTTATATAAAAAATAGGTACATCATGTGAGATTTACACCACTACAGTAGTGAACCAAACAACAGCAGACAAAAACTCTTGCACATTAGCATTGAGCACTATGTTGTCATTCCTAGAAACTTCCTAATAAACACAACAGCCTGTGCAACGGAAGGTAAGCACCCCGGTTGAGTTGTGGATTGACATGCCGAAACCCATCTCCTGCTATGCTAGCTCATAGGTCTCCGAGATTCGAGTGAGAAGCTTCTTCTCAGAAATAGGACCTTTTCACTTTAGAGAGGAGGCAAACCCCAAAATATTCCTAGAAAGAAAGTTTATGGTAGCCTTATCAATTTAAACACCATGAGTGAGGTAGCCTACATCAACACTTGGATGGGGAGCCTCCTGAAAATCCTAGGAAGGATGTAGTCCTCACAACCAGAGAGTACATCAAACGAGTTCTGATTAAAGGGAGTCCTAGACTCTACCAGAACTGGAACTAAAATAATAGGGGTAGAAACTGTTGTTGAGCCCTAAGCAACCTACTCAAAGTCTTTTGGGCCCTCCTTCCCAAATTAGGAGTAAGATTAACATCAAAGGGGATAGGGACAGTAGGGTCTGAGACAGCAGTAAGGGAAATGATAACAGCAGCGGTGCTGCCAAAAGATAGACCTACCTGAGGCAAAGTGATATGTGCTCGGACGGATGGCTCGATTGCCTAGTGAAGGCTGATAGGAACTTAAGTACATCTCCATTAAGTGTAGACCTCTTCCATTTAGTCGAGCCACTATGACAATAGTAACTATGTGTGCATTAATCCCCTTTATAGGGGAAAGGCATAGAGCAGAAGCCACAAAAGGAGTAGGTTTACTCGGAGTAATACAGACACGGTGCTCAAAGGATTTGAAGATTGTAGAACCTTCAAGAGCAAAAATTGTACTAAAAGGAGAAGGAGATTGAGTGCCCCAAAGATTTGGAATTTATTTTGATTTTTTATTAGATTTTTGGAATGACACCTAAAATAAATAGAGGGAAGGGGAAGAAGATTATTGATAGAAAGAAGTTTGTCAATATTAAAGTGCAGGATCGTTACAATGATTTTCTGTTATCATGGAAGTTCAATGCAGAATAGAGTTTTTGAAGTCCTAGTGGTACCATGAAAACTTTGATTATGGCCTTACAATGGGAAGTTTGCTGTTACTTCACTGCAGTAGCTGTATTTTCTGTGGTGCGGGAATTTTATGTGAATTTGTTAGAAGCACTAGAGGAGAAAGTACATGTTCGGGAAAGGGGGGTTAAATTTACCCCTGAGAGAATTAATGTATTATATCATTTGCTGCTTGCTCTAAATTTCTACAATTTTCAGTTTGAGCCTACTGATAAAGAGCTTTATGAGATTATAGGATTCTTGATGGATGAAAATGGAGCATGGAAAATAAAGAATGGTCATAAGTTAATTTTTTCCTCTACCATGAAGAATGCTTCATCCAAATCACGAAACTAATTCATTTCAGCTCGATTGCTCCCAATGAATCATTTAAGCAAAGTTACCTAAGAAAGATCCACTCTGAATTATTCTTTTTAGAAGATGAAGCCTATAGATGTTAGCTCTCTGATCTACAAGGCTATTTTCATGATTGCTAAAACTAGTACTTTTGTAGGTTTGGGCTATCTTTCTCTTATTTTTACTTTCTACAAATAGTCAAGTGTTAAATATAAGCCCTAGGAGGAGTTCCTCTATCCACTAAAGCCTATAGGAAAGGCTAATGTAGATATTTATGGAAGACCTCATGTTAGTGCTTCTGATGCACCGTCTACTTCAGCCTCGAGACCTTACACATCTAATGCATCTACTTTGGGCACCGTATTGGAGCGCCTATACATTTAATAAGGAGATAAATCTCTTTAAATAAGTAGATGCACGAGAATGAGGAGTCTTGAGATCATTTGGAGCATTATTTAAAACGTCGAAATGAATATGAAGCAAGTTTCAGTACCTCCTGTCGGTGCATTTTATATTTTTAATTTGGATTTAATTTAAATATATATATATATAGTTTTAAATAGTTTGGAAAATATTATTTGATTTTGAAAATATGAGACCAAACTGATCTCATACCCTTAGTAGTTTAAATAATTGAACGCCGCACTGTAAACTACATGTTTATCCCGAGGAATAGACACATTGTTTAATAATGGGGTTTAATTAGATAAACTAGTGAATTTACGACATCCGTTTGGTCTGCGAACCATTTTTATTTGCCGACAAATTCCCCTATTTAATACAAAAGAATTAAATAAGGTTTATATTAAGCTGGGTTCTAAAATTCCCTATAAGGGCAAACCCCTATAGTTAATTACATCTCAAATGACGGGAGTCACTTAAGAAAACTCTCGATAAAGATCAGTGGTTTTGCCTTCAAGAGTTTCAAAGTTCGAGCATTCAAAGGATTCAATTTTGGAATTTCAAAAGGGATTGGATCAAGTTTAGAACATTTTATTTTGGGAATCTGACCCACTTTTTATATGTTTGCAAATTATGTTAATAATAATGGCACCAAAAACTTGATCCCGCTTTATTATATATATTTGATTTTATGATGGAATATTTAATGTGGATTCTACACAAGTATACGTATCGTATCAAGTAATACAAGGCTCTAGTGGAGTCATGGTTATCGATCCCACGAGGAAGTTTTTAACAGAATTGTATCAGCGAAATTTTAAAAGGTATTACTTACTAATATAGTAAACGGAAATTTAAAGTAACTAAAGCAACTAAAGTAAACTAATGCTTGAAATAAAGTTAATTTAAATAATTCAGAAAAAGTATCATTCTCCTTGTTTTTAGAAAATTAAGTGAATGATTAATCAAATTAGAATTTTTTAATTGTATTGTGACAAATAGGAGCATTCCTATTCTTTACCCTTTGGTCCAGGTGCAAAGAACATTGACTAATCCTATGTTTGATTACTGAGTCTGCGGCTAGGATGGGAGGATACTGGCTGCCACTTCAGAGCTCCCACATTCCCCTCACCTGAGGGCTAACATCTACACTTCAGCTCTCAAACAATAGGACCAAATTGAATATTTTAGTCTGTCACACTAAAATGTCCAATTCTACGTCCGATATATAATATTTCCCTATTTATTTGCACCCTCCTTCCAAGGTTTTTGACTTCCCTGAATATTGGATGTAATTTTTACTGTAGTTGATAATTCAACATACTTTAACAAATCAATTGGCTAGATTGAAAGTAAATTAAGTTTTAAGTGAAAATTATCACAATTTATTTTAATATATTAGGTACTTCTATTTAATTTCATCATTTCGCATAATTTTCATAAACAAGGAGAAAGATTAAGAAAACTACTCAGAATGCATGGGAATAAAACAAAGCATGGATTTCATTTATAGTTAACAACAACAAACAAAAGTACTTATCTTAATTTCCTCCATAAGCAGACTCCTTGAAGTTCCTTTGACTTTTCCTTCTAGTACAACAAACTTCTAACTCACTAATTAGCACTCAAACACAAATAGACTCAAGAAACACACTAATGACACACAACATACACACATAAGACTCAAGAATTCGGCCTCTATTTATAGAGGTAGGCAAAGGTTCAAGGGGTACTTAAGCACCTCTTCAAAAAGCGTCCAGGTTCAATATATTTTTGCATTTTGAACTGTCTCGCCGTCGGCGAGAAACGACCTCGCCATCTACGGGCTTCTAGAAGGTCTTCAAACCGCGCGATCTCGCTGTCGGCGAGGTAGTTGTAATTCCTTTAGAAGTTCTCCTCATGATCTCGCTGTCGGCGGCCTCGTTCTCGCCGTCGGCGACTTAGTTCCTTTTGCATGAATTTCTTCCTTTTTGATCCAAATTCGCGCCATTTCATGCTTTTTTGCTTCCATCACTTATAAATCTTCGTTCCTGCAATAAAATAAAGAAAATACCTTTCTTTAAAGTGAAATTTCATCAAAAATAGATATGAATTTCTTAATATATTTTTCTGTGATCAAAATCCCCCAAACTTAATTATTACTTGTCCTCAAGTAATTTTAATACTAAATAAAAATAATGATTTCGTAATAGAATTTTTCAATTCGGATATACTATGAACTAAATTTAAATAATATTATAGTAAAGTTGAATAGAAATATTTCTAAGTAATTAAATTAACTTTATAGATATAAGATTATCTAGTTATCAGGTCTAAGATTTCTAGTTTTCAATTTATTTCAGGAATGACTATATTTAAAAGAGTAAATTGCTTAAGATATTTAGATGATAGAAAGTTCAAGAAAACACTATTTAGTAAAATACTAATATATATATATATATATATATATATATATATATATATAAGTTTAGAAATATAATTAAGTTCTACCTTTTAGGTTGAATCCATTGAAGCCAATTTTTGATAAGGCATCTCCTCAAGCTTCTCCTCACTTATATATTTTTTTCTTTTCTTTTCTTCTTTCTTTTTCTTTTTGGATTGATTTTCAATCCTTCTCTTTTTCTTTTTCAAGTGAGGATTACTATATCTGGATAACCTGTTAATAATTTTGAACTTCAACTTTCTCTTCCTAAATTTGAAACTTAAAATATTTCTTTGCTTATATTTATTTTATAGCCTTTACTTCATTAATTTTCAATCTCTTCTTTTTCATCTAAATACTCAAGAATTTCAATTTTAGAATATAGTTTTCCCTTACTTTAAAAAGTTTACTATATTCCTATTCCTTTAAACCAAATATCTTATTCTATTAATTAATTGAATTACTAAAAATATTTTATTTAACTTTCTATAATAATTAAATAAAGTAATTCATGTTTATTGAATTGAAAAACTACTATAGAAAATCATTTGATAATAATTTTTTTTTTTGAAAATAGAAATTGAGAACAATTTAATAATTAAATTTGTATTTTTATCTTCCCACAAACTTAAATTTTTCTATCTATACTAAATAGTGAAAAGGGAAAGTATATAATAAAGTTCATCATACATTTTGAGCTTTAGGTATTTATTTTCTTTGAAATTTTTGCGAGCTTTTTCATTACTTACGTAACACATGCTTGTTAGTATTCTTCCACATATAGTTTTTAAAAGAAAGTGCGGGGATGAAATTTTGAAATAAGTATAAAACATAACAAATAAAAACTTAATCTATTACTTCACATACAATCAATTAACCTACTTTAACACATATTTAAAACAATCTAAAGAATATTAAAAGTTCATAACTTAAATAACACATTAAAGAAAGGCTAACATCCTATCTAAAAGAAAATTACAAACTAATTTAACATACATAAGAGGTCTAATATCACAGCATAAGCAAATATACCAACATCCATAGTCCACAGAAAGTACAGAATAATTAAACATAGAATAATAAAATTTCCAAAATAACAACAAATCTAAACAAACTAAACAAAGACTCTAATTTTCTGCATCAAAATCCTAAACTATATCATCTCCCTGATCTCCAGGCTGAGAAGACTGAGCAGGCTGGTACTGTGTATAGCGGGGGCAATCAGGAAAGACAACATCTAAATCACCACTCCTGTATCAACGTTCAGCCTCATAGTATGCAATTTCGTACTTTGAATGTCGCTAGAGATATTCGCTATCATAATCATGTCTTCTTTCCAAACCTCCAATCCTTTGGTCTATATGCTCAAATATTCTTTCCATATTTTCTCCAAATTGCTCAAAACTTTTTCTACTCAGAGTCAGCTCATTCATCAGATCTTGAAGGGTAGGAGTGGTGTACTGAGGTGGATCATAACTAGTAGAGGGTATATCTCTAGTTGAAGAATGTACATAATCCCTAGTCCCAGATCTCTATCCTTCGTGGGATTCATATTTCTTTATATTAGCCTGAGTAAGGAGTTTCATAGGTTCAACCCATTCCTCATTATCTCTTGCCTCTACCCCAGATAATTGGCAGAGTGCATAGATAAGACCAGGATATCCTAGTCCTCCTCCACTTTCATTTCTAGAGGTGGCTAATATATTCTTATAAATGACACTTCCCACATTAATACTCTTTTGGTTCTGAATACAGAAATTCAGAACTGCTCTATCTCTTGTTACCTCACTATGGTGGTAGGTAGGTAACAAAGTAGAACAAATAAAATAATGTCAGGCTTTAGATGTTGCATTTAACATAGAAAGAGGGAAGTTTACCCGTTCCGCTGTTTTATCTTCCAGACTCCTTTCCCATCAGTGAGAAAGTCGATCACCTCTTCCAGTGGTCCTTCCATAGTTCCAAAAGTTTCATACTCGCTGGTGTAGGTGTCTCGTACTTCATAATAAGCGTTTATTCTAGCAGCGTTGAATTCCACAAAAAATCCTCTAACCTTAACCGGTGCATCTTCAGCCTGTGTTAAATTTGCATAAAATTCCTTTACCACTTCTACAGCTGCTCTGTTGGTCATGAAACAGAAATTTTCCCATCCTCGCTCCCTAATGATTCGCTCAACTTCTCCTCTTGGATTCTTGAAAACTCGATCTTGAATGCATTTTCTTGATTGGATATTGTGGAAATATCTGGATTGTGCACTTGCATTCACAAAACGAGTTTCATCGTAATCCAATCGTCGCTTTTGTCATGGAGCCATTTTTTGATCTGTGAAATTTGCAAAAATTTTAACTAAACTCCAAAATATTTCTAAGAAGGCTTCCTACAACATCTAAAATCCATTTAAATCAATTTCCATGAAATTCTTCCAAGTATTTTCTCCACATTTCGAATTTTTTCAAAATTCCCCAATGTAGAAGAAATCCATGGTGAAATTCAAAAATTTTTGCATAGGAGTGAAGCTCTTACCAAGAAAAGATGAAATCCGGTGTCAAAAAGTGTTGAAATTGCCTCAAATCCGAGATCTCTCAAGCCCTAGGTCGGTTTTTCCAAAGTTTTGAGGAAGGGGATGATGAATAGTGTCGGTTGACTGGTCAAATATAGGTCTTTTCGCGATCTCGCTGTCGGCAAGATTTTTCTTGCCGTCAACGTGCTAATTAATTTGATAAGGAAAAAGTTTCGGGAAAAATCCACCGTCGGCGAGCTTGTTCTCGCTGTCAGCGGGTTTTCTCGCTGTCGGCGAGATAATTCTCGCCATCGGCTAGATCCCAAAATTTTAAATTTTTGAAATTCATCAATCATTTTCAACCTCAATTTGCCCTTAATCAATCTTCCGATCACTTAATTTAATAATAATATGAAAATTAGATACTTCTACTCACAAAAAGTTCACACAACACAAACAATATAACTTTATATATGAAATCCATGAGACTTACAAACTTCACACTAACAACTTAACAACATACTTAACTTAAATATTCAAATCCATAATACTCAGCATCGCAATCCACACCACAACACTCTAAATGCTTGAGACATAACAATTACAAATAATCTCATCAAATCTGAGGTGATCAAATCAAAGTTCGACTCATAATAAAACCTAAATCCAAATCAACACATATATACACAAATATATGACATAAGATAGAAATCTTTCCTACTCCTCAGTATCTGAACTATCATCTTCTCTGATATTCCCGATGCAATGCAGGTGCACAAATAAAGTGTAGAAAGGCCTGAAAGGGAATTCTGCAGTAGATTATTCATCAATCCATCCTTTCTTTCTTAGTAAATGAATAAAATTGGCCTCCAGATGTCCAGTATGATCAAAGTGCTCCTTCATCCTCTAGTCAATGTGATCAAACATATCAGAGATATTGTCGATGGAATTCATCACATTTTGCAGCTCTTTCTCCAATCTTTTAATCTTCTTTAGAATGAAATTAGTTTTATCAGTAAGGGGCCTTGCTAAAGGATTGTTCTGTGATGCTCTGTCAGAAATAATGGTAATCTCATCATTGTTATCCAAAGTTGGAAACATATCCGTAGGATCAAGTGGTTTCCATGATAAAAGTACCTTTTCCCAAGCCTCATAAGAAACTTGGTACTGACTGCATAAAGCAAATATAGTCGATGGATGTCCAAGTCCATGCACTGACCCATGCACAATCAATTCTAATGCAGACTTTACTATTATTGATCCAACATCGATAGGTAGTCCAATTTGAATACAATAGTTTAATATAGCGCATTCCATTGAAACTTTATTGACTCTCATAGTAGGTAATAATTTTGATGAAATAAAGAAATGCCAATGCTTCGAGACAGGGTTAAGAAGTGATGCAGAAAAACTGACACACCCGTCTAACTCCCAATCATCAGGTTCGTCGGTCAGGTATCTATAAATCTCGTTCATATTGTATCTTGAAGGAACGAAGTTGGAATAATGACAGACAGAGGTATTCTTTATAGAAAATAATTCATTTACCCTTGAAGGAGTAAATGTTACCCATCTTCCTCTGACGTAGACATTTCCATTGTTGATCGCATGTAGATTAGAGTAAAACTCTTTAACTACTGAAATAACTACAGCAGATGTCGTATAACAAAATACCTCCCAATGCCGCTAGGCGATCATTTCTTCCATTTTTGTAGTGGAATTCTCTACTCCTCTGTTGACAAATCCCATTTCTTTAATAAGTCTTTTCTTCATCAAGCCTTTGTTGAAGATTTGCTGCGCCTCCGAACTGACGAATTTTCTTCGGTTAAAAACTTCAGTTTTTGTGGTTTCTAATAGTTTTAGGGCTATTTTGGATTGAAAGGATTGGTTTCTAGTCGTTTCTAAGGAAGAAAACAGTGTAAAATTGAAATTGGGATAATTTCCTACGAAGAAATGACTTAGAACCATCCAAAACCGCACGAAAATTCTTAAGAAACCAAAATTTCAACTGTCTCGCCGTCAGCGGGAAGTTTCTCTCCTTCGGCGAGCTAGTTATAAAACCGAATTAAGTCATGACACACGATCTCGCTGTCAGCGGGCTCGAGCTCGCTGTTGGCGAGATACTTAAAAATCGCCCATTTTCGCTCTAGTCCAAATATTTTCTGATCTCTTCATATAGGTTTGAATTTGTGATGATTCTAATTAAAAATTTGAGTAGTAAGATTTGTTTTAATAATATAGACTCACTAATTTGTAGATAATTAAAAATAAAAGACTACTATGGGTTGCCTCCCATAAAGCGCTTGGTTTAACGTCGTTAGCCCAACCTAATTTCAGTTAGTAATCAGGTTGACTAAGCATTAAAACCTCTTTATAATTTGGTCTTCTTCCTTCGAAATACAATTTTAATCTATGTCCTTTTACCTTAAATCTATGTCCTATTTTTGGATCTTCAATTTCTATAGTTCCATATGAAAATATTTGAGTTATGGTGAAAGGTCCTAACCATCGAGATTTCAATTTCCCAGAAATAATTTCAATCTAGTATTATATAGTAGAACTTCTTGTCCTGGTTCAAAATTTCTCTGATTAATCTTCCGATCATGTCATAATTTCATCCTTTCTTTATAAATCCTATCATTATCATATGATTCATTCCTTAATTCTTCCAATTCATTTAATTGCAACAATCTCTTCTCACCAGCTTCTTTCATATTATAATTTAGTTCTTCAATCGCCCAATATGCTTTATGTTCTAATTCAACTAGTAAGTGACAAGTTTTTCCATATATAAGCCTATAAGGAGTCATTCCAATCAGAGTTTTATAAGCAGTCCTGTATGCCCATAATGCAGTATCTAGTCTTATAGACCAATCCAATCTATTAGGGTTTACAGACTTTTCTAATATACACTTAATCTCTCGATTAGAAACTTCAGCTAATCCACTAGTTTGTGGATGACAAGCAGTTGATATCTTATGCATAATATTATATTTTTCTACTAATTTGTGAATATATTTGTTTCTAAAATGAGTTCCTCCATCAGTAATAATCACTCTCGGCATTCCAAATCTAGTAAAAATATTTTTCATTAAAAATTTTGAAACACCTTTAGCATCACACCTAGGTAAAGCTTGTGCTTCGATCCATTTGGAAACATAATCAACAACTACTAATATATATGAGTTTCCAAATGAAGGAATAAAAGGTCCCATGAAATCTAATCCCCAAACATCAAAAATTTCAACTTCTAATATAAAATTCGTAGGCATTTCATTTCTTCTTGATATGTTTCCTACTCTTTGGCATTTATCGCAGGTTTTTATATATCTATATACATCTCTAAATAGAGTAGGCCAGTAGAATCCTTATTGTAGAATTTTATATGCAGTTTTATATCGTCCCAAAATGTCCTCCAAAATCGAGTCATGACATTTTTGAATGATTGGTTCGGTTTCTTCATAAGGCACGCATCATCTAATAATTAGATCCTTACATTGCTTATATAAGTATGGTTCATCCCAAAAGTATGTTTTAGTATCATGAATGAATTTTTTCTGTTGTTGTAAAGTTAACATAGGTGGTAAAATATCACTTACAATATAATTTACTATATCGAGCATACCAAGGTAATTTCCACTCATTTATATTATAAAGTTGTTCATCGGAAAAGCGTCTAAAATTTCATTATCGGTATCGGATAATTCATGATTTTCTAATCTTGATAAATGATCCGCAATTTGATTATCAGTTCCCTTTTTGTTAATGATCTCAAAATCAAATTCTTGCATTAATATTGTCCATCTAATTAATCTTGGTTTAGAATCTTTCTTTTGCATTAAATACTTTATAACAGAGTGATCAGTATGCACAATACATTTAGTTCCTATTAGATAATGCCGAAATTTATTAAAAGCATATACAACTGCTAATAATTCTCTTTCGAGTAATCGTATAATTTATTTCAGGCATCATTTAGAGTTTTACTTAGCATAGTATATAACTTTGAAAATCTTATCATATCTTTGCCAAGAATCGCTCCTATAGCATAATCACTAGCATCACACATAAGCTCAAATGGTTTCTCCCAATAAGGTGAAACTATTATAGATGCTTGTAATTAATTTATCTTTTAATAATTCGAAAGCATTCGGGCATTCGATTGTAAATTCAAATTTCTTGTCCTTTTCAAGAAGTTGGCATAGAGGTTTAGTAATTTTTGAAAAATCTTTTATATAACGTCTGTAGAATCCAGCATGTCCAAGAAAACTTCTTACCCCTTTCACCGTAGTTGGAGGTGGTAATTTAGCTATAACTTGAATTTTTGCAGGGTCTACTTCGATGCCCTTTTCCGAAATTTTATGCCCTAATACGATGCCGCCTGTAACCATAAATTGACATTTCTCCCAATTAAGAACTAAATTAGTTTTCTCACATACTTCAAATACTTTTTCAAGATTATTTAAGCATGTGTCAAATGTTGTTCCAAATACAGAGAAATCATCCATAAATACTTCTATTCCATTATCAATTAATTTACTAAATATAGACATCATACATCTCTAGAATGTTGCAGGTGCATTACATAATCCAAAAGGCATCCTTCGAAAAGCGAAAGTTCCATAAGGACTAGTAAATGTAGTTTTTCTTGATCCTCAGGAGCAATTTGTATTTGATGATAACCGGTATATCCATCTAAGAAACAAAAATATTTATGTCCGGCTAATCTATCTAACATCTGATCTAGAAATGATAAAGGGAAGTGATCTTTCCTGGTGGCTGTGTTTAATTTTCTATAATCAATACATATTCGCCATCCAGTAACTTGTCTTATAGGGATAAGATCATTATTTTCATTAGCTTTTACGGTCACTCCTCCTTTCTTAGGTACACAGTGAATTGGGCTTACCCAAGCACTGTCAGAAATAAGATATATAATACCATTATCTAACCATTTTAAAATTTCTTTCTTGACTACTTCTTTCATTATTGGGTTTAATCTCCTTTGAGGATCTACTTTAGGCTTATGTTCATTATCTAAAATAATTCTATGCATACAGATTGAAGGACTAATTCCTTTAATATCTGCTAAAGTCCAATAAAAAATTTTCTTATATTTTTTTAAAGTATCTAAAAGTTTTTGTTCTTGAGATTCATTTAATTCAGATGAAATAATAACTAGTAGAGTTGAAGAATTACCCAAGTAAACATATTTCAAATGATTAAGTAACATTTTTAACTCAAGTTCAGGAGGTTTAATAATTGATGAAACTATATTTTTTTCAGTATTTTCTGTGTTATCCAAAAATTCAAATTTCTCTTGAATATAATCTAGTTCTTCATTTATATCTGCTTTTTCATTTAATTCAGTATTTTCTTTTTCTAATTTTTCTTCATAATATTCCTTAAAATGTTCTTTTTGTAAATGATCGAGTACTTCCATTCAAAAACACTCATCATCTTTTTCAAGTGCAGGATGTTTCATTGATTTAGCAATATTAAAAGTTACTTTTTGGTCATTTACTCTCATAGTTAATTCTCCTTTCTGAACATCAATCATAGCTTTCCCAGTGGCTAAAAATTGTCTTCCTAAAATGATAGGAATTTCTTTATCTTCTTCTATATCTAAGACAATAAAATCTACAGGGAAGATAAATTTATCCACTTTTACTAATACATCTTCAATAACTCCCTTAGGATATGTAATAGAACGATCTGCTAACTAAAGAGTTACTGAGGTAGGTGAAATTTCTCCCAATCCTAGTCTCTTGAAAATTGATAGAGGCATTAGATTGATGCTTGCTCCTAAGTCACACAAAGCTTTTCCATAGTATTTTTCTCCAATAGCGCAGGGTATAGTGAAACTACCAGGATCTTTTAATTTTTCAAGAAGTTTTTTCTGAATAATAACACTACACTCTTCACTAAGTGCGACCATTTCATTATCGATAAATTTTCTTTTTTTATTTAGAATATCTTTCATGAATTTTACATAATTTGGCATCTGTTCTAAAGCTTCTACAAAAGGAATATTTATTGTTAATTTCTTCAGAATTTCAAGGAATTTAGCAAACTGTTTATTTTTCTTATGTTGAATTAGTCGTTGAGGAAATGGTGGTGGAGGTTTTTCAACAGAAATTTTCATTGGTATAAAGGATTTTCTAAGTTTGGATCTTGTTGATTATTTTCCTTTTCAATTTCCACTTCCTCTTTTTGACTTTCAAGTTCTTTTGTAATTTGAAGTTCTAATTCTTTTCCACTTAGTAATTGTATTGCTTTAATTTGTTCATTTCCTTTGTCTTTGGGATTTATTTCTACATTACTAGGAAATGTTTTAGGTATTCTATTATTAAGTGCGGTAGCTATATGTCCAAGTTGAGTTTCAATATTTTTAATAGTTGTTCCTTGATTTTGTAATTGGTTACCTTGTATTTGTAATTGATTTCCTTGATTTTGTAAATGTTGACCCATATTTAATATTAATTCTTCTATTGATAATTTCTTATCTTTAAATTATGGGTCATTATTATTAAATCCAGGTGGATAATTAGGTTTCTAATTAGAATTTCCTTGATTAGAAGGAATTCCTAATGGTTGTGTTATGTTATTCATCCACGGTTGATTGGTTGTGTTATTATTCCAATTAAAATTAGGATGATTTTTCCATCCAGGATTATAATAATTTGCATAAGGATTATTATGTCTGTTTTTGATTGCATTTATAGTTTCATATTGAGATTGTGATTCTATAAGTCATTCGGATGAATTTTCTTCTAATATAGTTGGAGAGTAATTCATTCCAAAATGATCTAATTTTTTAGATACAACAGCGATTTGTGAAGCTAACATAGATATTGCATCATTTTCATGAATACTAGCTATCTTTTTCGGATTCATTCTATCAGCAGGCCATTAAAAATTATTGGTTGTCATTTCTTCAATTAGTGCATAGGCTTCATCAAATAGTTTTGACATTAATGATCCTCCAGCAGCAGCATCGATGATTGATCTTAAAGAACCTACTAATCCATTATAGAAAGTTTGAATAATTAACCAATCTGGTAACGCATGATGTGGGCATTTCCAAAGAAGTTCTTTAAATCTCTCCCAAGCTTCATATATTGATTCTCCATCAAACTGACTAAAAGAAGTTATATCATTTCTAAGCTTAGCGAGTTTTAGATGGTGGAAAATATTTGGATAGAAATTTTTGTGATAACTCTCCCTAAGTTTTAATAGATCCAAGTGCTAACGAATTTAACCACATTTTAGCCTTATCCCTTAAAGAAAAAGGAAAAAGTCTAAGTCTAATAGCATCGTTAGATACTCCTTCATATTTGAAAGTAGCACATAGTTCTAAAAAACTAGTAAGATGTAAATTAGGATCTTCAGTAGGTGAACAACTAAATTGATTGTTTTGGTACTTTTGTACCATTTAGATAATTGCAGGTTTAAGTTCAAATGAATTAGCTGCTACATCAGGGTTTTGAATAGTTAAATGAATTTCATCTAATACAGAGTTGGCATAATCTCTTAATGGTCTCTGTTGATTGATATTTTCATTTTCAGGAATATTTGCCATTTGTTTTAAATTTATAATTTCTCTTTTTTGTTTTCTAATTCTTTTAATTGTACGCTCTAATTCTGAATCGTAAGGTTTTAAATTTTTGTTTCCAACTTTTCGCATACAATTTTGCAAAATAAAAAATAGTCCGTTACTCTAGTAAATAATTTCTTTACTTCCCCGGCAACGGTGCCAAAAACTTGACCCACTTTTTATATGTTTGCAAATTATGTTAATAATAATGGCACCAAAAACTTGATCCCGCTTTATTATATATATTTGATTTTATGATGGAATATTTAATGTGGATTCTACACAAGTATACGTATCGTATCAAGTAATACAAGGCTCTAGTGGAGTCATGGTTATCGATCCCACAGGGAAGTTTTTAACAGAATTGTATCAGCGAAATTTTAAAAGGTATTACTTACTAATATAGTAAACGGAAATTTAAAGTAACTAAAGCAACTAAAGTAAACTAATGCTTGAAATAAAGTTAATTTAAATAATTCAGAAAAAGTATCATTCTCCTTGTTTTTAGAAAATTAAGTGAATGATGAATCTAATTAGAATTTTTTAATTGTATTGTGACAAATAGGAGCATTCCTATTCTTTACCCTTTGGTCCAGGTGCAAAGAACATTGAGTAGTCCTAAGTTTGATTACTGAATCTGCGGCTAGGCTGGGAGGATACTAGCTGCCACTTCAGAGCTCCCACATTCCCCTCACCTGAGGGCTAACATCTACACTTCAGCTCTCAAACAATAGGACCAAATTGAATATTTTAGTCTGTCACACTAAAATGTCCAATTCTACGTCTGATATATAATATTTCCCTATTTATTTGTGCCCTCCTTCGAAGGTTTTTGACTTCCCTGAATATTGGATGTAATTTTTACTGTAGTTGATAATTCAACATATTTTAACAAATCAATTGGCCAGATTAAAAGTAAATTAAGTTTTAAGTGAAAATTATCACAATTTATTTTAATATATTAGGTACTTCTATTTAATTTCATCATTTTGCATAATTTTCATAAACAAGGAGAATGACTAAGAAAACTACTCAGAATGCATGGGAATAAAATAAAGCATGGATTTCATTTAAAGTTAACAACAATAAACAAAAGTACTTATCTTAATTTCCTCCCAAAACAGACTCCTTGAAGTTCCTTTGACTTTTCCTTCTAGTACAACAAACTAACAACTCACTAATTAGCACTCAAACACAAATAGACTCAAGAAACACACTAATGACACACAACAGACACACATAAGACTCAAGAATTCGGCCTCTATTTATAGAGGTAGACAAAGGTTCAAGGGGTACTTAAGCACCTCTTCAAAAAGCGTTCAGGTTCAATTTATTTTTGCATTTTGAACTGTCTCGCCGTCGGCGAGAAACGACCTCGCCATCGGCAGGCTTCTAGAAGGTATTCAAACCGCGCGATCTCGCTGTCGGCAGGCTCGGGCTCGCTATCGGCGAGGTAGTTGTAATTCCTTTAGAAGTTCTCCTCATGATCTCGCTGTCGGCGGCCTCGATCTCGCCGTCGGCGACTTAGTTCATTTTGCATGAATTTCTTCCTTTTTGATCCAAATTCGCTCCATTTCATGCTTTTTGCTTCCATCACTTATAAATCTTCGTTCCTGCAATAAAATAAAGAAAATACCTTTCTTTAAAGTACAATTTCATCAAAAATATATATGAATTTCTTAATATATTTTTCTGTGATCGGAATCCCATGGAAGAAAGGTAGGGGATGTCACAGATTCGAGAAGAACCTCAGTGACTGCCCAACTATCCTACGATTTGACTTCAATTTAGAGAGAATTACTTAATGTATCAATCCTGCCAATTTTAATTAATTAGGACTTATATCCGTATGATGTAATCATACAAATAGACTGGAAGATTTGGGGGTTTATGTCGGACCAAACGACTACCTCGAAGTCTTAAAACTAGTTTAGGGCTTAAATTGCATAACATGATTATGTAAATGCCTAAAGGATAAGGTGAGGACTTATGTTGCACTAGGCAAATTACCTTGAAATCCTATGGCTTAGTTATTTAATTACTAAAGAAAGGAAAGCTGATGAAGTCGACCGTGCAGTCCACCGTGCTTGATCCAAGTTCCTTGTTGTTACAAAAGGTTTAGCTTAAGAAGGTGACAATTAAGAGATGAGAAAAGTGTCATAGTTTAGAGGTTGATTTTCAAATTTAATTTCTTATGTTTTATTAGGGGAAATCTTAAAGTTGATTAAGCAGAATCGGTTAAGACCCCAAAATTCCATCATCCCGGCACCGTTATTTTCATCGGATTCACTTAGTCCAAATGAATTTGCTAAACTCAATTAAATGAGTTCCACACTTTTATTTAGATCGTAGGAAATCTCGTTAGCAACATGTGGGTTACATCATCCGAGGTATTCCCGATCATACAACGAGACATTTTAATTTAGTTGTAATTATAGTTTTGTTGTTTTGTTTGTGATTAAATTTTGAGTTATTTTATATTTTGAATGTTGTGGTGGTGAATTTTATCTTGTGTTGATTTTAATTTAATTTTGGTTTCAGTTTTGTAGCTATCTTGTGGGTTTTAGTTTTCATGCAGGGTGACATTGTTGTTTAACATGCAAGCTTGCAAGAAAATAAGGTACATCGCTGGTAAATAAAAGCGTACTTGGCGGGACTTTTTGTCATTTCCAACTGTGCTTAAAACACATGTTAGGGCATTTATATATTTAAAAGAGAACACCTAGGTAAAGCTAAGGGAAGGTTCTGGTTGTCTACCAAATCCTACTCCTATCACTAGTCAAATCCTAAGGTATATTTGTGGATGAATTTCTTCATCAAAGAACATTGAAGTTCAATTGTTCTGTTAAAACATCCCATTAGGTTGAAAAAGTGCTTAGGACAAGTCCTGAACATCTTTTAAATGCTTTTGGGATCATTTTGAGTTAAAGTGAATTTCATTGTGTGGATGAATGAATCATTCGGGGTTTATTTTGAGTTTTAACTCTTGCTCAGTGAACTAGGATGTTTGATTATCCTATGAGTAAAGTGACATTTCATCTGATACTTCATTTAAGAGTTATAAAGGTGATAGCCTTTAGGGTGAAATTAGTTCATTAGAAGACTTAACCATTTTAATTGAAGTTTGATTGATGATTTAAAATGATTCAATTTGGTTATAAAGATCTTTAAGTAAATTTCAGATGTTTTAAATGATTTAGATTAAAAAGGTGTTCTGAATTATTTGATTCAATTAAATTTTAATGATTTGAGTTTGTTTTAACTTAATCATAATGTTTTAGATTAATTTTTAATTCTTTAACTTAATTATAATGTTTAAATTATAAATTGTTTTAAATTGCTCTTAATGTTTCAAATTTATTTTTAGTTTTAGTTTTAATTGATTTCAAATTAATTTTAACATTTTGAGTTATCTTAATTTGACTTTAAATCGTTTTCCATTAACTTAAATACTTTAGGCTTTTAATTTAATTATAAGGTTTCAAGATTATTTCCCTTTTTAATTATTAGTCTTAGTCATCATTTTTTGGGTTCCATTAATTGAAGTTTAAGTAATGTTTGATCAATTCATTGATTGGGGATTCAGTTTTAAAGAATTAGAATCTTCCTATGTTAAAACCCATAACCTTAATGATTCATGCCTTAATTAATCTTCCAAAGTTAAATGATTCAATTAATTAAGATTTCTTCTTTAATGTTTAGGGTGATTAATGGGTTTCTACCCTTTAACCCTCTATGTTTCAATCATCCAAGAGGAAAATCAAGATCCAATATTTACCCTTCCCTTTGGTTAAGCCTAAATATTAATTAAGGTTAAAGTTCCTTAATTACCTTTATGCCCTCTTAAACTTATTCAACTCATAATTCATTAAATTAAGCTCAAATGAATTATAAATTTTTATGTCATCTCACTCACATGTCAATTAAGACATTAGAGGAGAAAAATTTGATTTTTCCATTTTCAATTTAATTTATATAATTATTTTAGTGAAAAATAAGGATTTTCAATGAAAATTCAACAACATGACCAAGATGAGGTTTCTATCCTTAACAAAATTATGGGAGGTTTCTACTAACCAGAGGACCAAGTGGACCAATTTTGGTGATTTTTTAAATTTTATTTTATTTATTATAATTATTTTAAATTTTGGGGTATTAATTAATTATAAAATAAAATTAAAGTAGAAAATTGGTTTTATATTTTTTAAAATCTCTCTAACCTTAAAGAACTCAGAGAAACAAATTTTATATTTTTCTAATTTTTCTTTGAATTTTTAGAATTATTTTGGTGAAAAGGTTGGAAAAACCATTTTTTAGTATTAAAAATTACCGTAAGCCTTGAAAATTCAATATCTTTACTTAGAAACTTGGGAAAAATATTTGGTTGGTTCCTAAGTGATTAAAGGACCAAATAAGTCATTTTTAAGAATTTTAATATTTTTATGATTTTTATAATTTTTTTAATTATTAAAATACCCAAAAATGGGTTAAAAATGAACAATTTTAATTTTCATAGACTCATTTAATACCAGAGAGGCCTCAAAAATGATTTGGTGAATTTTTAAAATTTATTTTTAAATTTTATGAATTTTTAAATTAAAAAATTGCCATGTAACTTGAATAATCCATTTAATGGGTTAAATCATTTCCAATTGACTTGAAATTTTTATGTGAGGTTCCCCTGATACTAAAGATCAATGAAGAATTAATTTTATGTCTTTTTGATGTGTGGTTGTTCCAAATTAAATTAATTTCAGTTTTAGGGTTTTAGCCAAATTAAGGTCATTTTTAATGAATTAGATCAAGCCATAATTTTCCTAGGGTCCTTTGGTCCTGAGAAACTTCTCTTAATTTTTATAGATTTTTATAATCAACATGGTAATTTTCACAATTAATTTTCAAGGAAATGACTTTGAACTTAGAAAATAGATAACTTTCCATATGCATAGCCTCTGGCCTTTAAAATTTATGAGAATGTTTCCAAGATCAGAGGCTACAAATGCCCTATGGTCTCATGCATGGTGAATTATGCAGGCTAATAGAGAATTAAAACATCTAGAACAATATTTAATTAATTAAAAATCAAAGATTCAACAAAATAACTTAATTCTTTTTCCACATTATTCTCCTCTGTTCACTGAGTAAGTGGGTATTTTTCTTCTAATTTTATGATTTTTTATGCAAAGATATGCATTTTTAAAGTTCTGGGATTTAAATAAATAGAAAATAGCCCTATGTTTCTACTTAAGTGACGCGGCGCTGTGTTATCTTAGGACTGATCAAAGCTCCACGCGGCGTGTGGTCTGCACTTTTATGTCCCGTGGTCTCATCCGGCTCCATCTCTGCCGTCCGTTCGATACACACACGATCGAACGGTCTCTGGTCATCGTCTCCTTCTGGTTCAACCTGAGAGCCGTTCACCCTAAAACCTTATGATCTTGATTGAGACTCAACCAAATCAAGCGCGGTTGGTCTCTATCGACGCGTCTAGCCTAGACGAACACATCTATGTGGCTAACATGCATTGAAATTACACAGAAGAAAATGGAGAATTGTTGGAAGCTCGAGAGGGAGAAGAGATCATTACCTTTGCTCTGAGAGGTTAAGCCTCAATCAAAGATGCTCGACAAGTTTGTTGGAGTTGTAGGAGCCTACGAATTAATCCTCTGGTCCTAGTGAGCTGCCTAGGTATGACTTTGTCCAAGCCCGATTTGGAGATCTGGCCGATAGAACAGTTGGGTGCCTGGGTGAGGGGGCTTTCACTAGGGAACTTCCTCTCTTGGTTCTAGGATGGTGTGGGTGAGTTTAATTGGATTTTGGTGGAGGTTCCAGGAGTGTCCTGTTTCTGGCCTGATTTTTGACTGAGAAATTGAGCTCAGCCAGAAGGATTTAGGGCAGGAAGACAGTGGGGCTCAAGTTCTCCTGGCTGAGAGTAGGTTTGGGAACAATTTGGGAGAGTTCTGTGAGGAAAATTTCGACACCTTTTGCGTGGTTGAAAAGAGTGCATTTTATAGAGCTCGCCGGAGAGGGGAGCTCAGGGCTAGGTAGTGAGTGCCCTGGGCCGCATAGGGTGAGGGCTGAGCAGGCCAGGTGGTTGGGGAGTAGATGGCAAACTGCCAAGGCTCAATTTTGAGTTTCAAGGATAAGGGGGAGCTTGGACGTGACTGTTTCGGTGGCTGGGGTGGCTGGACAGTCAGGCGGCTTGGCAGGCTACGGAGGAGTGGAGGAGAGTTTTAGTTCAATTAATTGGAGCAGGGAGGTTGCTTAAGGTGAGTTAGAGGATGGGATATGGCTTTAGCCTAATGGCTAGAACCATTGGTGCAAAGTGATGGACCATTGGTCCATGGCTCAAGTGACTTGGGTTGTGTCAGATCAAACCCACCCTATGAGGTCTAAGGTTGGCTGCCATGAGGTTGGTTTGATTAAATTTAGTTTGGTTGGGTTTAATTTAGGCTATTAGTTCACATGAGTTGATTTGGGTTTGAATTGGGCTAGCTTGGGTTTGGGTTTGATTAGGATCAAATTGATTGATCAAAATTGTCTAAATTATTGTCATAAAGCTTGTGAAAAAGGTTTGGAGTGAAATTGAATTGATTTGGGAAGTGTATTTTGTGGATTTTTGTGATTTGGTTAATTTGGGTCACCATGGGTTAAGTTGGATTTAGGTTAGGTTAGAGCTTTCCTAGGGATCAATTTATGGTTCAAAATGATGTATGCGGTTGTCATGAAAGGTTTAGGATAGAAATTAGGTGGAAATTTTGGGTTTAGGGGATTCAATTTAGAGAATTTAGGTCATGTGACAACCTTAGGGTAAATTTAGGGACTTTGGTTTCAAATGATTTTTCATGGAGATTCAATCAAAATTTTGTCCAAATGAATGTTTTATTTGGTATAGGAATGTGTTAGGAAGAGTTTGGAATTTGTTTTGGAGAAAATTGAGTGGCTTTGGATCAATTTAGGGTGAATTGGGTCATAAGGCCAAAATTGGGGGTTTTGGATTGAAGTTGGAATTGAATTCAAATGTGAACCAAATTTGGCTTGGATTTGATTTAGATTAGTATTAGGGATGTTTAATTGAAGTTTAGAATTGAATTTGAAAGAAATTGGGGTAAATTGGGTTGATTTGATTTGACATTGGGCAATTTGGGTTAAGTAAGCCACGTTGGGATTTTGGGTTGAAAGTGGGTTAATTTGGAAAAATTGGCTTATAGTGTAGTAGAACAAAATAAAATTAGGAATATTTGGGATTTTTTGGAATTTTTTAGGATTTTTTTGAAATTTTGGAATTTCAGGCAAAAAAATGTATTTAGGGTATTGGGAGGTTATTTGGAGTGTATTGGGGTATTTTGGTGGATTTAAGAGGTGAGAATTGTTTTGAAATGAGTTTTAGGAAATTTGGAAATTTCAGATAATTTTTGGAAAAATTTTGGATGATTTGGTAGTTGTAAGGGCAATTTAGGTAATTTTTGGTGAGTTTAGGAACCCAATGTCAAAACCTTAAATTTTGGCAAAATGAGGTGGGCTTCAAATAGGGAAGGATGGGACCATTTTAGTGGGGTAAAGATTGAGTAAAACTAATTTTTAATGGAATTAGGGTTTAGAAATATGAGCCATGGAGTTAGCTATGTCCAAACGCTTTGGGACCAAGTATAGCCAAAAGGTGACCACTTTATGACCCTTCACATATTGACCATAGCCATCTTAATCAGAAACCAGTGGCTTTGGTTCAATTATGTGAGTTTCTTGAAGGGTAAAAGGTAAGGGTTTAAGGTTTGGGTTAAATGGCTTAGGGGTGTGTGTGTGCGCAAGAGAAGCTCATGTCACCCAAGGTTACCCTAAGTCCAAGCACTCCTATAGGAACTCACTATTGGTTTTCCATATGGTGGTATTAACCTTCCAAGGTAATTTAGAGTTTCGTAACCATCCAAGTGGAGTCCTAAGAGGAGTCAAGGAGTGGTTAAAAATTTATAAAGGGTGGGTCCCAAGTCTAGTCCTCTAGGATAGTCAAGGAGAAGTTCTATGGCTAGATCCTAAGCACTAAGAGGAAGAAACAGACCTCACTAAAAATGAGGTCAACAAATGGACCCCCAATAGGTGTGGTGTGCTGACCAAGCACACCATATGTATTGGAGTTGACCGAAGAGATCAACAAACCAACGCTAAGAATTCAAGTCCACACACTTGGAACAAAACAGAGAAAGAGTAGAGGAAGTTTCCGCTGGGGAGTATCTGGTGAATCTCCAAAGCTGAAGATTCCAGGACTCTTGCTGGGGATTAAGAGGGTAAGTATCAATTTGATTGAATTCGAGTTTGATTGATTGAAGTTTCAAATTTTAATTTTAATTTTAATTTTGAGTTTTGAAATTTTGAATGATTGAAATTGATTTGAGAGTGTAATTGAAGTTTGGTTTATAATTAGTTTTGAAGTTGATTAAATTTCAATTTTAGATTTTGAATTTGTGATTTGAATTGATTTGAGATTGGAATCGAAAGGGAATTTGGAGTTGACCAAAGTAGAGTTTAAATTGGAAAAGGGTAAGGACTGGAACTTGGGTACCAACCTGAAGCGAGAATCAGAATTTAGGTACGTATCTCAGAAAAGGTGGGATTCAGAATTTAGGTACTGTTCTCGGGAGGGGAGAATCAGAATTTAGGTACTGAACACAGAAAGAGAGAATTGAAATTCAGGTATCAATCTCAGAGAGAGAGTCAGAATTTAGGTACTGACCTCGGAGGGTGAGAGTCAGAATTTAGGTACTGACCTCGAAAAGCAGAAAACTGGAATTTAGGTACCAGTCTCGGAAAGATAGTCAGAATTTAGATACTGACCTCGGAAGGTGAGAGTTGGAATTTAAGTACTGACCTACGAAAGGAGAGAACTGAAATTTAGGTGTCAGTCTCGGAAAGAGAGTCGAAATTTTGGTACTGACCTCATGAAAGACTATACCAGCTCGGGCTACTGTTTAAGACAATACATATGATCTGAATCTAGTCGAGGAAATGAATACCATTCAGGTCATTGCGTCAATCCTCTAGATGGGAATCAGAATTTGGGTACTGACCCCGAGATAGACTATACCAGCTCGGGCTACCATTTAGGACATTATGTTCGATCTGGATCTAGTCGAGGAAATGACTACCATTCAAGACATTACGTCAATCCTCAGGATGGGAATCAGAATTTGGGTACTGACCCCGAGATTTCGGGAGTGTGGAAAAATTTCTCGGATAGAATGCGAGATTGGCGGTCACCGAGGTTAGGATGCCTTGTTGGTCTTATACCCAAGTCAGAGGATTAGAATGCAGAAAAGTTTCTCGGATAGAATGCGAGGTTGGTGACTCAGAGAATATGATGCCTTGTCGGTCTTATACCTAGCTCTGAGGATTAGAATGCGAAAAAGTTTCTCGGATAGAATGCGAGGTTGGCGGCTCAGAGAATAGGATGCCTTGTTGGTCTTATACCTAGATCAGAGGATTAGAATGCGTAAAAGTTTCTCGGAGGTTGGTGACTCAGAGAATATGATGCCTTGTCGGTCTTATACCTAGCTCAGAGGATTATAATGCAGAAAAGTTTCTCGGATAGAATGCAAAAATTTGTTGGAAATTTAGTGGAGAGAATCGAAATTTGAGTATTGATCTCAAAATGAGAGCTGGAATTTGGGTACCAGCCTCAGAAGGATGGAAACTGGAATTTGGGTACCGATCCCAAAAGTTGGTATTTGATTTGTGAAGATTATGTGGAAATTTTAGTGTAGTAGAAGGTTAAAATGAGACGTGAAAGTGTTTCACATCCCGAAAGAGCTGATCAAAGTTTTTTTGTTTGGTGGAGGACATGAATCCATGCCATCAGAACCAAATCAAAAATTTCATGTTTCTGTGTCAGTAGACTCAGTCGACCTTCTCAAAAGAGGAAAGAAATCCCGGAGAGTCGAAAAAGATTTTGAGTACAGCTGGAGGCTGGGGGTTTCAGATTCGGAATTTGTTTTCATTGTTCTTCTGGTTTTAGTGATTTGATTTTGTTTTGATCTTTAAATTTTGTTTCGATTGGAATTTCATTTTGATTTAGATTTTCATTCATTTCTTTTGTTTAAAATTTGAAATTTTGAGTTGATTTACTTTGAGCTTTGGTTTCGTATCTTATTTAGATTTTGAATTTGATTTTTTATTTTATTATTATATTTTTTTATTGGATTTAGATGTATTCCAATTTTTTTTGTTTATTACATTTCATTCAAATCGTTCTTCATTCAACTTTTCTTCAAATCGAGTCAAACTCATATTTAGTGGCGTTTGCGGTCAATTGCACAAAATTAAAGGCAAAATACGACATAGTCGTTTCTACTAAAATGTCAAGAATACATTATGTGATTTCACCAAAACATTTTTGATGATGTCTTCTTGAAAAAAAAATTTTACAAGATCCATGTATATTTGAACCCAAACTGTACTGATATCTTCATGTTCTTTGACAAAATTATCCGTTTGATTCATCCATGTATTAAAAGTAAATTGCATAGGTAATAACATCACCTTCTAAGTCACTTTCCGGAGGAGAATCCCACGTAAATGTGCTTTAGAGGTGTGCTACCACTATGTACCTTACAACTCGTAAGGCTGCAAATTTTCTAATTCTGGATCTGGCTGGAAGTAGAATGGAATCTTGATTTCATCCATCCTCCTAAAGGTGATGGAGACTAGCTGGTAGGGAACTCCTGGTATGCAGTGCTTCACCACATCTGCACCATTTCTTTGCAGTATAAGGATAAAGTCTACTGGTAGAGGTATCTCTACTAGCCCTCGGAATTCTTCGGGGTTGATTATCCAGTTCTGTCTCGAACATGATGTTGCATTGGTTAATGAAGGAAATGGTGCAAAAGGGACTCACAAAATCGTGATGATCCACGTGAGGTGGAATGCAATCTCCTTCATCATAAATATTGATGATGCATCTATTCGGTATGTAGTCTGCGGGCAAAACTTGCCAAGCCACTATTCTTTTTATCATTTTCTTGATTAAATCGGGCATTAGATCTACTTCATAGTGGCGGAGTATCCCCGGTGGGTTTCCTCTCTTATTATCAGTGAAGTTGTAGCAGCATCTGAACGGGATTGTAATCCTCTCCTTGCCTCGTTTCCATTTCTGCGGCTCAGAGTAGGTCGTGCTCCGCAGTTGTCCTACATGGCCTTGCTTCTTTAGCTCAAAGATGTAGTCCACAATCTCACTCTGCTCGTAGTAAGAGAACAAATCAGTATGCAATTCTAGTCCCTCCAGGATATTTACATACTTGTTGAGCTCAATTTTGATGAGGTCTTTCGCTTCTCTCTTTAGTACTTATGATCTAGCCTTAGGCTTTTCCTTTGACTAATCTTAAAGGACTAGAAATGGAACCCACCACTTAGAAATTCAAACACCTCTTAACTCCCTGCAAACCCCACAAGCTTGATTGTAGACCCCTAATCACCTAGAGGGTTGAAATCAAATGTGGAGGTTTAAAGGATGAGTTCCCTATAGGACTCTTTGGCCTTAGGACTACCGTGGAAGGCCTGGTCGGGTGAGGGTTGACTTGCACATACACTACACTCTCATACACATTCCAAGTCCTAAAACTACAATCTCACCCAACTTGACTTCCTGACTCATGTAGGTAATTCACATGGATGGTCCTTAACCCCTAAGCCCCTAGCTAAGAGGGTTAGGAACAACATAGCGAATGCCTAAAATGAGTCCTCTCATGGCTCATGTGGGTTTAATATGAATTCATGGCTCAACCAAAGTGATTCCATTTTGCTCAAATTTGATCAATCTTCATTTTTCCAAAATTTCAATTTTTGACCCCCCGGGCCCTACACCTACTAAACCTACCAAAAGCCCTTGAAACTACCCAAAATCTACAAAATCACCTAAATTACCCAAAATTCCTCAAAATCAATCCTAAACATTTCCCCCCACTCAAATTGATCATCCATAGCCAAAAAATACCAAAAATTCCAGAAGTACACCCCAATACCCTCCAAATACCCAAAATGCCCTTCTTAGCCCAAAAATCCAAAAATTCAGAAAATTCCCAAAAAATTCCAGAAACTCCCAAATATTCCCAATTTCATTTTGTTCAACTACACCATGGGCTGATGTTGTCAATTTAACTCACGTTTACCAAAACCCCCAATTTGACCCATTTTAAACCCAAGTGAACCCAATGTCAAACCAAACCACTTCAATTGACCTCAATTTTGGTCCAATTCAATTCTAAACTTCAATTCAACATCCCCAATATCAATTTATACTAAATTTAAGTCCAATTTGATTGAAATTTGAGCCCAATTTCAATTTGAAGTCTAAGGCCCAATTTTGGCCCATGACCTAAACCTAGCTCAAACCCATCCAATTCAACTCCAATTGGCCCCAAATCTTCTCTAAAACCTTCCTAACACCCCCATAAACAAAAAAACTAACTTTATTTGCCCAAAATTTGAACCTAAACTCCACCCAAACCTAACCTAAAACCAAAATCCCTTAAATTGACCTAAGCCCAAACCTAACCCAAATGGGCCCAAATCCCAAAATTAGAGCCCAACCAAAGTTGGAAACTCTTCGTGAAACTCCCATGAACATTTCTCAACATTAATTTTACATCAAATCCAACTTTAGCCCAACCTTAACCCAAGTTAGCCCAATTTGAACCACTTTGGCTACTTTGCCAAAAGACCCACATTAAACCCAATTCAATTCAAAATCACTTTAAACTTGTTCCAAACCACTCATGACACCTCCCTAAACTAAACCCAACATTTATTTGGCATGGTCCTTCACAAAACTTTCATCCAAAAGTCCATTTTAAAATCCAAAAGCCCACTTCCCTAAATCACTTTAAAAGCCCATCTAAAACCATTTCAAAGAGCCAAAAATCTATCCTAAAGCCCATATGACATTTCATTTGCCATCCATTTAATCAAAGTCATTCCCTAAGTTCCAATCCCATCATCAAATGATTCCAAATCAAGACTCATGCCAAATCACCCCTAAATGCCAAAAATCCCAAAATCCCTTTCTCATGCAAGTAAGCCAAGCCATTCCCAAGCCATGAGCAAGCTTTGAAGCCATGCACAAGCCACATGAAGCCATGGGAATCACTTTACACATCATCATACCATTAATTACTAAAGGAGGAGCCTCTTTTAAACCCCCTTAAAAAGGTTTTAAACCTTTTAATGCTTCACCTTAATCCATGATTATTCCAAATATTCATGGATGGTGACTTCACTATCCTTTCCTAGCTGACTCATCTGACCTCCCTCAGTCCAAATCAGTCCCTTGGTGGGTGCACCAAACCCACATACATGAGTTGACCAAAATCAAGACAAAATGACCCTTACCCCCATGCCATTTTAATCAAACCTCCTTACATATGGCAATAGCCAATTGCTTGCACCAAACCCCAGCCCTGACCTCACTGGTCAAGATAGTGACCAATGCCTGGCCGGCCAGCCACCACAGTCGCCAGAAAACGCATTGGCCGAAAGCTCCATGTGAGCCAAACTTTCCAATTCTCCCTTGCTGACTTGTCTCAACCCAAATGGACAACATAGCTGTTCTTCTCCTCCCCTGAGCAGCTGATCCCAGCCTCCAATTGCCCCTGGGAAGCCCTCCAGCCATGCCTATTTAAACACCACCACCTCTCGGCCAAAATGAAGAGTTGAACTAGACCTTAAGGAAACTCTGCCAAAATTGCTCCAGGACCTTCTCCTAACCCAGAGCAGTTGATCCCCAGTGTTCCTTTGCCCTAATCCCCATTAACAGAGCTTAATTTCTGAGTTGAAAATCCACCCAAAAAATGGGACACTTCACCACAGTGAGCCAATCTCCAAATTGATTGGTCCTACACCTTCAACAGACCAAGAGGAGAAGTTCCCCAACAAAAGCCCCCTCACCAGGCTAGCCATTGCTTCCAGCCTCCAAGCTTTGAGATCGGCCTTGGTCACTTTCATAACTAGACAATTCCCCAGGGCCAGGGACTTCATCTGGAGCTTGCCTGGACTCAATCGAAGGTGACACAACTCTCAGATCGAAGCTTCACTTCTCTAAGGAAAGGTATGAACTCACTCTTCCTCTCGAGTTTCCAGTGATTCTCCAATTTAGTTAAGTTAATTTCATAGCCTATAAACTGTATGGATGTGTTCGTCTCTTCAAGACAAATCTATAGAGCATAAGAATACGAAATTCCATTGAGAATCGAGTGAGATCTTAGGGTTTTAATATGGACAGTCACGGGTGCACACTAGTCGTAGACAATGACCGAGAGCCGTTGGATCACGCGTGTATCGAGCGGACAGTTCAGATTGCACCGGACCAGGGAATGTTACATGAACCGCAGGCCCTTGGAGCGCTGAGTCGGATGACGGCGTCAAGTAGGAATGCGCCGCGTGGGCTTTCGGAGCTGCCGATGTTGCGCTGGCGCCATGTGGATAAGTAGATAAATAGGTTATTTTTGAATTATTTAAATGCCCAAAACTTCCAAAAAATATCTTTGCATAGAAAAATCACAAAAATAAAATAAAAATACCCTCTTGCTCAGTGAATAGAGAAGAATAGTGTGGAAAAGAAATCAAATTAATTGGATGAGTATTTTATTATTAATAATTTATTAACTGATTTCAGTATTTTGATTCTTCATTTGCATAGACAATTCACCATGGCATGAGACCATAGGGCTTTTGAAGCCTCTGATCTTGGGAACATTCCCTAAATTTTTCAAGGTCAGAGGCCATCTCTGTGAAAAGTTATTGAATTTTCAATTTCATGTCACTGTTTTAGGTATTTTAATTTCAATAATTAGCATGTTGTGAAATAAATTCTAGGAAAATTTGGTGATATTCCTTAGGACCAGAGGACCCTATGAAAAATATATTTTGAGTTAATTCATTCATAATAACCTTAATTGGCCTAAACCCCTAAAATTGAATTTGAATTAATTAAGGATAACCACACATCAAATTTACTTGAAAATAATTCTCCACTGATCTTTAGGATCAGAGAGACCTCATATAAAAATTTGAAATCAATTGGACTTGATTAACCCTACCAAATGGATTAATTAAGCCTCATAAGCAAATTGGAACTTTAAAAATTCATAACTTTAAAAATACTTTTCAAAATTCACAAAAATGGTTTTAGGGTTTTTAGAATATGAGGGGAGTTTAGGAAAATTAAAATTGGAATTTTCTAAAAAAGTTGATTTTTCATAGCATTTTAATATTTTAATAATTAAAAAATAATAAAAATCATAAAATATTAAAAATCATAAAAATGTCACATTTTGATGCCTAATTACTTAGGAACAAACCAAATATTTTTCCTAAGTCCCTAGGGTAAGATATTGAATTTTAAAGGCTTAATGTAATTTTTAATATTAAAAAATGAGTTTTTAACCTTTTTCACTAAAATAATTCTTAAAAATCAAAGAAAAATCAGAAAATTATAAAATTTATTTCTCTGAACTTCTTGAGGTTAGAAAGATTTAAAAAAAATATAAAATCTATTTTTCAACTTTAATTTTATTTTATAATTAATTAATACTCTAAAACTCAAAATAATTATAATAAATAAAATATAATTCAAAAAAATCACCAAAATTGGTTCAAGTAGTCCTCTGGTCATTAGAAACATACCATAATTTTTTTAAAGATAGAAACCTTTCCTTGGTCATGTTGTTGAATTTTCTTTGAAAACCCCTATTTTCTACTAAAAATAATTATATAAATAAATTAAATTCAGAAAAATCACATTTTCTCCTCTAATGTCTTAATTGGCATGTGAGTGAGGTGACATAAAAATTTCAAATTCATTTGAGCTCAATTTAGTGAGTTATGAAATAAATAAGCTTAAAAAGGCATAAAGGTAATTAAAAATTTTAACCCTTAATTAAACTTTAGGTTTAATCAAAATGGGGGGGGGGTAAAATATTTGATTTTAACTTTCTCTTGGATGATTGATACTTAGGAAAATTAAGGGGTAGAAACCCACTAAACATTTTGAAAATATCAAAAATGAAACTTTAATTAATTAAATAATTTAAATTTTGGAAAGCATATATTTAAATTTGGCTCATTAAAATAGGGATATTATTAAGAGAATATTTATTCTTTAATTTAAAAATCCTTAAATAAGTCACTTTAAAAATATTTAATTCCTAATTTAAAATTAAAATAATAATTCAAATTGATAATTAAAATTAACAATTAAAACTAAAATTAAAACTAAATTAAATTAAATTAAATTAAATTAAAACTAAAATTAAATTAAATTAAATTAAATTTAAATTGAATTAAAATTAAATTAAATTAAATTAAGTTAAATTAAATTAAATTAAATTAAATTAAACTAAAATTAAATAAAATTAAAATTAAATTGAATTAAAAATTAAATAAATTTAAATCAAATTAAAATTAAAAAAAATTAAATTAAAATTAAATTGAAATTAAATTAAATTAAAATAAAATTAAAATCAAATTGAATTAAAATCATTTAACAACAGACCTAAATGAAATCATTAAGAATTAAATCTAAAATAATTTTAACACAATTCCAAACTTAAAATTATTAATTAAAACCTCATTATTAAATTAAAACACTTTAAACCATTAATTCAAACTTTTAATTAAGAATGATTAAAATTCTCGATAAACCAACTTGCCCTTAAAGGCTTTAATTATTATTACTCTTAAATAAAGTATTAAGTGAGATGTCACTTCATTCATCAGGTAATCAAATACCTAAATTCACTGAGCAAGAGACAAAGTTTAACTAAACTCCTGGATGATTAATTCACCTGTACAACTAAATTTACTTGGACTCAAAACAATCCCAGAAATATTGAAAAGATGTTTAGGACTCGTCCAAAGCACTTTCTCAATATGACGGGATGTTTTAGAAGAACAATTGAATTTAATTATTCTTTGATGAAGAAAATCATCCATAAACTAAACACAAGAACCTAGACGTCATAGGAGATGACTAGTTATAGGATTAGGAATTTGGTAGATAACCAAAACCCTCCCCTTAGCTTTACCTAGGTACTTGTTGAAATATTTAAATGCCTTAACATGTGTTTTAAGCGCAGCTTGAGATGACGGGAAGACCCTCCAGGTACGCTTTTATTTAATTGTAATTTACTTTATTGCAATTTACTTACATGCACTGTACTTTACTTTTCTTGCATGTTAAATAAGATTGTTGCATGAAAACCAAAACCATTAGGATAGTCCCTAAACTGAAACCAAAACTAAATTAAAAGTCATTACAAGATAAAATTCACCGCCACAATATTTCAAAATATAAAACAACTCAAAATTTAATTACAAAAGAACAACAAAACTACAATTGCAACTAAATTAAAACGTCTCGTTGAATAATTGGGAATACCTCGGATGATGTAACCCACGTGTTGCTAACGGGATTTCCCATGGTCTAAATGAAAGTGTGGAACTCATTCAGTTGAGTTTAGCAAATTCATCTGGACTAAGTGAATTCAATGAAAATAACGGTGCTGGGATGACGGAACCGTGGGATCTTAATCTGTTCTGTTTAATCAACTTTAAGATTTATTTTAATTAAAACACTAAAAAAAGCACTTGGATTTTAAGATTTTCTCTAAACCAAAATACTTCTCACATCTCCTGATTTATGACTTCTAAAACTAAACCTCTACAACAACTAGGAGCTCGGAGCATGGTGGGCAGCACGACCATCGTCATCAGCAAAACTTGAATCTACTTCAGCAAAACTTTCCTTAGAATTAAATAACCAAGCCGTAGGACTTTGAGGTAGTTTTCCTAGTGCAACATAAATCCTAAATTCTTTGTTAGGCATTTGCATGATCATGTCATGTAAATTAAGTCCTAATCGGTCTTATGATTCCGAGGTAGTTGTTTGGTACGACATAAACCCTCACATCTTCGAGGCTATTTGTATGATTTTATGATACAAATATAAGTCTTAAATAAATAAAATTGGCAGGATTGCAACATTAAATAATTTTCTTAAACTCGAAGCCAAACAATAAGATAGTTTGGGATGTTGCCAAGATTTTTTCTTGGATCCTCAGCTTCTCCTACTTCTCTTCATTTGGACTCCTGAAAATAACTGTTCCAAATTTGATCCATTCCCTATTGAAATTCCCAAAATTCAATCCTTTGAAAACCTTAAACTTTGAAATTCTTGAGAGCAAAACCACTGATCATTATCGAGAGTTTTCTTGAGTGTCTTCGGACATTTAAGATGTAATTAACTATAGGGGCTTGGCCTTATAGGGAACTTTCCCAGGTAATATAAACCCTGCTTAATTCCTTTATATTAAGCAGGGGAACTTGTCGGCTTATAAAATTGGTTCGCAGACCAAAAAGATGTCGCAAATTTTTTTAGTTTATTTAATCGAGCCCCATCATCAAGCAGTGTGTCTATTCCTCGGGATAAATACACGTTTTGTGGTGCGGTGTTCGTTTATATAAACTATTCAGAATGTGAGATCAGTTTGATTTCATATCTTAAAATTTTCAAACTTAAAATTATTTTCAAAATCAAATGCTACTTTCTAAATTATATATATATATATATATATATATATATATATATATATATATATAAATCAAATTCAAAATCTAAAATTCGCCGACAATTTCTGTAGGTGACCCTTTTTTTAAAAATATAACACACAACCTAAAAATATGCCGAGAATTTCTGGCGACTCCGCTGGGGACTAGTTCCTCTCTCCATTTTGATCAGATGGTTTTGCTTTCGTAAATCAGTAGCAAGTTCATGTCCCTAGTGGACCAAACTACTATTATTCCGTTGAAATACCACGTTCATTTCTGTCTTGAGCGGGTATAGTCAACTCTCTCGGATTTAGGAGCCATTGTTTAGACACCCTTAAACAGAGAGGTTTCGAGATCCTTTTACCTCTTTTCTGAGGTGGGGTGGACCCCCAATAGGTGTTAGTTTAGGAGTGGTCCTTCGAGTTTAGAAGTCTTGCATAAGACTTTCTCTTCCTTTCCAATTTTAAATCAGGCCCTTTACCTTTTCTACAACCCTTTTTCCTTTAATCGTTTTGTTTCTAACAAACAAACCTTCTAATAAACAATCTCTTTTAAAAATCACAAATACACTAAGATAAACGAAAATGTGTTCGGACTCTTTTTTTCATCCTAAACTTTATGACAAAAGAAGCATAATTCTGGACTGACATTCGGAATCTGCCCTGCAGAAAATGACTGCCCCAAAGCTAATCTTCTCCTTCACCAATGGAATGGACTTTGCTGTTTACAAGGATGAGCTGCCCGACAATGGGATCATCCGTTTCGGACAAGGGTTCGACAACACAGATATCAAGTGTGCTGATGTCACTCTCTTCACATTAATGGACAAAGTGTCAGAAACTGAAGAGCCCGTGATTGAGTTCAATCTGAAATCGACTCAAGAATTCCCTCCCCTGCAAAGGATTCCAGCTGAGAAGAGTACTACTTTTCATAGGAGGACTGTTGTCTCTACCCCCACTGGTCTAGTCATCTCTGCACCTACCTCGACTTCTGCCAAACTGAACGGGAAGGAAATCCAAGTTTGTGATGAGCCTGTCATCGTGGAGGGTACAGATTTTGCTACAATAATAGCTATTTTTGAGATTGGGTCCAGTTCAAGAATTACACCCCTAACTCGGACTCAAAGGAGAAATAGAAGCAGAAAGATCGCCAAGAAAGCCGTAGCCGTCGAAGTTGCTTTTCTAGAAGAAATTCCCGAGGAAAGAGAAGAACCGCCCGAGTATATACCTCTGTTGGAAGGGAGCAGGTTTCACCCTCTCTCTGCCGCATTAGATGAAGAGAATGTCTATAAGATCGCCGCTGCATTACCCCGACCTGCGTACTACAACAATTACAAAAGGAAAAGGGTTAAGACTACTCCATTGACTCGGCTGCAAGCTGTGATAGAAAGATTGGCGAAGAAAGAAAGATGCCCTGTGTCAGAAATCTTAAGAAGGATAGGATGGGTGCCAGCTAAATCCCGCCTCGAACCGCGAATAGAGCCTGTTGCTTCCCTAGAGAAACCAAAGAAGAAAATAAAAGCCAGTCCACCTGTTGTTGTATCGGGTCTACAAATTAGGGAGGATACCACGTTCCAGCATATAGCCGACAGACCATCCAGTTCTAGGCTTCCGGCTGCAAGAAGGATGGTATGGCGACCTACTACTGGCGAGTTAAGACCAAAACAATGCCCTGAGAAGAAAAGTTTCGTTAGGAGACTTGAATCAGAAGAAAGTGCTACTGCAATAAAGGGGACTCCCGGGAAGGAAGTTCAACAACCATCGCAAGACGACTGCGAGACCGTGCGGAAAAGGCCATTAGAGGATGCCATGGACAATTTAAGGACCAATATCCGACGGTTAGCAAAAGAAAGAGAAGAAGAATTAGGAGATGAAGTTGACTCATCCGAGTTCATGGATGAGGAGTATGTCGAGATCAACATGGTTGAGACACGAGCATCGTCGGCTTCACAAGGTGCTCCGGCAGCTGCGGAAAGAGATGAACCAGAGGTGTTGAGAGCACAGATTCGGGAGAGAGATGACACAATTTTCCAAATGGCAAAGAGGATGGAAGAGTTGGCTGCTGCCTTAGCCACTCTCCAGAGTCAGGTACAACCTCAAAAAGAAACACCCCCAGAAATTATCCATATTGCAGATGGAGGAAAAGAAATCACATCCTTCAACGGAGACGAACAACCAAAGAAAGATCCTGCATAAAGCATGATTCCAGAAAAGGACATTAAGAGCATGGTAGAACAGCAGGTGCGAGAGGCCCTAAAACAATCCAAGAGCGGAGCATCTATTCAGAGGGGTAAACCTTACCCCGAAGAGTTTGATGCAGTCCAGTACCCGAAAGGCTTCGTACCACCTATGTTTAAAACTTTTGATGGAACAGGAAATCCCCGGCAACATGTTGCACATTTTCGTGCTAGTTGCTGCAATGCCGGTGGGAGTGACGCTTTACTCTTCCAACGGTCTGTCAGCGACTTATCAGGGATTGCCTTCGACTGGTACGCAGAATTGCCGAACGGTTCAGTAAAGACCTTTTCAGAACTAGAAAATCTCTTCGTGAAACGATTTGCCGGAGCTCAACACCACATCACTATCGGCGATCTAGTGGTGGAGCAACAAAAGCCGAACGAGACTTTTGTGGATTACATACTTCGATGGAGAAACTTAAGCAGTCGACATCCTACTTAAAAGTATCCATGGCCCGATAGCACATCTCTTTAAAGGGTTTACAATCAAGACTTTTGAGAAGTTGCTTAGCAAGGCCGGGAGCTTGCAAGAAGAGGCAAAGCGAGTTAAGTTTCGTAGACAAGACCGATAAGCAGAAGCTCGTGAAAACATTTGAAAAGAAATCTGAATCGTCACTGCGAGTAGATAAGGGCAAGCGACCGCTTCGGATACGATCGAGCGGCCACATCCTAGTTATCAACCTCCACAACGGACTTATCAGCAACCTCAGCAGAGCTATCAACAACCTCAGCAAGGCTATCAGCAACCTCGTCCGAGCTATCAGTCATCTCAGCATTATGAATAACCGCCTCGTTCATCGCGTACCTTAAGAGAACTCCTAAATAAAGAATATCCATTCAAAATTGAAGCAGTAGCGAAGATGTTCTGCAGCTTAATGAAGACATTGGATTTTCAGCTGCCAGAGCCTAAGAAGCCGGAAGAACTCAATAAGAAAGATCATTCGAACTATTGCCCTTACCACCAGATGCTCGGACATAAGATAGAGGATTACATCACTTTCAAGAGTTGGCTTGATGACAATCTCCAGAAAGGGAACATAATGATCCCAAAGGAATACATGAAGGAACCCCAGAAATGAGGTTCTGTCAATGTTCTTTCAATGGATCCCTTTGTTCCGATAAACCTTTACACGATCGATGATGGATGGAGTACCGTCTGGATGAAGTCATCAAAAAAAATTTTGGATCACATCCAAACCGCTTCGGTACACGCTTCAGCTCAAAGTTTGAAACCTATCGAGCCGGCACTATCACTTGCGATTGACGAACTGCCCTAGAAGGAGGAGAAGATCATGGAAGAAAAGAAGACCGAGTCTCCGAAGAGTAGACTAGGGGCTGCTTATCCTAGGATAGTTATTTCCGATTCGGGAGAGAAATCCCTCAAACTCCTGACTCTGTATGATTATCTGCTCGCCTCGGCGAGATCTTATAATGATAAGGGTTATGGCGTTGGCTACGTTTTGACTGTTTCTAACGATTACGTAACTAGCGACAACCGATTTAATCCGGATCTTGATTCCAATACAAATAACGATTCTCAAATCATATATAACCTCGACGACTACGACGAACAAGATGTTCATAAAGGAGGCTATGAAAGCTCGACAAGCAACGAGTCCATTTGTGAATTCCGAGGGGCTCCGATCATGATAGAATTAGAACCATCAGACACTGAAGCAACTTCAGAAGAGCCGGCTTGTTGCAATTCAAGAGGATACACCGCAGATTCAACACCAAATTCGAAGAAATAACCGAAGTAAATTTAAGAAGTGGAAAAGTTCTACCCCCAAGAATGGGTCCAAAGGATAAAGGAAAGCAGGTGGTTGATCAGGAAGAGCCAATCCCAGCAGAGGAACTGCCCATTCGGGAAGAAACCGAGGAACATGGTAATAAAGTAGACTACAACGTGCTAGCCCATCTTAGGAAACTACCAGCTAAACTAAGTATATACTACGCTCTGATCGTGTCAAAGGAAATGAGAGAGGCTCTGATCAAGGCTTTACTTGATCCAGAGATTTGTTTAACCCCAATGGCCGGTAATTCCTTCGACGAGGTTTGCTCGTTAAGAGAACAACGAGGTGTTACCTTCACGGACAATGATCTATTACTGGGAACAGCAGATCACAACCGATCGTTATACATTTCAGTCACTATTGGAAAGTTTACGCTCTCCAGAGTGTTGGTTGATCCGGGAGCATCAATCAACATAATGAATCTTTGGACGCTAGCATATTTGGAAGTTGATGCTCGCGAGCTTGAAGCAGACAAAATGCTATTAAGAGGTTTCAATCAAAAAGGAGAAAGAGCTCTTGGATCGATAACATCATTAATGAAGACCGGTGATTTAGCAAAGACAACCGCAAAATTCCACACAATTGATTCTGAGACATCGTTCAATGCTCTACTGGGTCGACCGTGGATCCATGAAAATCGGATGGTACCGTCGTCTCTACACCAGTGCATAAACTATTAGGAAGGAGGGGAGCAGTGTATCAAAGGTGATTTGCAACAGTTCCCCGTGCACGAAATTGGAATCATGAAGATGCAGCCTACTACGCGCCTCTGAAGAAAACAATCTTTTCCAGAAATACCATACCAAATGAAGCAAAAGAGATTCAAGATGATGAAGAACCTGAAGTTTTAGTGCAATAATTACTCACCACTCCCTTACGACAAGATGGTGAAGATTTCTCTAGAACTCGCACCCGAGGTCGAGGTCGGGGACGAGGACGTGGAAGAAATGTTAGAACAGTTGGACAGAAGAAACCGATCATCGATGTTGATTGGGAGAACAGTTCCGAAGAAGAAGAAGAAATCAAGAAAGAATCAGCAACAATAAATCAGAAGAAACCACAGTTTAAGATCTCGCTCGAAGATGAAAGAAATGAAGAATACAAATCAATGTATGAGAAGATTAACTATTATGTACATACTATGACCCTGACCCCGATCTATTCTAGTAAGATTGAGGGTATGGTGGTCAAGGAAGTACATGGTGGTGGTGTTAAACCAATCAAGTTTTGCCATGGTGCTTCTTCTTCCAATACTGAAAAAGATGTACAATTTGAAGATGTTACTTCATCTGAATTAATGGAATTACCTTTTGAGTGGTATTCTCCCTGTGTTCAAAATTTAATTCAACGTGGTGTCTTACCTCGAAAATGGACAAAAGACCGATCACAACACTTTGAAAAATTATGGAATAATGCCAGTCGGCCTCCCAATTCAAAACATGGTCTCGGATTCGGCACAGTAGGATCAGTTGACGATACGGGATTTTGCTTGGTTGTCACTTGCGAACCTAATGAAGACTGCTTGGAAGCCTCAGAAGATCTTGAAGATCTACCCATCGGCGACGCTCCACCAGAATTCGAAGATGAAATCAAATCTACAGTAGACGAGTTAACAGAAGTTAACTTATGTATTAGCGAAGAGCCTAAGCCTACCTTTGTTAGCTCCTTACTCAATAAAGAAGACTCCGAAAACATAATCAAGATATTAATGGAATTCAAGGACTGTTTTGCTTGGAGTTACGACGAAATGCCAGGATTAGCTCCAGAAGTCGCAGTTCACAAGTTAGGAGTAGATCCTACTTCCGTTCCAGTCATACAAGCTCCCGGAAGAATGTGTCTAGAAATTGAGCAACAAGTAATAACTGAAGTTAAGAAGCTAATAGACGCTAAATTTGTCCGTGAAGAACAATACCCTACTTGGCTAGCCAATGTGGTACCAGTTAGAAAGAAGAATGGTCAAATCAGAATTTGCGTAGATTTCGGAGATTTAAATAAAGCATGTCCAAAGGATGAATTTCCACTATCAATCCTGGAACTGATGATCAACATTGCTTCAACACATGAAATCTTCTCTTTCAATGATGGATCATCAGGATACAACTAGATAAAGATGGCACCAGAAGACGAAAAGCTTACGACATTCAGAATGCCGATCAGAGTGTATTGCTACACAGTAATGCCATTCGGAATAAAGAACGCAGGAGCAACATACCAAAGAGCGATGATGAAGATTTTTGATGATCTCATTCACAACCAAGTCGAGTGCTACGTGGATGATGTGGTCATCAAAAGTAAACTGAAAGAAGATCACCTATATGATTTAAGAATTATTTTCGAGCGACTAAGACGATACAATCTTAAGATGAATCCCTTAAAATGCACCTTTGGCGTTACCTTCGGGAAATTCTTAGGATTTGTTGTCCGACATCGCGGGATTGAAATCGATCCGGAAAAGATTAAAGCTATTTTAGAAATGCCTCCTCCCAAAACTTTGAAACAACTACGATCATTTCATGGGAAGTTGGCATATCTTCGACGCTTTATCTCAAACTTGTCAGGTAGGTGTCAGCCCTTCTGGGCATTAGTTAAAAAGGATGCCAAATTCGTTTGGGATGAGAAATGCCAGCGGGCTTTCAAGGACGTTAAGCAATATTTAATGACACCTCCTATCTTAGCAGCCTCAGTCTCAGGTAGACCGTTGATACTTTATACCGTGGCTCTAGATGACTCCCTTGGAGCCTTGCTAGCCCAGGTTAATGATGAGGGAAAAGAAAATGCTCTCTAATACTTAAGCCATCGTCTAATCCCGACGGAAGTAAAGTATCCTTCGATTGAGAAACATTGTTTGGCCCTGATCTTCACAGCTCAAAAGCTCAGACATTACATGCTTTCTCATAAAGTCAACCTTCTTTCGAGAGTTAATCCGTTGCAATACTTGATGACCCGACCGACACTTTCTGGCAGACTTGCCAGGTGGTCAATGATACTATTGCAATTCGACATAACTTTCGTTCCTCTTCGCGCCGTAAAGGGACAAGTCGCAGCTGACTTCCTTGCAGCACACCCTTTACCGGTAGATTCGCCTCTCGACGACAATTTGCCTGACGAGTAGATAATGAAGCTAGAAGACCCCGATGATCGACGTTGGGAACTGTACTTCGACGGTGCGTCCTCAGCACAGAAGAAAAAAGAATTGCAAACGATAGTGCCCAGTAAGGCAGGAATCAGACTAATCTTTATAACACTGGAGCAGGGGATGTTAAAATACTCCTACCACTTAACAGAACCGTGTACAAATCGTTCTTCATTCAACTTTTCTTCAAATCGAGTCAAACTCATATTTAGTGGCGTTTGCGGTCAATTGCACAAAATTGAAGGCAAAATACGACATAGTCGTTTCCACTGAAATGTCAAGAATACATTATGTGATTCCACCAAAACATTTTTGATGATGTCTTCTTGAAAATAAAATTTTACAAGATCCATGTATATTTGAACCCATACTGTACTGGTATCTTCATGTTCTTTGACAAAATTATCTGTTTGATTCATCCTTGTATTAAAAGTAAATTGCATAGGTAATAACATCACCTTCTAAGTCACTTTTCGGAGGAGAATCCCACGTAAGTGTGCTACCACTATGTGCCTTACAACTCGTAAGGCTGCAAATTTTCTAATTCTGGATCTGGCTGGAAGTAGAATGAAATCTTGATTTCATCCATCCTCCAAAAGGTGATAGAGACTAGCTGGTAGGGAACTCCTGGTATGCAGTGCTTCGCCACATGTGCACCATTTCCTTGCAGTATAAGGACAAAGTCTACTGGTAGAGGTATCTCTACTAGCCCTCAGAATTCTTCGTGGCTGATTATCCAGTTCTGTCTCGAACATGATGTTGCATTGGTTAATGAAGGAAATGGGGCGAAAGGGTCTCACAAAATCGTGATGGTCCACGTGAGGTGGAATACAATCTCCTTCTTCATAAATATTGATGATGCATCTATTCGGTATGTAGTCTGCGGGCAAAACTTGCCAAGCCACCATTCTCTTTATCATTTTCTTGATTAAATCTGGCATTAGATCCACTTCATAGTGGCGGAGTATCCCCGATGGGTTTCCTCTCTTATTATCGGTGAAGTTGTAGCAGCATCCGAACGGGATTGTAATCCTCTCCTTGCCTCATTTCCATTTCTGCGGCTCAGAGTAGTTCGTGCTCCGCAGTTGTCCTACATGGCCTTGTTTCTTTAGCTCAAAGACGTAGTCCACAATCTCACTCTGCTCGTAGTAAGAGAACAAATCAGTATGCAATTCTAGTCCCTCCAGGATATTTACATACTTGTTGAGCTCATTTTTGATGAGTTCTTTTGCTTCTCTCTTTTGTACTTAGGATCTAGCCTTAGGCTTTTCCTTTGACTAATCTTAAAGGACTAGAAATGGAACCCACCATTTAGAAATTCAAACACCTCTTAACTCCCTGCAAACCCCACAAGCTTGATTGTAGACCCCTAAAAATCAATCTTAAAAATTTCCCCCCACTCAAATTGATCATCCATAGCCAAAAAATACCAAAAATTCCAGAAGTACACCCCAATACCCTCCAAATACCCAAAATGCCCTTCTTAGCCCAAAAATCCAAAAATTCAGAAAATTCCCAAAAAATTCCAGAAACTCCCAAATATTCCCAATTTCATTTTGTTCAACTACACCATAGGCTGATGTTGTCAATTTAACTCACGTTTACCAAAACCCCGATTTGACCCATTTTAAACCCAAGTGAACCCGATGTCAAACCAAACCACTTCAATTGACCTCAATTTTGGTCTAATTCAATTCTAAACTTCAATTACACATCCCCAATATCAATTTAGACCAAATATAAGTCCAATTTGATTGACATTTGAGCCTAATTTTAATTTGAAGCCTAAGGCCCAATTTTGGCCCATGACCTAAATCTAGCTCAAACCCATCCAATTCAACTCCAATTGGCCCCAAATCTTTTCTAAAACCTTCCTAACACCCCCATAAACAAAAAAATAACTTTATTTGCCCAAAATTTGAACCTAAACTCCACCCAAACCTATCCTAAAACCAAAATCCCTTAAATTGACCTAAGCCCAAACCTAACCCAAATGGGCCCAAATCCCAAAATTAGAGCCCAACCAACGTTGGAAACTCTTTGTGACACTCCCATGAACATTTCTCAACATTAATTTTACATCAAATCCAACTTTAGCCCAACCTTAACCCAAGTTAGCCCAATTTGAACCACTTTGGACACTTTACCAAAAGACCCACATTAAACCCAATTCAATTTAAAATCACTTTAAACTTATTCCAAACCAGTCATGACACCTCCCTAAACTAAACCCAACATTTATTTGGCATGGTCCTTCACAAAACTTTCATCCAAAAGCCCATTTTAAAATCCAAAAGCCCACTTCCCTAAATCACTTTAAAAGCCCATCTAAAACCATTTCAAAGAGCCTAAAATCTATCCTAAAGCCCATATGACATTTTCATTTGCCATCCATTTTATCAAAGTCATTCCCTAAGTTCCAATCCCATCATCAAATGATTCCAAATCAAGCCTCATGCTAAATCACCCCTAAATGCCAAAAATACCAAAATCCCTTTCTCATGCAAGTAAGCCAAGCCATTCCCAATCCATGAGCAAGCTTTGAAACCATGCACAAGCCACATGAAGCCATGTGAATCACTTTACAAATCATCATACAATTAATTGCAAAAGGAGGAGCCTCTTTTAAACCCCCTTAAAAAGGTTTTAACCCTTTTAATGCTTCACCTTAATCCATGATTAATCCAAATATTCATGGATGGTGACTTCACTACCCTTTCCTAGCTGACTCATCTGACCTCCCTCAGCCCAAATCAGCCCCTTGGTGGGTGCACCAAACCCAAATACATGAGTTGACCAAAATCAAGCCAAAATGACCCTTACACCATGCCATTTTAATCAAACCTCCTTACACATGGCAAAAGCCAATTGTTTGCACCAAACCCTAGCCCTGACCTCACTGGTCAAGATGGTGACCAATGCCTGGCCGGCCAGCCACCACAGTCGCCTGAAAACGCCATGGCCGAAAGCTCCATGTGAGCCAAACTTTCCAATTCTCCCTTGCTTAGTTGTCTCAACTCAAATGGACAGCATAACTGTTCTTCTCCTCCCCTGAGCAGCTGGTCCCAGCCTCCAATTGCAACTGGGAAGCCCTCCAGCCATGCCTATTTAAACACCACCACCTCTAGGCCAAATGAAGAGTTGAACCAGACCTTAAGGAAACTCTGCCAAAATTGCTCCAGGACCTTCTCCTAACCCATAACAGTTGATCCCCAATGTTCCTTTGCCCAATCCCCATTAACGGAGCTCGATTTCGAGTTGAAAATCCATCCGAAAAACGAGGACACTTCACCACGGTGAGCCAATCTCCAAATTGATTGGTCCTACACCTTCACCAGACCAAGAGGAGAAGTTCCCCAGCAAAAGCCCCCTCACCAGGCCAGCCATAGCTTCACTTTTCTGAGCAAAGGTATGAACTCACTCTTCCTCCCAAGCTTCCAGCGATTCTCCATTTTTTTAAGTTAATTTCACAGCCTTAAACCATATGGATGTGTTCGTCTCTTCAAGACGAATCCATAGAGCATAAGAACATGAAAATCCATTGAGAATCGAGTGAGATCTTAGGGTTTTAATATGGACGGTCACGGGTGCACACCAGTCGTAGACGATGAACGGGAGCCGTTGGATCGCGAGTGTATCGAGCGGACGGTTCAGATTGCGCCGGACCAGGGAATGTTGCATGAACCTCGGGCCCCTGGAGCTTTGAGTCGGATGGCGGCGTCGAATAGGAATGCGCCGCGTGGGCTTTCGGAGCTGCCGATGTTGCGTTGGCGCCGCGTGGATAAGTAGATAAATAGGTTATTTTTGAATTATTTAAATGCCCAGAACTTCAAAAATCCATATCTTTGCATAGAAAAATCACAAAAATAAAATAAAAATACCCACTTGCTCAGTGAATAGAGGAGCATAATGTGGAAAAAAATCAAATTAATTGGATGAGTATTTTATTTTTAATAATTTATTAACTAATTTTAGTATTTTGATTCTTCATTTGCATAGACAATTCACCATGGCATGAGATCATAGGGCTTTTGAAGCCTCTGATCTTGGGAACATTCCCTTAATTTTTCAAGGTTAGAGGCTATCTCTGTGAAAAGTTATTGAATTATAAATTTCATGTCACTGTTTTAGGTATTTTAATTTCAATAATTAGCATGTTATGAAATAAATTCTAGGAAAATTTGGTGACGTTCCTTAGGACCAGAGGACCCTATGAAAAATATATTTTGAGTTAATTCATTCATAATAACCTTAATTGGCCTAAACCCCTAAAATTGAATTTGAATTAATTAAGGATAACCACACATCAAATTGACTTAAAAATAATTCTCCACTGATCTTTAGGATTAGAGAGACCTCATATAAAAATTTGAAATCAATTGGACTTAATTAACCCTACCAAATGGTTTAATTAACCTCATAAGCAAATTGGAAATTTAAAAATTCATAACTTTAAAAATACTTTTCAAAAATTCACAAAAATAGTTTTGGGGCTTCTCTGATATCAGTGGAGTTTAGAAAAATTAAAATTGGAATTTTCTAAAAAAGTTGATTTTTCATAGCATTTTAATATTTTAATAATTAAAAAATAATAAAAATCATAAAAATATTAAAAATCATAAAAATGTCACATTTTGATGCCTAATCACTTTGGAACAAACCAAATATTTTCCTAAGTCCCTAGGGTAAGATATTGAAATTTAAAGGCTTAATGTAATTTTTAATATTAAAAAATGAGTTTTTAACCTTTTTCACTAAAATAATTCCAATAAATCAAAGAAAAATAAAAAATTATAAATTTTATTTCTCTGAACTCTTTGAGGACAGAGAGATTTAAGAAAAATATAAAATATATTTTTCAACTTTAATTTTATTTTATAATTAATTAATACTCTAAAACTCAAAATAATTATAATGAATAAAATATAATTAAAAAAATCACAAAAATTGGTCCAAGTGGTCCTCTGGTCATTAGGAACATACCATAATTTTTTTAAGGATAGAAACCTTTCCTTGGTCATGTTGTTAATTTTTTAAGGATAGGAACATACCAAAATTGTTGAATTTTCTTTGAAAACCCCTATTTTCTACTAAAATAATTATATAAATAACTTAAATTTAGAAAAATCACATTTTCTCCTCTAATGTCTTAATTGACATGTGAGTGAGGTAACATAAAAATTTCAAATTCATTTGAGCTCAATTTAGTGAGTTATGAAATAAATAAGCTTAAAAAGGCATAAAGGAAATTAAAAATTTTAACCCTTAATTAAAACTTTAGGTTTAATCAAAATGGGGGGGGGGTTAAAATATTTGATTTTAACTTTCTCTTGGATGATTGAAACTTAGGAAAATTAAGGGGTAGAAACCCACTAAACATTTTGAAAATATAAAAAATGAGACTTTAATTAATTAAATAATTTAAATTTTGGAAAGAATATATTTAAATTTGGATCATTAAAATAGGGATATTATTAAGAGGATATTTATTCTTTAATTTAAAAATCCCTAAATAAGTCACTTTAATAATACTTAATTCCTAATTTAAAATTATAATAATAATTCAAATTGATAATTAAAATTAACAATTAAAACTAAAATTAAAACTAAATTAAATTAAATTAAATTAAAACGAAAACTAAATTAAATTAAATTAAATTAAATTAAATTAAAATTAAATTAAATTAAAATTAAATTAAATTAAAATAAAATAAAATTAGAATTAAATTAAATTAAAATTAAAATTAATTAAAAATTAAATAAATTTAAATCAAATTAAAATTAAAAAAAATTAAATTAAAATTAAATTGAAATTAAATTAAATTAAAATTAAATTGAATTAAAATCATTTAACAACAGACCTAAATGAAATTATTAAGAATTAAATCTAAAATAATTTGAACACAATTCCAAACTTAAAATTTTTAATTAAAACCTCATTATTAAATTAAAACACTTTAAACCATTAATTCAAACTTTTAATTAAGAATGATTAAAATTCTCGATAAACCAACTTGCCCTTAAAGACTTTAATTATTATAATTCTTAAATAGAGTATTAAGTGAGATGTCACTTCATTCATCAGGCAATCAAATACCCAAGTTCACTGAGCAAGAGACAAAGTTTAACTAAACTCATGGATGATTAATTCACATGTACAACTCAATTTACTTGGACTCAAAACAATCCCATAAATATTGAAAAGATATTTAGGACTCGTCCTAAGCACTTCCTCAATATGACGGGATGTTTTAGAAGAACAATTGAATTTAATTGTTCTTTGATGAAGAAAATCATCCATAAACAAAACACAAGAACCTAGACGTCATAGGAGATGACTAGTTATAGGATTAGGAATTTGGTAGATAACCAAAACCCTCCCCTTAACTTTACCTAGGTACTTATTGAAATATTTAAATGCCTGAACATGTGTTTTAAGCGCAGCTTGAGATGACGGGAAGACCCTCCAGGTACGCTTTTATTTAATTACAATTTACTTTATTGCAATTTACTTACATGCACTGTACTTTACTTTTCTTGCATGTTAAATAAGACTGTTGCATGAAAATCAAAACCTTTAGGATGGTCCCTAAACTGAAACCAAAACTAAATTAAAAGTCATTGCAAGATAAAATTCACCGCGACAACATTTCAAAATATAAAACAACTCAAAATTTAATCACAAACAGAACAACAAAACTACAATTGCAACTAAATAAAAATGTCTCTTTAAATGATCGGGAATACCTCGGATGATGTAACCCACGTGTTGCTAACGGGATTTCCCACGATCTAAATGAAAGTGTGGAACTCATTCAGTTGAGTTTAGAAAATTCATCTGGACTAAGTGAATTTAATGAAAATAACGGTGCCGGGATGACGAAACCGTGGGATCCTAATCGGTTCTGTTTAATCAACTTTAAGATTTGTTTTAATTAAAACACTAAAAAAACACTTGGATTTTAAGATTTTTTCTAAACCAAAACACTTCTCTCATCTCCTGATTTATGACTTCTAAAACTAAACCTCTACAACAACTAGGAGCTCGGGGCATGGTGGGCAGCACGACCATCGTCATCAGCAAAACTTGAATCTACTTCAGCAAAACTTTCCTTAGAATTAAATAACCAAGCCATAAAACTTCGAGGTAGTTTGCCTAGTGCAACATAAATCCTCAATTATTCGTTAGGCATTTGCATGATCATGTCATGTAAATTAAGTCCTAACTGGTCTTAGGATTCCAAGGTTGTTGTTTGGTACGACATAAACCCTCACATCTTCGAGGCTATTTGTGTGATTTTATCATACAAATATAAGTCTTAAATAAATAAAATTGGCAGGATTGCAACATTAAATAATTTTCTTAAACTCGAAGCTAAACAATAGGATAGTTTGGGAAGTTGCCAAGATTTCTTCTAGGATCCTCAGTTTCTCATAATTCTCTTCCTTTGGACTCCTGAAAATAGCTGTTCCAAATTTGATCCATTCCCTATTGAAATTCCCAAAATTCAATCCTTTGAAAACCTTAAACTTTTAAATTCTTGAGAGAAAAACCACTGATCATTATCGAGAGTTTTCTTGAGTGTCTTCAGACATTTAAGATGTAATTAACTATAGGGGCTTGCCCTTATAGGGAACTTTAAGAACCCAGGTAATATAAACCCTGCTTAATTCCTTCATATTAAGCAGGGGAACTTGTCGGCTTATTAAATTGGTTCGCAGACCAAAAAGATGTCGCAAATTTTTTTAGTTTATTTAATTGAGCCCCATCATCAAGCAGTGTGTCTATTTCTCGGGATAAATAAATAGTTCGTGGTGCGGTGCTCGTTTATATAAACTATTCGGGATGTGAGATCTGTTTGATTTCATATCTTAAAATTATTTTCAAAATCAAATGCTACTTTCTAATATATATATATATATATTTAAATCAAATTTAAAATCTAAAATTCACCGACAATTTCCGTAGGCGACCCCTTTTTTCAAAATACAACACACAACCTAAAAATATGCCGACAATACTTGCCGTGAATCCTTTGAAAACATTCAAAATCCTATTTCTGCACTCTCTGTATCATTTTCAACTCGTGCTCTGAGATCATCTAGAACTGCCGGGGTCTGGTGACATATTATGGTATGTATGGCTCTACGCCAGCATGTTCTCCTGCAATCATTACCACCTCAGGTATGGGCTCTGTAGTGACCTCCACTGGAACAACCTCTGCTACGGTGCTCCTGAGGACTGGCCTCCTTGGAGCAACTGCCGCGATCATCAAAATTTCTTCTTTATTATGTTCTTCTGTCAATTTCTTCAGCATTCGATGAATACGACAGTTCTTGTTTCTTCTTTGAGTAGGGGTCAAAGTAGCTCTTCTCTCCCCCTGGATGTTGCTGGGGACAACACTAACCAGCTTCCCTCCTGCTGCGGTTATCACTGATATCATCTTGTTCTCTTCAATCACGTAAATCTTTTTTTCTGGTTTGTAGTGTGTTGAACTTTCTCACTGAGCCTCATCACTGTCTTTTCATGGAGCTCCCCGAAGTCTACAGTAGCCCAAGCAGCTTCTTCATATTCCAGCTTCATCTGTACAAAGTCTAAGCCAACCTCGATCACAACACCAGCTTTTAGTTCCTCTTTGTTAAGTGCAAGACTTGCGCCATCTTTAAAAAACAGGACCAGCCTCCCGCTCAACATCTTCCTACGAAAACAAGGAAGGGATTAGGGGCTAAACCTAAAAAGGAACGAGAACAATAAGAATTTTTTAAAATTACTATATTTTCTTTTATTTACATATGATTATTTTATTTTGAAATTTTATTAGGAAAGGGAAAGATTTGATTTAGAGTTTTAAAGGTGTGAAAAGCTTCGATTTTTTTTTATTTGAGAAAATTTCTTTTGTATTTTGGTTTTTAAAGTTATTATTATTATTCTTATTTTGGGTTCGGACCCAGTTGCACACAATTATTATGTCGGTGCTTTTGCGAGCGAAACTTTATTTCTAAAGTCCGCTCTTTGAAACATCATGCCGCGTAATATTTATTTAGATATCGTCCGTTGATAGGATGCATTGTTCGCTCTCCACAGCAATCCATGAGTTGGTAGGAGCCTCTCGAGTAGACTTTCTCGACTATAAACGGTCCCTCCCAAGTTTCATTTAAATTTACCTCCTATCTTGCAATGTGTAAGAATAGGTCTTCTGAGAACGAGAACTGGTTCACCAACTTTGAAAGTTCTTGGGCGGACCAGTTTGTCGTGGGCCTGAATCATCTTGGCTTGATATAATTCTAAATTTTGCTGCGATGAAAGTCATTTTCCTTCCAAGCTTTCCAATTCTTCCAGCCGTAATCTGTCATTCTCTTCTGTAGTGATCTTATTCTTGACTTCAATTCTGAGCGACAGAAGCTGGATCTTCAAGGGTAAGACGGCTTTGGACCCGTACACTAGAGCGTAAGGTGTAGACTGAGTAGGTGTTCTGAAAGTTGTTCTGTAGGCCCATAAGGCTTTTAATAACTTCTCATGCTAATTTCTTTTGGTGTCGTCCAAAGTTTTTTTTAGGATTTGAACAAGAGTTTTATTAAAATCCTCGGCCAAGCCGTTTGCTCTTGGGTAGTAGATCGTTGAATAGCGCTAATCTATCCCTTGCCTTATGACAAAATTGTTAATCTTCGTGCTTTTGAACGCGGACCCATTATTTGAGATAACTCTGCGCAGTACCCCAAAATGGTAGACGACTTGATTCTTGAAGAATTGTAAGACGTGATGTGCCTTCACTTCACTGAGCGGTACTGCTTCTGCCCACTTTGAAAAGTAATTCGTTGCTGCAAGGATGAAACGATGTCCTCTTAAAGAAGGTGGTTCTATTGGACCCACGATATCTATTCCCCAACATTCAAATGGCCATGAAATGATTACCAGATGTAAGACATTTGGAGGTTGATGTAGAACCACTCTGTGCACTTGGCACTGGTGACAACTTTTGACAACCTTCATGTAGTCGGTCATCATCGAGGGCCAGTAGTACCCTAGTCTTTTAATTTTCATTTTCATCTTCGGACCTGACTGATGAGCTCCATAAAGTCCTGAGTGCACTTCTTTAAAAATTTTATGAGCCTCGGACCCACTCAGGTACCTTAGCCACATCTGATTGAAAGACCTTCTGTATAAGGTGTTATTTATTAGGGCGTATGATAGAGTTCTTTTCTTGATCTGATGGGCTACTGACCTATCATCTGGTAAGTTTCTTGTTCAGAGGTATTCTATTAATGGCTGCCTCTAATCTTATGTAGTTACTGCCATTACTACAACTGTCTCTTCATTCCCCAGTCTGCACAAAGTGTCTCTGCCAATCTACGATAGGACTTGACGTCCTTGCACTGTTACTTCAACTGATTCTCCCTGTAGACATGTGAATTCTTTTGCAAGTCGGGCCAAAGCGTCTACAAGGGTATTTTATTTTTTGGGAATCTTGTAGATCGTCACATTTGGAATCCGCTCTAGTAACTTCATTGTATACTGAAAATACTGCTCGAGTCTAGGCTTCAGAATTTTGTATTGTCCAGCTACCTGCTGTATGATTAACTCTGAATCACCGTAGATGCTGATATCTGCTATACCCGTTTGAATGGCTAACTCCAGTCTGGTTATAAGAGCTTCATATTCTGCTTCATTATTCATACACGGTTCTGTCAAATGGTAGGAGTACCTTAACATTCCCCGCTCCGGTGTTATAAATATTAGTCTGATTCCTGCCTTACCAGGCACTATTGTTTGCAATTCTTTGTCTCGTCGTGCTGATGATGTTTCATCAAAGTATAACTTTTAATGTTGATCATCGGGGTCTTCTAAGCTCATTATCTGCTCATCTGGCAGGTCTTCATTGAGAGGTGATTCTACCGGTAAAGGGTGTGCTGCGAGGAAGTCGGCTAGGACTTGTCCCTTTACGACACGAAGAGGAACAAAAGTTTTATCAAATTGCAATAGTTTCATCAACCACCTAGCAAGTCTGCTGGAAAGCTTCGGGCGAGTCATCAAATATTGCAATGGATTAAACTTCGAAATAAGGTTGACCTATGAGAAAGCATGTAATGCCTGAGCTTTTGAGCGGCGAAGATCAGGGCCAAACAATGCTTCTCAATAGAAGGATACTTTACCTCCGTCGGAATTAGATGATGACTTAAGTAGTAGAGAACGTTTTCATTACCCTCATCATTGACCTCGGCTAGTGATGCATGACTCAGCCTAACGGAGCTTTATACTTTCAAATGCAAGATTTTGATTCCACTGCTAGAAAATTTAATCACTGACGACGACACCAAAAACTTGATGTGATTTTACTTATGAAAGAATTAATAAATTTATATTTAGAGTTTTATAATTTGTAAAAGTCACAATTTCAAACGCAAGTATATGTATCGTACCAAGTAATACAAGGCTCTAGTGAAGTCCTGGTTATCGATCCCACAGGGAAGATTTTTAGAATACTAAGTAATATTTTTAGAAATTTTCAAATTAAAAGTAACTTTTTTATTTCTTTTTAGAGTTTAGATTTTAAATTTAATGAAATTTATACTAAATGTAAGTAAGCAATACTAAAATAAATATTAATGCAGGTATAAATAAAACAACTTTCTCCTTTTCAACTAATCCAAGATTTTTAGAATAATTATCATTTATGGAGAATTTAGATTATGGTATTGTGCCAAATAGAAACAATCCTATTCTTTACCCTTTGGCCCAGGCATAAAGAACATTGACTAATCCATAGATCAGTTCAGGATGTTTTATTAGTAGAATGGGTTAATCTAAGCTCACACTACTAGATGTCCAAGGGTGGCTATGGTTGGCCCTACTAGTGACATGTTCCCTTTCTATAAATCAGATTATTAGAATTTAGTCATCACTCTAAAAACTAATTAATTTTGTGCCCAATAAATCATATCTTCCTATTTATTTCCCTTCACCTTGAATAACCCGCATAAAGCCTTCGACTACCCAAGGATTCATGTGATATCTACTAGTTAAGAACTCATCTCCGGATAGGTCTCAAAATTCTTCAACAGGTTTTAATAATTTAAATGGCCAGTTTAAAAAGTAAACTAAGATCAGGTATTAATATCATCACAATTTTTATAAATATTTTAAGTTAAATTCTCCAACGAAGTTTAATTATCTTATTATCTTTTCATAGTTTAAAGGAGAAAGAAAACTAACTACTCAAAACACATTGAATTCACACAACAAAATATATTTATAAAACTTTGAACCAAGTTACAAATATTTATCTGGAATGTTCCTTCAAGTGATCCGCTGACTCCTACTGACTTCAATGCAATGATGAAAGACTTCAACAGCAACATCTCTAATAATCTCACACTTAACACTCAAAATAGACTAAAAATAAACTCACTAAATAATAAAGAAGGTGGCTCCCTAAAATTATTGGATGGCTATATAGTACTTGGGGACTAAATGATGTTAGAAGGGGTGAAAGATGCCGATTTTCTCTGTAGAATGGGCTCCTATTTATAGAGCTCTGAATTTGACCAGGGGTTGCTTAAGGCACCTCTTCAAAATTCGCCCAAATACAATGTATCTTCTATAGGTAACTGTTGTGCCTAGGAGCCGGAATCTGTCACCTAGGCGCCGGACTCCGTGACTAGGTCTTTTGCACCTCTTCACTTTAGGTCGCACCTCTTCACGATTAAAACCGTTTCCCTGCGTCCAGATGCATTGTATCACATGTCCTATATATCAAAAGTACCTCAGTCATCTAGAAGCTCTAATAATCGCTTAACACCGTCAAAATAACTGCCCAAAGTCGTCAAAAATCTTGTCTGCATTTGTATCGAACTAGCGCTTAGACGCTGGATTCTGGCGCATAGGTGCCGGCCAACAATTTTGACAACTTTGCTCTTTTAGCTCCATTTTTGCTCCTTTTTGCTCCTTTTTGCTCCTTTTTCCTTATTGAACTCTTTTTTTATCACCTACATCCAAAATAATAAAAATACCTTTCATTAAAGCATAATATCATTAAGAATTAAATCATAAATAAGACATAAAAATGGGTATTTTTAAAGTGGATCGAATTCTCCCAAACTTCAACGTTACTTGTCCTCAAGTAACCCTTTTAATTACATAAAATATATAACATTTGGAATGAAGTTTTAAATATTTAAGATTTCTTTTAATTTTTGGTTTTATAAAAGCTTTAGCAAATCATCAACTAAGTTCCATTAATTAAGATTAATTTTAAGAATTTAATGAATACTTAACTACCAAATCATAAGACTTCCAATTTTTCATTTATTTCAAGAATAATTGTAATTTATCATATTCAGGTCACATAGAATGTTTACAAGAAAAAGATTTTCATGAAATATTTTTCTAGTAAAAATAATTGTACATAAAAATTAAGTTAAAAATGTAATTGGCTTTCTTCCGATAAGATAATTCAAGTGAAGCCAATTTTTTATTAGGCATTTCCTTAAGTTTCTGCAAACATTTCTTTTTCTTTTTTTCATTTTTCTTTTCTTTTTTTTTTAAAGAATATTTTTCAATCCTCTTCTTTTTTTTATTTCTTCATGAGAATTACTATTTTTGGATAGCCTATTAATGATTTTGAACTTCACTATCCTTAACTTATATTTAAAAACTTATAATTTTTTTTTACTTAATAAATATGACATTATTAATAAGTATTTTTCAAAAATTATTTCAATATTTTGTTTTTCACGTAATAATCTTGATTCCTTAGTATTTATAAAATACAATTCTCTTTTCTATAAATAGAAAAACTCTTAATCTTTTTATTCTTTAGGTTAAATAATTCTTTTGTTAAAATCAATCAAAATTATTGAAATTTTAGTTAAGTTTACTAAATTATTTATAAATTTCAAAAATTCAAGTAATCTTAAATAGATTTTTCATTCCTTATGTTATGTTAAATTTTTTTTAAAAGAAAATATTAGTTCATTAAGGACAAATAATGTTTAAATTTGAAAAATGTTTTTCCTTCCCCCAAACTTTAGCTTCAGTATATAAATGAATCATTGAATTTTCTAAAGCACAAGAGAAAGAAATAAACAGGAATTTATCTAGGAACAGTGATAATGCAGTAAGGGAAAACTCATTTCTAATCCTACACATGCTTTAATATGAATATAACAGAAATAATTAAGCATATATAGAAAAGTTTGCAGAGCAGGGGTTAATTTTTAATTTTTTTTTATTTTTTTTAATTTTTAAAACATGCAAAATTAATAACTATTCATGAATACTGAACAGTAGGCTGAAACAAAAATAAACATTTATCATAGAAAATAAAACTTCATCCATATTTCAGTCCTAAACACATAACACAGCAGATACTCTAAAACAATCTCAATACTAAAAGTTTGCACAAAGTTACTTAAACGAATCTACACTAGCAAACAACCATACAATCACACTAATCAGTACTAACAAACAAGAAATAAACTAAAAACAGAATCACACATCTCAAGAGGTAAATCTGGCTACTAATCACTGTCTGTAGCCTCGACATCATCATCTCCAAAAAAAAATTCCATATCATTCGGATCAACATACGATGAAAATCTAGGACAGGTAGGAAACTGAACATCATGCTCACCCTTCAGGAATCTAATTAAAGACTCAGAATACTCAGCATCATAATCACTCTTCCTTTGGGTATACTTAAAGAGATGATCGATCTTCTTATCGAGCGTACTACTCTACAATGAGTTAGAAATAACTCATTCTGCTACTCCATAAACTGATCATGCATGGACTCTCAGAAACTAGATGGTGGCTCAATAGTAGAAGTAGAAGGTCTAGATGTAGAAGCTCTACCAGAAGCATGTAATGAACTAGAAGGTACAGTAGAACTCTTACCTCGAAGTCGATCATAGATACTCACGCTTTCTCTTCATATGGGCTTTATAGACTTGAGCTTTTCCTCAGAAAGCTCAGCAACTACTCCAGCACTTTCACACAGAGAATATATCAAAGATAGAAATCCAAGTCCAATAGAAGTGCTAGAACGAGCAGTAGCCTCTACAGAATCATAAATAATACTTCCTACATTAATCAGCTTCCTCTCCTGAATGCAATAGTTGAGAATAGCTCTATCCTTGGTAACCTTTCTCAAATGATTGGATGGAATGAGACGAGTAGAAATAAAGTAGTGCCATGCCTTTGAAACACCATTAAGCTTAGAAGATGAAATATTTACCCTTTTTCCATCCAGGATCTTACAAGCTATAGTACCATCAGTCAGGTAAGCAGTAATCATATCTAAATCTCCTTCAGATGGAGATAATCCAAAGTAATAACACTCGATGTTTGGCGGCAGGCCGTAGAAAATGTTGATACGCTCGGGAGTGAATCCTACTCCAACTCCTCTAATGAAAATCTCATACTCTTCAGCATCCATGAAATTGGCATAAAACTCCCTAACCACAGAGATAACAATAACAACAGTAAAATAGCAGAATCGTTGCCAGTTGAGTGCAACAATCGTTTCCTCAATTCTTCCTCCCGGATTGTAAAAACTTCATTCCAAGATAAAATTCTGACTCGTAGCAAAATCATTGTATCGGAAATATGTAGCGGCAGTGACAAACTTGCTACAATCAAAATTTTGTCATTCCTTTCCTCGCTTAGATTTGGGTGCCATCTAAACGTGAAATAAAAATGCAAAATAAATTTGTAGGATCAAAGAAAATACACTAATTTAAGTTTTTCAAACTTGAAAGAGCTTAAAAATTCATGGATTTAACTCTAAAAACAAAAATTTTTCTCAAAATTTTGGTTTTCTTCAATGTGAGCAAAATCCATTGTGAAAAAAAAAAATAATTGGTTTGGAATGTAGATCTGACCTTTGGATGAAGAAATCTAGTGATTTCAAGCTCAAAAACTTGAAAATCCCACCTCAAATGGGATCTCTAGGGTCTCTTTTCACAAAAAACCAGAGGAAAGGGAAGCTTAGGCATCAAAAATGGCGTGGGGGTGTTTAAGAAGATGAAGTTTCGGGTTCAGGCCGAACCGACGCCTAGCTTAAAAAGTTGTCAAATTCGACTCCTAATTACTCTTATAAGAGTATTAATCCAATTTATATCCTCAAACTATTTCCACAATCAATTGAAAATGATAACTAAGATCCACATTTCAAACACGAAATTTAACTAAACTCTTCAATTCTATTTCATAACTTTCATTCCAAACTTAATGAATTCGATAACAAGACTATAACAAGGTTCATCAATCTTTAAACAACACAAACAACATAAATTCAAAGCAAATTCCAAATCCAACAACGCACATTGAACAATTAAGCAAACCCACACAAATTAGATAATTGACACACTAGACTTAACTCAATCACACCTAGAACACATAAGAGATCTATTCACAATTGATCTTCCTATTCCATCTCTTTCGCAATGAAGTTCGCTAAGACCGTCGAGATAGAAAACCAACACCCTTGGAAATTCCAAAGCCGTCTTTTTATCGATCCACTTGTTCTTTGTGTACATTACTACTTGAGCGTCTTGATAGGCTGCCATATGATCAAATTGAAGTTTTTTTTGCAATTCTATGTGTTCAATTTTATGATACATTTCATGCAAAAGATTCCCTATGCTTTGGAGTTCCACTTCAATCTTTTCCAAACGACTAAACAATCTCTCCATACTAACAACAATAAAACCATTAAAATAAGGTTGAGAATCTTTGGGAGATTTGCCTCTTACTTCATTTCCATGATTTCCTCTATCCATTGCTTCCAAACTCTTCTTAACTCCTCCAAAATAGAGTGCTCTGATCAAAATTAAGTTTCCATGTGATTGGGGATAAAGATAGGTCAATATATAGAGAGATTTCATGTGAAAAACTGAAGAATTTTGGTTTTTACACGACCTGTAACCGTGGCACTTAGGCACCAAAATCTGGCGCCTAAGCGCAGGATCATTGATACGTGCAGGTTTTTCTGGCGCTTAGGCGCCAGAACCTCGATTGACTCCGATTCGCCTATCGTCAAATTTACAAAGTTTTGGTCTTAAAAATAGGTCTAATAAAAAGGGTGTGATCCACATACAAACACGATTAAGATAAATTCAAATCACAAACAATTATATTGATAATAAATGGGTTGCCTCCCACAAAGCGCTTGGTTTAACGTCGTTAGCCCGACCTAATTAATTAAATTAATCAGGTAAACTCAGTTCGTAAGCCTCTTTATAATTTGGTTTCATTTCTCTTATATAAGGCTTCAGTCTTAATCCATTGACTTTAAATATTTTTCCAGTTTTGGGATCTTTAATATACACAATTCCATAAAGGGACACTTTCTCAATTATAAATGGTCCCATCCATTTAGATCGTAATATTCCAGAAAAAAGTTTTAAACGAGCATTAAATAATAACACTTCTTGTCCAGGCTCAAGCATTTTCCTTTAAATCTTTTTGGTATTCAATTTCTTCATTCTTTCCTTATAAATATTTGCATTCTCATAGGACTCATTTCTTATCTCTTCCATTTCATTCAGTTGTAATAATCGTTTCTCTCCTGTAGAATTCAAATCGTAATTGAACTCCTTTATCACCCAATAAGCTTTATGTTCCAGTTCAACAGGTAAGTGACATTGTTTACCATAAACTAACCGATAAGCTGACATTCTGATAGGAGTCTCATAAGCTGTTCTATAAACCCATAATGCATAATCAAGTCTTTCAACCCAGTCAGTTCTTTTAGGATTAACAGTTTTCTCTAATATTCTTTTAATTTCTCTGTTTGATACTTCAGTCATTCCACTTGTTTGAGGGTGACAAGCAGTTCCAATTATATGTTTAATTCTGAATTTTTCCAGTAATGATTAAATTCTTATATTTCTGAAATGACTTCCCCATCTGTGATAATTACCCTGGGCATTCCAAATCTGGTAAAAATCATCTTCTTTAAAAATTTCGCAACACTTTTGGAATCACAGTTAGGTGAAGCTATAGCTTCAATCTACTTTGAAACATAATCAAATGCTAATAAAATATAAATCTTTCTAGATGATGGTATGAAAGATCCCATAAAGTCTAAATCCCATACATCAAAAATTTCAATTTCTAATATAAAGTTTAGAGACATTTCATCTTTTCTGGATATATTTCTCATTCTTTGACATTGATCACAAGTTTTCACATAATGTCCAACATCCTTGAATAATGTAGGCCAATAAATTCCAGAATTTAAAGTTTTAAATGTAGTTTTATCCACTCCAAAGTGTCCTCCAAATTCAGAATTGTGACATTTTTGAATAATTGCAAAAGTTTCTTCATAAGGTATACATCTTCGAATCACATAATCTATTCCTATTTTAAATAAATGAGGATCTTCCTAAATATATGATTTACAATCATTCTTGAATTTCTTAATATATTTGCTATTTAACCCATATGGTAAAATATTGCTAACCAAATAGTTAACTATATCTGCATACCAAGGCATTTGTAATCCTTGAATGACATATAATTGCTCATCAGGGAATTTCTCATTTATATTTTCTTCATAAATCTTCTCATTATTATTTTTTATTCTTGATAAATGATCAACAATTTGGTTGTCAGTTCCTTTTCTCTTCACAATCTCAAAATCAAGCTCTTGTAAAAGTAAAACCCATCCGATCAATCTAGGTTTAGCATCCTTTTTAGACATTAAATACTTAATAGCAGAATGATCATTATGTACGATACATTTCGTTTCAAGAAGATATGGTATAGATTTATCAAAGGCATATACTATTGCTAAAAGCTCTTTTTAGTAGTAGTGTAATTCATTAGAGTTTCATTAAGAGTTTTGCTAGCATAATGTATAACTTTGAAAATTTTCTCATATTTTTGTCCCTAGCTCCAATTGCATAATCACTTGCATCACACATTAATTTAAAAGGTTTACTCCAATCTGGTGCAACAATTACAGGTGCAGTGATTAATTTTTCTTTTAAAATTTTAAATGCATTCAGACAATCTTCATTGAATTCGAATTTAGCTTCTTTTTCCAATAAATGGCAAAGAGATTTAGCAATTTTAGAAAAAATCCTTTATATATCTCCTATAAAATCCAGCATGACTCAGAAAACTTCTCACATTAGTAAGATAGTAGGTGGTTGAAGTTAAATAATAATTTTCACTTTTGCCTGATCAACTTCCATCCCTATTTGTGAAATTTTATGTCCAAGTACAATTCCTTCTGTGACCATAAATTGACATTTTTCTTAGTTTAGAACTAAATTTGTTTCTTCACATTTCTTTAAAACTTTCGTTATATTTTCCAAGAAAGATTTAAAAGAAGTTCCAAATACTGAAAAATCATCCATAAATACTTCAATTCCTTTATCAATTAAATCACAGAATATTGACATCATACATCTTTGAAAAGTTACAGGTGCATTGTATAAACCGAAAGACATTCTTCTAAAGGAAAATGTTCCATAAGGACTTGTAAATTTTGTTTTCTCTTGGTCCTCAGGAGCAACATGTAATTGATGATAATTAGAATATCCATCCAGAAAACAAAAATATTAGTGTCCAGCTAATTTATCCAACATCTGATCCAAGAAAGGTAAAGGAAAATGATCCTTTCTAATGGCGTTGTTTAATTTCCAATAATCAATGCAAATTTGCCATCCACTAACTTGAATTATTGGGATTAATTCATTTTTTTTATTAACAATGACAGATACACCTCCTTTCTTCAGAACATAATGAGTAGGACTCACCCATTGGCTATCCAAAATAGGATAAATAATTCCAGCATCTAACCATTTCAAAATCTCTTTCTTTACCACCTCTTTCATAATTGGATTCAATCTTCTTTGAGGTTTAATAGTGGGTTTACAATTTTCTTCCATTAAAATCCTATGCATACAGATTGAAGGGCTTATTCCTTTTATTTCTACAATAGTCCAACCAAAAGCTTTCTTATAATACTTCAGAACTCTTATTAATTTTTCTTCTTGATCCTTACTCAATTTCGAAGATATAGTTACTGGGAAAGTTAATTAATTTCCAAGAAATGCATACTTTAAATGTGCAGGTAACATTTTTAATTCTAGTTCAGGGGCTTTTTCAATTGAGGGTAAAAGTATATCATTTTTAGTTGTGTCTAAAATTTCTCAGTTTTCATGAATATAATAAGTTTCTTCAGATATTTTTTCTTCATTTACTTTTTCAATTTCTTCAGTTAATGACTCATTATATATCACAGATTCATCATTTTTATCTTCAGAAATGACCTTACATTTTTCTTGATAATGTTTTTCAATTATATAATAAAAAATATCCATTTGATAGCATTTTTATTTATCAGGATACCTCATTGATTTCAGAACATTAAATGTTATCTCTTGATCATTAACTCTCATCGTTAATTCACCTTTTTGCACGTCAATCATAGCACGTCCGGTAGCTAGAAAAGGTCTCCCTAAAATAATATGTATTTCTTTATCTTCTTCCATATTTGGCACTATGAAATCCACAAGAAAGATAAATTTATCTACCTTAACAAGAACATCCTCTATAACTCCTTTAGGATAAATGATAGATCAATTAGCTAACTGAAGGGTTACAGTGGTGGGAGAAATTTCTCCTAAATCTAACCTTCGAAAGATTGAAAATGACATGAGATTAATACTTGCTCCTAAATCACATAAGGCTTTTCCACAAAATTTTTCTCCAATAGCACATGGTATAGTGAAACTTCCAGGATCTTTAAGTTTCTGAGGTAGTTTCTTCTAAATTATTGCACTACATTCTTCACTTAATGCAACAGTTTCATAAGCTTCAAATTTTCTTTTCTTGCTTAAAATTTCCTTCATAAATTTTGCATAGCTTGACATTTGTTCCAACACTTCAGCAAAAGGAATGTTGATGGTAAGTTTCTCAAAAATGTTAAAGAACTTAGAAAATTGATGGTCAAGCTTCTGCTATTTTAATTTTTGAGGAAAAGGTGGGGGTGGTCTTTCAACTTCCACTTAAGTAGGAATTACAGTCGGATCTTTACTTGGAGAAAGAGTATCTTTAGCTTTTTCAATTTCTTCTACCTGCCTCTCCTTTTCAATTTTATTCCAAATTTTCTCTTTTAATTCCTTTCCACTTCTAAGTTGTATAGCTTTTGCTTGTTCATGATCTTTCCCAGATTCTTTAGGATTAATTTCGACATTGCTAGGTAGTGTTCCTTGAGGTCTGTAGTTAATAAAATTAACAATTTTACCCATATGATTCTCAATATTATGAATAGCAGTGTTTTGACTTTGTAGCTGATTACCTAGTTGTAAGATCAATTTTTCTATAGATAACTTTTTATGCTGATTATTAAAACCAGGAGGGTAAGTTGGTCTAAACTTTGAATTTCCTTGATTGTTCCAATTTGAATTAACTTGATTATTACTCCATTGTTGATGTCCATTATTCCAATTAAAATTAGGATGATTTTTCCAACCAGGATTATAATAATTAGAATAAGGGTTATTAGTTATACTAACAATAGCTTGCAAAGTTTCCATTGTTTAAGAATCATCAGTATTTGCAGAATTATCATTACTTACATGCAATATATTAATAGCAAAATTATTTAATTTCTTAGATATCGCATCAACTTGTGAAGCTAAAATAGAAAAGGCTTCATTATCTTGAATACTTGCCATTCTTTTAGGATTAACCCTTTTAGAAGGCCACTGAAAATTATTATTAGCCATTTCTTCAATAAAAGTATAAGTTTCTTCAAATGTCTTAGCCATTAAAGAACCACCAGTAGCATCAACAATAATAGATCTAAGGGATCCAATAAGTCCATTATAAAATGTTTGAATAATTAACCATATCTGGGAAAGCATGATGAGAACATTTTCTTAATAGTTCTTTAAATCTTTCCTAAGCTTCATAAATTGTTTCTCCATCAAATTTTGTAAATAAAGTTATATCATTTCTTAATTTAACAGTTTTAGAAGGAGGAAAATATTTAGCAAAGAATTTTTGTGTCATATCTGCCCAAGTTTTAATAGAACAAGTTGCTAATGAATTTAGCCACATCTTTGCTTTATCTTTTAATGAAAGTGGAAAGAGTCTAAGCCTAATAGCGTCATCAGAAACATTATTATACTTAAAGGTAGCACAAAGTTCTAAGAAACTAGCAAGGTGAAAATTTGGATCCTCATTAGGTGTTCCTCCAAATTGATTATTTTGAACAATTTGAATAATAGAAGGTTTAAGCTCGAAAGAATTAGCATCTACAAGTGGCATTTGAAAACTAATTTGAAGTTCATCAGCTGTAGGATTTGCATAATCCCTTAATGGTTTATAAAAATTTTGTTCATTGATTTCTAATGGATTTTAATTATAGTTATGTAAGTTAGCCATTTCGTGATATTTTTGAATTTATATACCATGTTTTCCTTTTTTAATTCTTTAACTGTTCTTTCTAATTCAGAATCAAAAGGTAATAATCCTTCCAATCCAGAACTACGCATAAAATTAAAATTTTTTTGGTATTTTTAATTTTTATATATTTTTTGTTTTAAAAGAAATAAAAGTGTATAAATTATATTTAATTTGAAGAAAATATCTTTTCAACTTTCTTACTTATTTTCCTTATCTTTCCCGACAACGGCGCCAAAAAACTTGATGCGTGACTCAGCCTAACTCGGCTTTATACTTTCAAATGCAAGATTTTGATTCCACTGCTAGAAAATTTAATCACTGATAGCGGCGCAAAAAACTTGATGTGATTTTACTTATGAAAGAATTTATAAATTTATATTTAGATTTTTATAATTTGTAAAAGTCACAATTGCAAACACAAGTATACGTATCATATCAAGTAATAGAGGGCTCTAGTGGAGTCCTGCTTATCGATCCCACGACGAAGATTTTTAGAATACTAAGTAATATTTTAAGAATTTTTCAAATTAAAAATTATTTTTATTTTTATTTTTTTAAAAGTTTACATTTTAAATTTAATGAAATTTATACTAAATGTAAGTAAGCAATACTAAAATAAATATTAATGCAGGTATAAATAAAACAACTTTCTCCTTTTCAACTAATCCAAGATTTTTAGAATAATTATCATTTGTGGAGAATTTAGATTATGGTATTGTGCCAAATAGAAGCATTCCTATTCTTTACCATTTGGTCCAGGCACATTGACTAATCTATAGATCGGTTCAGGAAGCTTTATTAGTAGAATGGGTTAATCTAGGCTCACACTACTAGATGTCCAAGGGTGGCTATGGTCGTCCCTGCTAGTGACCTGTTCCCTTTCTATAAATCAAATTATTAGAATTTGTTCTGTCACTCTAAAAACTAATTAATTCTGCAACTAATAAATCATATCTTCCTATTTATTTGCACTTCACATTGAATAACCCGCATAAAGCCTTTGACTACCCAAAGATTCATGTGATATCTACTAGTTAAGAACTCATCTCCGGATAGGTCTCAAAATTCTTCGACAGGTTTTAACAATTTAAATGACCAGTTTAAAAATTAAACTAAGATCATGTATTAATATTATCAAAATTTTTATAAATATTTTAAGTTAAATTCTCCAACAAAGTTTAATTATCTTATTATCTTTTCATAGTTGAAAGGAGAAAGAAAACTAACTACACAGAACACATTGAATTCACACAACAAAACATATTTATATAACTTTGAACCAAGTCATAAATACTTATCTGGAATCTTTCTTCAAGTGATCCGCTGACTCCTACTAACTTCAATACAATGATGAAATACTTCAACAACAACAACTCTAATAATCTCACACTTAACCCTCAATATAGACTAAAAATAAACTCACTAAATAATAAAGATGGTGGCTCCCTAAAATGATTGGATGGCTATGTAGTGCTTGGGGACTAAAGGATGCTAGAAGGGTTGAAAGGGGCCGATTTTCTCTGTAGAATGGGCTCCTATTTATAGAGCTCTGAATTTGACCAGGGGTTGCATATGACACCTCTTCAAAATTCATTCAAATACAATGTATCTTCTAGAAGGTAACTGTCGCGCCTAGGTGCCGGACTCCCTAACCAGGTCTTTCGCACCTCTTCACTTTGGGTCGCACCTCATCGCGATTAAAACTGTTTCCCTGCATCTAGATGCATTATATCACATGTCCTATATATCAGGAGTAACTTCCAGTCTTCTAGAAGCTCTAATAACCGCTTAACACTGTCAAAATAGCTTCCCAAAGTCGTTAAAAATCTTGTCTGCGTCTGTATCGAACTGGCGCTTAGGCGCCGAATTCTGGTGTCTAGGTGCCAGGCTTACAATTTTGACAACTTTGCTCTTTTAGCTCCATTTTTACTCTTTCTTTCTCCTTTTTACTTCTTGAACTCTTTTTTTATCACCTACATCCAAATACATAAAAATACCTTTCATTAAAGCATAATATCCTTAAGAATTGAATCATAAATAAGGCATAAAAATGAGTATTTTTAAAGTGGATCAGCTAGTAGGGCTCTGAGGGAGTCATCTAAAGACGCAGTATAAAGTATCAACGGTCGACCCGAGACTGGGGCTGCTAATACAGGAGGTGTCATTAAATATTGTTTGATATCATCGAAGGCATGTTGACATTTAGAGTCCCAAGTAAACTTGGCATCCTTCTTAACCAAAGCAGAAAAAGGCTGACACCTTCCTGACAAATTAGAAATAAAGCGTCGAAGATACGCCAACTTCCCTTGAAAAGATCGTAGTTGTTTTAGAGTTTTGGGAGGTGACATTTCTAAGATAACGTTAATCTTTTCCGGATTGATTTCAATTCCGCGATGCCGGACAACAAATTTTAAGAATTTCCTGTAGGTAACGCTGAAGGCGCATTTTAAGGGGTTCATCTTAAGGTTGAATTGTCTAAATCGCTCGAAAACAATTCTCAAATCATACAAGTGATCTTCTTTCTATTTGCTTTTAATGACCACATCATCCACGTAACACTCGACTTAGTTGTGAATGAGTTCATAAAAAATCCTTGTCATTGCTCTTTGGTACGTCGCTCCTGCGTTCTTTAATCCGAAAGGCATCACTGTGTAACAGCATACTCTGATTGGCGTTCTGAACGCTGTAAGCGTTTCGTCTTCTGGTGCCATCTTTATCTGATTGTATCCTGATGATCCATCCATGAAAGAAAATACTTCGTGTGTCAAAGCGATGTCGATCATTAATTCTTGAATCGGTAATGGGAATTCGTCCTTTAGGCACGCTGCGTTCAAATCTCTAAAATCCATGCAGATTCTGATTTGACCGTTCTTCTTTCTGACTGGTACCACGTTGGCCAACCAAGTCGGGTATTGTTCTTCACGGACAAATTTAGCATCGATTAGCTTCTTAACTTCAACTATTACTTGTTGTTCTATCTCTAGACGCATTCTTCTCAGATCTTGTCTGACTGGAACAACAGTGTGATCCACTCCTAACTTGTGAACTGTAACTTCTGGAGCTATACCCAGCATTTCATCATAACTCTAAGTAAAACAGTACTTGAATTCCATCAATAGCTTGATCATACTTTCAAAGTCTTCTTTATTGAGTAAGGAGCTAACAATGGTCGGCCTAGGCTCTTCGCTAGTACCTAAGTTAACTTCCATTAATTCTTATATTGTAGATTTAATCTCTTCTTCAATTTCTGGCAGAGCATCTCCGATTGTGAAGTCCTCGAGATCATCTAAAGCTTCCATGCCATCTTCATTAGGCTTACAAGTGACAACCATGCAAAATTTTGTATCATCAGCTGGCCCTACCGTGCCAAATTCGAGACCATGCTTTGATTTGGGAGGTCGACTCGCATTACTCCATAACTTTTTGAAGCAGTGTGATTGATCTTTTGACCACTGCTTAGGTAAAACACCACGTTGAATTAAATTTTGAACACAGGGAGAATACCACTCAAAAGGCAATTCCATTAATTCAGATGCAGCAACATCTTCAATTTTTACATCATTTTCAGGATTGGAAGAAGAAGCACCACGGTAGAACTTAATTGGCTTAACACCGCCACCATGTACTTCCTTGACCACCATACCCTCAATATTATTAGAGTACATCGGGGTTAGGGTCATAGTCTTAACTTAGTACCCCAAATTTTCATTGTATAAGAAGGATACTTAATTGTAATTGTGCATTCAGGTGCCTCATGTACCTATAAACAAGAGACAATTGCATGACTAAACACTCTTATTTTTACTGTTCATCCATTCTTTCCTACTCATTTCCTTATCTCTTGAACGTTCTATTCCTTGGGTGAGATTCCTGGATAATTTTGGATTCAACAAAAACATTAGATAAAGAGATGAGTTGACTTTATTTCAATTTTCATTAATCATGCTTATAATATATATAATAAAAATTACTTATTATTTTAGTTTATTGACATAAAAATTCATTTAAACAAGGAGATTAATAGCTTAAGAACATACATAATTAGCAACCAAATTTCCAGCTGGACACATACTTTCTTGTTAAATGAAGGTAGAATCACTTTGCTGAAGAGTATCTTTACTACCTTCCCCTCTTATATCCTAGAAATGACAAATATGGAGAAAAGCACCCTTTAATTTGAAAGGGCTTTTAACAAGTTCCTTTATGCTAGCCAAAGGCAGCAACTCCATTGGTTATCCTGGTAAACGGTGGCTAAACCCACTTGGGCAGGTGTTGACCTCATTTTTGATGAGGTCTTCTCTTCTTCTTTTAGTGCTTAGGATCTAGCCTTAGGCTTTTCCTTTGACTATCTTAGAGGACTAGAATTGGGACCCACCTTTTAGAAACTCAAACCACTTCTAAACTCCCTTCAAACTCCACAAACTTGACTATAGACCCCTAATCACCTAGAGGGTTGAAATCAAATGTGGAAGTTTAAAGGATGAGTTCCTATAGGACTCTTTGGCCTTAGAGGCCGCTACTGGGTGGCCCGGTGCAGTGAAGGGGCCGACTTACACACACACTACACTTACACACTACACTTATACACTACACCTACACACTACACTTCCACACACCTCCTAAAACCACACCCATACCCAACTTGACCTCCTGATTCATGTAGGTGATTCACATGGATGGTCCTTAACCCCTAAGCCCTTGGCTAAGAGGGTTAGGAACAACATTGCGGATGCCTCAAATGAGTCCCTTCATGGCTCATGTGAGCTTGATATGGCTTCATGGCTCAACCAAAATGACTTCATTCCACTCAAATTCACCCAATCTTCAATTTTCCAAATTTTCAATTTTTGACCCCCGGGACCCTACACCCGCTTAGCCTACCCAAAACTCTTGAAATTACCCAAATTTTTGCAAAATCACCTAAATTACCCAAAATCCTCCAAAATCATTCCCAAACATTTCCACATCACCCAAATTGATCATCCATACCCAAAAATACCAAAAATTCCAAAAATACCTCCCAATACCCTCCAAATACCCAAAATACCCCTCTTGGCCAAAAATCCAAAAATTCAGAAAATTCCCAGAAAATTCAAAAAATCCCAAATATTCCCAATTTCATTTTGTCCAACTACACCATGGGCCAATTTTGTCAATTTACCCTACTTTTGTGAAAACCCCCAATTTGACCCATTTTAACCCTAAGTGAACCCAATGTCAAACCAAACCTACCCAATTGACCCAAATTCTGGTCCAATTCAGTTATAAACTTCAATTCAACATTCCCAATACCAATCTAGACCAAATCCAAGTTCAATTTGATTGACATTTGGATCCAATTTCACTTTTGGCCTTAAAGCCCAATTTAGACCCATGACCCAAACTTAACCCAAATTTACCCAATTCAACTCCAATTAACCCCAAATCTTTTCTAAATCTTCCTTAACATTCCCACAAACAAAACACTAACATGATTTGCCCAAAATTTAGACCCAAACCCCACTCAAATTCAACCCAAAGCTAAAAGACCCATTTTTGACCTAAACCCAAACCTAACCCAAATGAGCCCAAACCCCAAAATCAAAGCCCAACCAAAGTCAAAACCTCTTTGAAACACTCCCATAAATATTTCTCAACATTAATTTTACATCAATTTCAACCCTAGCCCAACATTAGCCCAAGTTAGCCCAATTTGACCTACATAGGCCCACTTACCAAATAAATCCAAATTCAAACCAATTCAACCCCAAATCACACCAAATTGACTCCAAGCCCTTCATAGAACATCCCTAAACCAATTATAACACTTATTTGACAAGGTCCTTCACAAAATCTTCACCCAAATGCCCATCCTAAAATCAAAAAGCCCATTCCCCTTAAATTTCCCTAAAAAGCCCACTTCCTTTAAATTCAAAAGCCCAAATTCATCTGAAGCCCACATGGCACTTCCCCTCATCATCCATTTAATCAAAATTGTCCCTAAGTTTCAAAGTCATCAATTAAACAATTCCAAATCAAGCCCCATACAAATTCCCATCAAAATATCAAAATTTTCTTAAATCCCTTTTTATGAAATTGACCCAAGCTTTTCCCAAGCCAAATGGAGCCAAGGATGAGCCATTCACAAGCCATATGGAGCCATGAAAGTTTGGCATGTGACCATGCCATTAATGGTAAAAGGAGGGGCTCCTTTCCTAATCTTTCATTAAGCTTTTTTAACCTTATCCATGACACACTCTAAACCATGTTTAGCCACCTCATCATGGATAGAGACCACACCATTCTCTCTTGGTCGACCCAATCGATCCTCTCAGCCCAAAATCAGGCCATGGGGAGGTGCACCCAACCCAAACCAATGGATTGACCAAATTGAATCCAAAATGACCCCTTCTCCATTCCATTTTAATTCAAAGCCTTTACACATGTCAAACTCCAATCGACTTCACCAACTTCAAGCCCCGGACTCCCCGACCACCGAAGGTGACCCATGCTGCCGGCCAGCCGCTCGGATCGCCGGAAAACACCATGGCCGAGACCTTGGGAAGAGCCAAACTTTGGAATTCCACCTTGCTGAGCTGCCCCATGCCCAATGGCCACCATGGCTGTTCTTCCCATGACCAGAGCAGCTGATCCCAACCCTTGGCCATCCCTGGGAGGCTCTCCAGCCACCTCTATTTAAACCCGACCCCCTCACGGCCATGAGAGGAGAGTTGCACAAACCTTGCCGAAACTCTGCCAAAATTGTTTCAAACCCTTCTCCACCCTTAGAGCAGTTGATCCCCAGTGTCGATTTGCCCTAATCCCCACTGACAAAACCCAAATTCTCAACTGAAATTCCACCCAAAACCAGGACACTTCTCCACAGTGAGCCAATCCCCAAATTGATTGGTTCTACACCTTCACCAGACCAAGGGAAGGTGTCCACCAGCAAAACCCCATCTCCAGGCTTCCCAGTTGCTCCAGCCTCCAAGCTTTATGATCGGCTGTGGTCGAAGTCACACCTAGACAATTCACTGCGACCAGGAGACTTCATCTGGAGCTTGCTAGGATCCAATCGAAGGTGCAACAACTCTCGGATCGAAGCCACACTTCTCCGAGCAAAGGTATGAGCTAATTCTTCATCCCGAGCTTCCGGAGATTCTCCATTTCAAATGCTTTAATTTCAATGCATGATAACCGTATAGATGTGTTCGTCTCTTCAAGACGAATCCATAGAAGCATAAGAACATGAAAATCCATTGAGTATCGAGTGAGATATTAGGGATTTAGTGTGGACGGCTCTCGGTGAGGACGCTCGGGGACGATGAACGGATGCCGTCCATCCAATTCACGCGCGGACGGACGGCCAGGATCGCGTCGGATCAGAAGACGGAACGATACAGCGGGCCTCGAGAGCGCTGAGTCAGATGGCGGCGTCGAATGGGAGCACGACACGCGGCGTTTCGGAGCTGCCGAGGTTGACGCGGCGCCGCGTGAATAAATAGAAAATTAAGGTTTTTTTCTGATTTATTTAATTCCCTAAACTTCAAAAATTCATAACTTTGTGTAGAAAAATCAGAAAAATAAAAAAAAAATACCCTCTTGCTCAGTGAACAGAGAAGAATAATGTGGAAAAGAAATCATTTAATTTCATCAAGTATTTTATTTTTTATAATTTATTTACTCTCTGCATATTTTTAATTCTCCATGCATGTATACAATTCACCATGGCATGAGATCATAGGGCTTTTGAAGCCTCTGAATTTGGGAACATTCCCTGAATTTTCCAAAGTCAGAGGCCATCCCTATGAAGAGTTATTGATTTTTCAAATTCATGTTACTGTTTTGAGTATTTTAATTCCAATAAATAGCATGTTGTGAAATAAATTCTAGGAAAATTTGATGATGTTCCTTATGACTAGAGAACCTTAGGAAAAATAGGTTTTGAGTTAGTTCATTTAAAACAACCCTAATTGGCTTAAACACTCAAAATGGATCTCTAATTAATTAGAGCTAACCATACATTAAATTGACTTCAAATCAATTCTCCATTGACCTTTAGGATCAGAGGAACCTACCATAAAAATTTGAGGTCAATTGGACTTGGTTAGCCCCACTAATTCGGTTGATTAAGCCACTTAGTCATTTTAAACTTTAAAAATTCATAACTTTCAAAATACCTTTCAAAAATTCACCAAATTGGTTTTGGAGCCTCTCTGATATTAGGGGAATCTAAGAAAATTAAAATTTCAATTTTCTAAAAAAGTTGATTTTTAATATTATTTTAATATTTTTAATAATTAAAAAATAATAAAAATCACAAAAATAATAAAATTCACCAAAATGTCACATTTTGAATTTTAATCACTTAGGAACAAACCCCATATTTTTCTTAGGTCTATTTAGTGAGATATTGAATTTTAAAGCTCTAGGGTAATTTTAAAATTTAAAAAATGTATTTTCTAGCATTTTCACTAAAATAGTTATAATAAATCATAGAAAAATTAGAAAATTATAAAATTTACTTCTCTGATTTCCTTGATATCAGAGAGATTTTTGAAAAATATAAAATTCATTTTTCAACATTTATTTTATTTTTAAATTAATTAACACTCCAAAACTTAAAATAATTATAATAAAAATAATATAATTCAAAAAATCATCAAAATTGGTCCAAGTGGTCCTCTGGTCATTAGGAATGTCCCCTAATTTTCTTAAGGACAGAAACTTTCCCTTGGTTATGTTATTAAATTTTCCTTGAAAATCTCTATTGTCTACCAAAAATAATTATATAAATAAATTAAATACAGAAAAATTACATTTTCTCCTCTCATGTCTTTATTGACATATGAGTAAAGTCACATGAAAATTTCAAGTTTATTTGAGTTCAATTTAGTGAGTTATGAAATTATTAAGCTTAAAGGGTAAAAATGGTAATTAAAAAATCTTAATCCTTAATTAAAACTTTAGGTTTAATAAAAATTAACAAGTAAAATCTTTGATCCTAATTTGATTTGGATGATTGAAATTTAAATAATTAAAGGGTAGAAACCCATTAAGCAATTTAAAATAATTAAACTTTAATTAAATAATTGATTAAATTTGGAAGAATAATAAAATTGGAATTATTAAAATAGGGATATTATTAGGAAGAGATTTGTTCTTTAATTTAAAAATCCCTAAATTAATCATTTCATTAATATTTAATTCTTAATTAAAATGATAACTCAAATTCAAAACATTAAAAGACTTAATCATTAAACTAAAATTAAATTATTAAACTCTTTTAAAAATTTCAATTAAAATTAAAAAAATTAAATTAAATTAAGTAAATTAAATTGGATTAAGTTAAATTAAATTAAATTAAAATTAAAAGTTGAATTAAATTAAAGATTAAATTAAATTAAATTAAATAAACAAATCAAATTAAATTGAATGAATAAATTAAATTAAATTAAATTAAATTAAATTAAATAAATAAAACCAAATTAAATTAAGTTAAACCAAATTAAAAATTAAATTAAATTAAATCAAATTAAATTAAATTAAATTAAATTAAATCAAATTAAATTAAAACTAAATCAAATCAAATTAATTTAATGTAACATCAAATCAAACTAAATTGAGTTAAATTGAATTAAATTAAATTAAAACTCAATTAAATTAAATTAAATTAAATTAAGTTGAATTAAATATAACATCACCTAAGGCATGAAGGAAATTAAATATGAAATAACTTGAACACTATTCCAAATTTAAACCCATTAATGGAAATTAAACTAAATCACAAATCATTTGAACACCAATTTACTCTCAAAAGCTTTAGTTATCATAACTCCTAAACAGAACATTAAATGAAATGTTACTTCATTTATAGGATATTCAAATGTCCTAGTTCACCGAGCAAGTTAACAAAACTTGAATCCCTGGACGATTAATTCATTTATATAATTAAACCCATTTGGACTTAAAACAATCCTAGAAATATTGAAAAGATGTTTAAGATTATTCTTAAGCACTTCCTCAATATGATAGGACATTTATAAGAACAATTGGACTTAATTGTTCTTTGATGAAGAAAATCGTCCTCAAACCAAAATACAAAGACCTAGACGTCATAGGAAATGACTAAGCTATAGGATTAGGAATTTGGTAGAAAACCATAACCCTTCCCTTAGCTTTACCTAGGAACTTGTTTAAATATTCTAATTGTGTTTTAAGTGCAGCTTGGGATGACGGGAAGACCCTTTAGGTACGCTTTTATTTTATTGCAATTTACTTTCCTGCAATTTACTTTCTTGCAATTTCTTTAACTGCATTGCACTTATTTTTTCTTGCATGATAAACAACTGTTGCATGAAAACCCACACCTTTAGGATAGTCCCTAAAACTGAAACCAAAACTAAGTTAAAAGTCATTGCAAGATAAAATTCACCGCCACAACATTTCAAAATATAAAACAACTCAAAATTTAATCACAAACAGAACACAAAATTACAATTACAATTAAATTAAAACGTCTTGTTGGATGATCGGGAATACCTCGGATGATGTAACCTACGTGTTGCTAACGGGATTTCCCACGGTCTAAATGAAAGTGTGGAACTCATTCAGTTGAGTTTAGCAAATTCATCTGGACTAAGTGAATCCGATAAAAATAATTATGCCGGAAGGATGGAACCGTGGGATCTTAACCGGTGTCGTTATAATCAACTTTAAGATTTGTTTTAATTAAAACACAAAAAAAACACTTGGAAATTAACACTTCTCTAAACCAAAACACTTTTCTCATCCCCTGATTTATGACTTCTAAAACTAAACCTCTGTAACAACAAGGAGCTTGGAGCATGGTGGGCAGCACGGCCATCGTCGTCAGCAAAACTTGAATCTACATCAGCAAAACTTTCCTAGAATTAAATAACAAAGCCATAGGACTTCGAGGTAGTTTGCCTAGTGCAACATAAATCCTCAACTCTTCGTTAGGCACTTGCATTGCAAATTAAACCCTAACCGGTCTTAGGATTCCGAGGTAGTCGTCCGGTACGACAATAAACCCTCACATCTTCGAGGCTATTTGTTTGATTTTATCATACAAATATAAGCCCTAATTAATTAAAGTTGGCAAGATCAAAACATTTAAATAAATATTAGGACTTTCCTAAATCCAAGCCAAACAATAGGATAGTCGGGAGATTACCGAAGTTCGCTTCGAATCTGTAATTTCTCCTACTTTTCTTCCTTTGAAGTCTCAAAATAAAATGTTCCAAATTTGATCCATTCCCTATCGAAATTCCAAAATTCAATCCCTTGAAAACTTAAACTTTGAGATTCTTGAGAGCAGAATTATTGATTATTATCGAGAGTTTTCTTAGGTGATTTTCGTCACTTAAGATGTAATTAACTATAAGGGCTTGCCCTTATAGGGAATTTTAAAGAACCCAGGTAATATAAACCCTGTTTAATGCTTTCATATTAAGCGGGGAATTTGTCGGCTTATAAAATTGGTTCGCAGACCAAACGGATGTCACAAATCTTCTAGTTTATTTAATCGAGTCCCACCATCGAGCGATGTGTCTATCCTTAGGGATAGATACACGGTTTGTGGTACGGTGCTCGTTTATATAAACTATTTGGGATGTGAGATCGATTTGATTTCATATCTTAAAATCTTCAAATCTAAAAATTATTTTTAAAATCAAATACTACTTTTCAAATTATTTATTTAAATTAAATTAAAAATTTGTCGACAACTTCTGTTAGGCGACCCCTTTTCAAAAAAAAACAACACAACCTGAAAATAAGCCGTACAGCAGGTGGGAGGGATTTAAAGGGCTCCAGTAGATTCTTCAAGTGAACCTACGCAAACTTTGGATCAAATTCAGATCTCAAGACTCCCTCTGGGATAAATTTATGAAAGGAAAATACTGCATGAACTGCATACCTTCCAGGCTTTCAGAAATTTGAGGGATTCCAGATTGTAGGTGGGAATGCTTAAAGTCAGGCACATAGCAAAGAATCAGTATCTTTGGAACCTTGGTAAAAGGGAAGTAAATTTCTGGCTTAATCATTGGTGATCAAAAGAATGGGTGCCGCCTTGCAGTGACCACATCAGTGCTAGCTTATTGGTGGCTAACTGTTGGGATGGGGATGGTTGGTCTTTGCCCATTTTCAAGTCTTTGTTACAGGATTTCTCAGCTTCACTCATCTCTAAGCTGCAATTTGACAGGGATAGAGCTAATAGAATTGTTTGGTAAGCCTATCAAAACTAAAGTCCTTCCAAAGCCATCTGCTCTAAGCTGTTTAATTGGGTTTAGGATTCATGAGGGGACTTAATTTGAAAAATTCAAATCTCCCCTTTTATGGGCTTCTTCTGTTGGAGAGTTTTCCACAAGCTCATTCCTACTAATGATATCCTCAAATTGAAAGGCCTAAGGGGTCCATCTTACTGCAGGTTGTGCCTATAGGCTAAAGATTCTATCTCACATTTATTTTTTTGTTTGTAGGTTCTCCCAAAAGGTCTAGATTTATCTTATAAGGCATTTACTCCTAGACTCCCTTCACCTCCATTGGGCTCAACTTTAGTCTTGTTGGTCTGCTTGGAAAGAAGCTAAGGATGGTGCCATCCCCCTTTCACTTGCTGGTTTATTTGGATGGATTGAAATAAGGCTATTTTTAAGGGTATGACACTTTTGGTGGAGCAGGTGGTCAGAAATTGCATCTCTTTTCTATAGAAGTTGATTAAATACAGGAAATTCCCCAATATCTGCCTCTCCCCCTCTTTAGAAAGGCTGGCCCCTCCAAGGTTCATTAAGGTTGTTTGGAAACCACCTGCCCCCCACTCTATTAAGGTTAATACTGATGGGAGCTTCTTTGAGTTGGGTGCTGGGGAGGATGGGATTTTTAGAGATCATCTCGGAAAATGTTTGTTGTTCTTCCATGCTCCTGTTATTGCTTCTAATGCTTTGGAATCTGAATTGATTGTAGTCTATTGGGAAATCAAGCTTGCTATTTTGAATTAATGGTCTGCCTTTACGGTTGAAGGAGACTCCAAAGTGATGTTACAACCATTGGACCTTGAGCACTCCTCCTCTTGGCATCACTCTCAATGGGGTCAGAAGATAAACTCCCTCAGATTCTAGATTAATGTCAGCTTCTATTTCATCTTTAGGGAAGGCAATAAACCAATCAATTGGTTAGCTAGATATGGAATGTACTCTTCTTCTGTTGTTGTCTTCCCCTACTCTTTTTACTTTGTGGAGACCTTATGGATGCTCCACAGCTCAGGGATGTATTTTGATCCTCATTAATAGAATGCTTTTCTCTTATAAAAAGGAATATACTAAGGTTTTAGTAAGAGGGTGCAATGAATCCACTCACAAATGCAAAGAAAAAGTCTTTAACATATACAAGTATACCCCAAAATTTATTGGAAAAAAAACTTCAAAGTAGTAAGTGATCGGAGAGGGCAGAGAGGGTGATGACTTCTTGAGTTGATTGGAGCTAAATACAAGCAACAAACATCAAAAAGCCACAGGATAAAACTACATATAACTTATCCAACTCACGGAAAACTACCAATACTACCATCATACCACAAGATACACCTGCATATAATACCAAAAGACTTCAAGCGGCACGTTGCTAAGAATAAAATTAAGAATAACACAGCTCGAACATGGGACATAACCAACGATAACACCTTACAAAATGCAGAGTACACCACAGATAACACCAAAACATGCCACGCTTTGATATTAAACCAGTATAACACCATTCGAACGTGGGATAAAACCAACAATAACACCTTTAAAATGCGGGTACCCCCACTAATAACACCATAGCACACCATGCTATGAGATTAAACTGAAAATAATACCCCTTGAAAGCCAGTACAACCAACGATAACACCGTCAAGAATGTGGACCCGCACGAATACTACCAAATTGCTAAATAAAACCCAAATTACACCCCATAATAACACCAAAAGCGCACCGCGGTAGGCTCCAACCAAAAACAACCAAATACAACCCTAGTACAGCTCCAAATAACACCCGTGGTACTCCATCAATAAAACCTAAGAAATCTAGAATAACACCATGAAGAAACCTACAATAAAACTAAGAGATACAAAGCCAATAATCCAACCACCAATAACACCCAAAATATAACCCATCGTAAACCCTAAATACCACCAACATAACTCCCACCATAAAATCATATAATGCAACCAAATTAATCCGCCAATAACCCCTAAAAATAACCAGAAAAACAAATGCACATACAAAAGAAATGTATTTACTTCTTTAGTGTAATTCTGGGGTCCAAGTTGGAGCATCCCTTCAAGTGTAAACTTATAAGGTTCAGGTGGGTTTACCCCCTTTATTTCTAGCCTTCTTAAAAAATAACTGTTACCACAAGCATCAATAGTCTCTTGGAAGTATTTTGGGAACAAAAACTTGTCAACATTAATAAGTGGTTCAAAACTTCCAACAACCTCAACAAAAGATCTTCTTGGGTGCCATAGCTTCAGTAGCATTTGAAGATAAAGTCGGAAACTCATTCACAAGGTCCAATAAAACAAATGGAACAGTAACTCCATGAAACCAATACAAAAAGGAGTAGGTCCGGAAAGACCTAGAAAATTGAGAAGCATGAAATAACAAGAGAAAATTGTGAAATAGCCACCATAGGAAGAAGGAAGCTATCACCAACCACCACTATCATGCCAAAACCCTAGCAGAGCTTGAAGCCGCCTCCTTATAAGTTCACACTTATTGGGATGTTCTTGGACTCCCCATAATGGACCTTATTAGGAAATGTTTTTAAGACTTTGTGGGAGATTGGAGGGTTAGGGTTTTTTATGGGAGACATGTAATGATCCAGATAACAAATGAAGAAGATTCTCTAAAAAGTATACCAAGATAAAAAGCAAATACATGAAGTTGCTTAAGTGGTCCCCTAATTTTGACCCTAAAAAAGAGCCACCTATGATTCCAATATGGTTTAAATTTCCTAATGTTAAACTACACCTTTTAATCATCAAATTCTCTTCTCACTTGGGACCACATATGGAAGACCTACGAAGTTGGATGTTTCCACCTTCAACTTCACTAGACCTTCTATTTCCAAAATTCTGATTGAACGGGATTTGGCTCTGGCTTAATTTAATGCAGTATGGATTGGTACTTCTCGTAATGTGTACTGGCAGACTGTTTTCATGGAGCGAAGACCATATTATTGCAGAAATTGTTGAATGTTTGGACATACTCAAAATAAATGTTACATAATTCATCATGAATTTAGGTTTATTCCTCCTGTTCATTTTGATGATCCACTTGTTGATACTCAGTGTCCTGTGGTGTAGCCAGTTGCTAACAAACAATCTATTGACAGGAGTTTGGGTGATTCTGGGTAGGAGAGACCTCAAGAAGTTGGACGTCTTCAGTTTTAAGGTATGTTTTTTAGAGATACATAGTTGTTGGTTTCAAGCAGGACAAAGGATGCAGTCCTTAATGAGTCAGCCCATCTTAATTTGCTTGTCTATCAACAACCCTATTTTCCATTGGATAAAATTCCCCTTGATAAAGGGCAGACTCTTGACTTGGATGAGCATGTTGACCTCATTTTTGGTGAGGTCTTTTCTCTCGTTAGTGCTTAGGATCTAGCCATAAGACTTCTCCTTGACTTTCCTAGAAGACTAGAAATGGAACCCACCACTTAGAAATTTAGACACCTCTTAACTCCTCTTGAACCTCACAGATGACCATAAACCTCCAAACCCCTTTGGAAGGTTCAAAGTCAAGTGTGGAGGTGCAAGGATGAGTTCCTATAGGATGGTCAAGACTTAGGACAACCCTGGGTGGCCTGGTCCTGGTGATGGTTAGCTTGCACACACCACACTCTCCCATACATCCCAAACCCTAAAACCCCTCTTACCCAACTTGGCTTCCTGACTCATGTAGGAAACTCATGTGGATGGACCTCAACCCCAAAGCCCCTGGCTAAGAGGGTTAGAAACAACATACTGAGTACCTAAAATGAGTCCTTTTATGGCTCTTGTAAGCTTAGCATGGCTTCATGGCTTAACCAAAATGGTTTCATTTTACTCACATCTAATCAATCTTCATTTTGAAGAAATTTCAATTTTTGACCCCTAGCCTCTACACTCTCAAAAAATTACCAAATTGCCCCTGAAACTCAAAACTTCACAGTCACCCGAGATCTCAAAAAAATCATTCCAGAGAGTTCCTCTCGTCAAATCGAGAAGTTTGACTGTAAGCATGCCATAATTCCGAGCTACCTTTGGGCCCCTCGCGGACAAAATAGCCAATACATAAAAAACACTCTGGGATTCATAAAACCTTCCACATAAATAAAAAATGACACCAGACACTTTTATTTGACTCCAAATTTCTTTCTAAACCACCTCGAGCCTTTAATTTAGCCTTTTGACCACTTACCCCCAAACTCTCCAAAATTACCAAAATGCCCTTCATAGCAAAAAATTTAAAAAATTCCAAAAATCCCAAAAATTCCCAAATGTTGTCCACATCATTTTGTTCAACTATCACATACACCAATTTTGTCAATTTAACCCAATTTGATAAAAAATTTCAAATTTGCCCTTAAAGCTCAAAATTGACCCTATGTCCAAACCCAACAAATTGATCATCCAATTCAATTAAAAATACTCCAAATCTTTTCCAAACTCTTCATAACACTTTCCTATGCCAAACTCAACATTCACTTAACCCAAATTTTGACCCAAACCTAACCCAAACTCAAGCCCAAGTTCACCCCAAATTTAAAGGCCCAAAATCAAGCCCAGGAGCTAAATCACTTCAATTAGCCCAAATCCACTCAAATGCCCACATGCCAATTATCATTTCATCATCCCTTTGATTAAATGATTTGCCTAAAGTTCCAAATTCATCATTTGAATCAACCAAAAATAACCTCATGACATTCTTCCATCAAATCACTAAAAAGTCATAAATCCCCTTTCATGAAAGCTCCCAAGCCAAAGGTGAGCCATGGAGGAGCTAAATATGAGCCATGAAGCTTGTGTCAAGCCATATGTGAGCCATGTAAGCTCTTTACACATCACCATACCATTTTGGGGAGAAGTATGAATCTCTTTACACCTCTCTTAATAAAGCCTTTTAACACTTTTATGTCACACCTTTACCCAAGCTTATCCTAATCTCCTTGGATGGGGACTTCTCCACCTAAAGGGGGCAAACCCAATTGATCTCCCATCAGCCCAAATCAAGCCTTGGTGAGTGAACCAAGCCTAAACCATGAATTGACCCAAATTGACCCAAAATGCTCCTTACACCGTTGCCATTTAAATCCATGATTTTACACATGGAAATCTTAAATTGATTGCACCAAAATCAAATTCTAACCTCCCCTCCACCTAAGCACACATTTTGAACCCACTATTCAACCCCCATGGCCACCCAAGCTCCACCATAACCTTCCTTATTTAAACCCCACCTCCATGGCCAAGGGGAGGAGATGAAAAATTACCTTGGGGAGACCCTGCTAAATTGTTCCCAAAGCTTCTCTAAGCACTCTTAAGCTCAATCAAACCATTTCCAATTGAGGCCTCACCTCTTGGACCAAGGTATCAAATTTTTTTCTCCTTAAACTAAGGTTATTTTAATTTTCTCTAAATATTCACATGCTTTAAGTACATCATCACCATATAGACGTGTGCTACTCGATTAGACGATCATTTTAAAAAAAAATTCATTCAATTTCATTGAGAATCGAGGGAGATATTAAGGTTTGAAGGTGGACGGATTTGGGTGAATAGTAGTTGGAGAGAGGAGCAGCAGCTGTCTGATCAGACGTGTATCGGACGGACGACCCTGATGCAGTCGGACGGAGCTTCGTCCCTGATCTGGCCGCCAAACAGAGCCACGACAACCAGTAGCAGCGCGACATGTGTTCTTTGAGCAGGAAAATGGATTTTTGACTTATTTTTGACCCTAAACTTCAAAAAATCATAACGTTTCATAGAAAAATCCAAAAAAATAAAATAAAAATATCCACTTGCTCAGTGAAACTAGGAGAATAACGTGGATATACAGTGTTTTCAATCTTTCAATTCTTCATGCATGTAGGAGCTTCACCATAACTTGAAATTTTGGTATGTTCTTCTATGCATAATGATGGATCTTTCTTGATTTTTTTAAGTCAGGAAAGATCTCCATGATAAGATATCTATTTTTCGATTTTATGCATCAGTTTGGCTGTAATAATTATAAAAATTATTATGTTGCTTAAAAAAAATCTAGAAAAATTAGAGTGTGTTCCTTTTGACTAGTGGTACATTTGAAAAATTATCATTTGATTTATTTCAATCAAACAAATTCTAATTTGGCCAAAACTTCAATATTTAAATTTAATTAATTAGGAGTAACCACACATCAAAATCATATGAAATAAAGTCTTCACTGTCACGTAGAATCATGGGAACCTCACATAAAAATTTCAAATCAATTGAAATTAATTTGTCTCATAAAATTAATTAATTAAGTAACATGAACATTTTGCGCATTAAGAAATTCATAAAACCCAAAATACATTTCAAAAATTCACCAAATTAATTTTGAGAGTTCTATATGATGAGAGGAGTCTAAGAAAAATAAAGTTGTATTTTTCATAAAAACTTAATTTTTAATCATTTTTTAAAATATTTAATAATTAAAAACTATAAAAAATCACAAAAATATAAAAATTCATTAAAATGTCACATTTGGTCTCCTAATCACTTGGGAACCATCAAAATATTTTTCCTAAGTCTCTAAGTTAAGATATTAATTTTTAAAGGCCTAGGATAATTTTTAACATTTAGAAAATGAATTTTTTTAACCTTACACTAAAATAATTCTAATAAATATAAGAAAAATGAAAAAAAAAATTATTTCTCTGGATTCCTTGACTATAGAGAGATTTTTTAAAAATATAAAATTAATTTTTTCCACCTTTAAAACATTTTAAAATGAATTAATACTCCATAACTTAATATAATTCTAATGATTAAATTAAAACTCAAAAAATCCCCAACTTTGGTCCAAACGGTCCTCTGGTCAAGGGTCACTTCCACTAAAAATTTCAAAGTCATAAGTCTTTCCTTTGTCAAGTTATTGATTTTTCATTAAAAACCCCATTTTTGCATTAAAATAAATATATAAATTAAATTAAATTAAATTTAGAAAAATCACATTTTCTCCTCTGATATTTTAATTGATCCATGAGTATGGTGACACAAAAATTTCAAAGTCATTTGAGTTATATTTAATGAATTATGAGGTGAACAAGCCTAAGGGACAAAATAATAATTATTGAAATTTAGTCTTAATTAATATGTAGGCTTAATTATGGGTATTGGGTAAATCTCCTTAGATGATTGAAACATGAGTAATTAAAGGGTAGGAACCCATTTATCACTTTTCTAACATAAACAAAATGATTATAATTTCTTAAATTAATTAAAAGAGAATGTATTAAGTGAAGGGGTTTAATCTTGGAAGAGATTAATTTATTAATCTTAACCCCTAATTAATGATAGAAATCAAATACCACATAATATTAATTTAATAACTCATTAATGAAAACTAAGATAAATTAAATAATCAAATTAAAATAATTTCTAAGATAAATTAAATAATAAAATTAAACAATTTCTAAGATAATTTAATAAAAAAAATTTAAAAATAATATAATTAATTAAATTAAAAATAAGTTTAAAACGACATAATTAATAAAAAATAATTTAAATAAAATATGATTAAATTAAAATAATTTTTAAATAATTTAATCAACTTTAAATCACAATTAAATTAATACAACTAAATTAAAATCAACTTTAAATTAACACAATTAAATTAAATATAACTAAAATTAAAGTTAAAATAATTTTAAAATAACTAAGTCAACTTTTGAAATTACACAATCAAATTGAAATAACATAAGAAAACCACAACTAAACTAAAATATTATAATTAATTTGAATCATTCTTAAAAAATCAACTCAACTTCAAACAAGATGGTTAAGTTTCTTAATAACCTAACCTACCCCTAAAGACTTTCACCCACATAACTCTTAAGTGAAACGCCAAGTGAATGTCATATTTCTCATACGATAATTAAAACATCTAAATTCACTGAGCAAGAGTCAAGACTCAACTAAACCCCGGATGATTAGTTCATTCGAACGATGAAATTCATTTGGACTCAAAATAATCACATAAGCATTGAAAAGATGTTCAGGACTCGTCCTAAGCACTTTCTCAATATGATGGGGTGTTTTAGAAGAAAAATTGAACTTAATTGTTCTTTGATGATAGGAATCATTCTCAACAAAACACAAGAACCTAGACGTCATAGGAATTGACTAGCAGTAGGATTAGGATTTTGGTAGACAATCAGAACCTTCCCTTATCTTTACCTAGGTACTTGTTACAAATATTTAAATGCTCTGACATGTGTTTTAAGTGCAGCCGGGAATGACGAGAAGATCCACCAGGTATGCTTTTATTTTAGTACGATTTATTTACCTACGCCGTACTTTCTTTTTGTAAAATTTGCATGTTAAACAAGAATGTCACCCTGCATGAAAACTGAAACCTTTAGGATAGCCACAAAAGTAAAACCCAAAACTAAGTTAAAAATTTACAACAAGATAAAATTCACCACCACGACATTCAGAATATAAAATAACTCAAAATTTAATCACAAACAGAGCACAAAACTGCAACTACAATAAAATTAAAATGTCTCGTTGGATGATCGGGAATCCCTCGGATGATGTAACCCACGTGTTGCTAATGAGATTTCCCACCGTATAAATGAAAGTGTGGAACTCATTCAGTTGAGTTTAGTAAATTCATTTAGACTAAGTGAATACGATCAAAATAGCGGTGCCGGGATAACGTAACCGTGGGATCTGAATCGGTTCTGTTTAATCAACTTTAAGATTTGTTTTAACTAAATCATTAAGCCACCTCATTTTTTTTAACCTTTCTAATACAAAACACTTCTCTCATCTCTTGATTGCCACTTTCTAAAACTAAACCTTCTGCAACAACAAGGAGCTTGGAGCATAGTGGGCAACACGACCATCTTCATTAGCAAAACCCGAGTCTACTTCAACAAAACCTGTCTTAGAATTAAATAAGAAAGCGATAGGATTTCGAGGTAGTTTGCCTAGTGCAACATAAATCCTCAACTTTTCGTTAGGCATTTGCATAATCATGTTAAGCAAATTAAGTCATAACAGGTCTTAAGAATCTGAGGTAGTCGTTTGGTACGACATAAACTCTCACATCTTCCAGGCTATTTGTATGATAATGTCATATAAATATAAGCCCTAATAAAATAAAATTGGCAGGATTACAACATTAAATAATACTCTCAAATTGAAGCCAAACCATATGATAGTTGGGAAGTCACTGAAGTTCACTTCGAATCCGTGACATCCCCTACCTTTCGTTCATTTGGACTCCTGAAATAAATTGTTCCAAATTTGAGTTATTCCCTATTGAAATTTCCAAAATCCAATTTGTTTGAAACTTTAATCTTTGAAATTCTTGAGAGCAAAATCACTGATCATTATTAAGAGTTTTCTTAAGTGTTTTCGGACATTTAAGATGTGATTAACTATAGAGGCTTGCCCTTATAGGAAACTTTAAGAACCCAGGTAATATAAAACCTGCTATATGAATATATAAACCCTACTTAATTCATTCATATTAAGCAGGCGAACTTGTCGGCTGATAAAAATTGGTTCGCAGACCAAACGGATGCCACAAATCTTTTAGTTTATTTAATCGAGTCCCATCATCAAGCAGTGTGTCTATTCTTCGGAATAAATAGACAGTTTGTGATGCGGTGCTCGTTTATAGAAATTATTTGGGATGTGAGATCGGTTTCATTTCATACCTTAAAATTTTTAAAATTAAAATTATTTTCAAAATCAAATACTACTTTCAATTATATATTTAAATTAAATTTAAAATTTAAAATTCACCTATAATTTCTGTTGCGACCCCCTTTTCAAAACACTTAACCTAAAAATATGCCAACAATTTCTGGCGACTAAAGTGGGACTAGTTCCTCTCTTCATTTCGATCAGACGCTTTTTCTTTCATAAATCGGTAGTGAGTCAATGCCCCTTATGGACCAAATTACTATTGTTTCCGTTGGCATACCACGTTCATATCTGTCTTGAACGGGTATAGTCAACCCCTTTTGGATTCTGGAGCCACTGTTTAGACACCCCTAAACAGAGAGATTTCAGAATCCTCCCACCTCCCCAAAGTGGCAAGGTGGACCCCTAATAGGTGTGTTAGAATAGGAGCGATTTATTGATGTGATTTCAATGTGAATTCAACCTCCTCTAAATCTCGGATTGGGTCTGATTCTTCATTCCTCTCTGGTTTGACTTGCTGCTAATAGGTCAAACTCAGATTTCACTCTAACAACCTTCCAATAAACTATAAAATAAAATTTTGTTAAAATTTCAAACCAAAATAAAACTTCTCAAGACACCGAAAGTATACAATAATAATAATAATAAAAATAAACAAAAAAAATTCTCATGCTTAAAGGATGCCCAGTACAAAGCAAGTCAACTTAAGTACTTTCGTTGAAACTGCAAAGCAAGAGACGTTACTGACTTCCAAAAATTCTTCAAATTACAGAGACAATGTCTTCACCCAAGCTGATCTTTTCTTTTGCCCCTGGAGTGGAGTTTTCCGTCAATAGGGAGGAACTACCTGACCTGGCAGTCATCAAGTTTCGACATGGATTCGAAAGTATTGAAACAAAGTTCGGGAATTTGTCTATTGATATGATGAAACCCGAAATGAGAAAGTGCATTGAGCCTATTGTAGAGTTCAACTTGAAAATTGTTGAAGAGCTTCCTATACCAAAGAAGGAGTGGATTGAAAAAGACTCTTCTATTGTTCTGAAGTATGTCGCTAGAAGCGCTGGGACTTCTCTGAGGACTGCTTCAGCTCCTACTGTTAGAGCCACCGTCACCACACCAACTGTTTTGTTAGATAAAGGAAAAGATATTTTACATAAGGAAGAGTCAGTCGACGCTTACACCCTACCTTTTTCCGGACTCGAAATTGGATCCAATACAAAGACCACACAACTAATGAAAGCACAAGAAAGGAAGCACAACCAGAAAAGTATAAAAGTCAACCAGGCACAACAACCTCGCCTGCTACAATGTTGCCAGCCGAGTTAGCAGCCATCTCGGCAGAAACTACAAGGATCGACACGCAGCTTGAAGGAGATTTTGAGTAAGGAATATCCCTTTAAGGATGAAGCAGTGGCCAAAATGTTCTACATCATGAGTGAGATAATTGATTCTCAACTGTCAGAGCCAAAAAAGCCGGAAGAGATTGGCAAGAAGGATCACCTGATGTACTGCACTTACCACCGGATGATCGGACACAAGATAGAAGACTGCTTCACTTTCAAGAACTGGCTCGAGAACAAACTTCAAAATGGGAACATAGCAATCTCGAAGGAATATTTAAAAGAACCTGAAAAAGGTTCTGTGAATATGATTTCAGATATTTTGACGCCAGTGCTCAAGGGGATAAGTGATGTTCCTCAAAAGTCCTCGGTTGACATAAAAATTCTCAAAGGAAATTCGATTGAGTCCGCCATAGAGAAGCTCCAAGTTATTGCACAACTATTTGAAGACCAGAAAGAAGATGTCGAACATGGAAATTACAGCCTACCAGATTACATGGAAGGTGTTTTTGTAGAAATCAACATCATCGAGATGGAGGCCACACCATCCTCGTGCGACGCTTCTTTGCCAACTAAGGAGAACACCGTGGATGAGTTTCACATGGCCATTCAACAGCAGGATGAGCAGATAGGTCGAATGAAGAAACAAGTAGAGGAAAAAATGGTCGTCATGGCTACAATTCAAGGGCAGTCACAGTTGTTACCAATAGCAACTTTTGAGGCAAACCAATCAGAAATTGTTCACATTATACATGAAAGAAAAGAGTCCACCTTCAACAAACAACCGAAGAATGATCTAGTTCAAAGTCCTATACTGGAGAGTGACATTAAACATATGGTGGAACAAAAGATGAAAGAAGTCCTGGTCCAATCAGAAATGGAGGAATCAGTTTCAAAGGGTAGACCTTACCCATAAGAGTTTGATACCGTTCAGTACACCAGAGGTTACGTATCACCGTTATTCAAAACTTTTGATGGAACTGGAAATCCCTGACAACATGTTGCACACTTCCGAGGAAGCTACTGCAACGCGGGGGGTAGCAAAGCACTTTTGTTCCACCAATTTATGAATAGCCTCACTGGAGTTGCCTTTGATTGGTATGCAGAGTTGCCAAATGGTTCGCTAAGGACATTTACAGAAATGGAAAATCTTTTTGTCGAACGGTTTGTTGCAGCTCAACACCACATCTCTGTTAGTGATCTTGTGGTAGAGAAATAGAAACCAGATGAAACCTTGGTGGAATACATCCTGCATTGGATAAATCACAACATTAGATGCAAGCCACAGTTGCAAGAGCAGCACGCAGTTGAAATCCTTCTAGAGAGCATTCACGGTCCAGTTGGTATCTTGCTCAAGGGATTCACCATCAAGACATTCGAGAAGTTACTTAATAAAGCCGGAAGACTTCAAGAAGAAGCTAAACAATTTGTTTTTCTTGGAAAAGCCAACGAGCTGGAGCCAACGAAGATATTCGAGAAGGAATCTGAGACAGTTGCTGTGGTTAATAGAGTAAAGTGATAACTGCAAGTACAGGCCAAACAACATCAGCGGACCTTCCAATGTCCCAGACATAACGCTCAATAATCCTTTCAGCAAAGACTTTACCAGACGAATGAAAGACAAGTTCCAGAAATGGTTGCTCGAACAAACAAGGTGTACTCTTTTAAAGATGAAGCAACAAGAAAGATGTTCCGCAGTCTAATCAAGAACCCTGAATTTTGGTTACCTGAGCCAAAAAGACCAAATATAATCAACAAGAAAGGACATCCAAGATACTGCCCATATCACAGGTTTGTTGGACACACCATAGAAGAGTGTTGCAATTTCAAAAACTGGCTTGAAGAGAATTTCAAGAATGGGAAAGTAACAATTCTGGAAGAATATTTGACAGGAACTTGAAAAAAGTTTCTATCAATATGATTTCAGTCGATATGTTTGTTCTAGCTGACTCCTACATAATTGGCTACAAAGAAGACATTTCTTGACTACCATTGTACTATTTCTACCAATGTAAAGGGAAATTTGTAGGATTGATGTTGAACTGTCACATCTCTCCCACTTCTATGAATGAAAATGAACGGAAAAATTTTTTTTTGTTGTTCAGAATTGTTCGATATTTGGAAAGCTCAAAGTTGGATATTTTTATAAGATAGTAACTTCAGAAAGAATGAAATTTATGCCCTAATGACTGGGTCGTTCACTTTAAGGAATTCACACTGAGTCCTAAGTAGATTTTGAAATGAAGCAGTGTGCTTGAAATATGAGTAATTGATCCGGGATATCAAGGGTCTTTTAATTTTCTGCCATGTGACTGGGTCCAGACTTTTTGATTAGTTATAATATCTCAGGATTCATGTTAAGAAACTTTTTTCAGATTTATTTATTAGGGGAGTTTCGACATTCAAAATCTTTAATAAAAATATGTCTTACCAGATACAGTAATTATTAGAAAATAAATGGAGCATTAAAAATAAAAAGGTGTTCCTGAGGAGAAGCTTGAGGTGGGCACAAAATAAAAAATTGGTGTCCTAATCCAGACATTCAAAATCTTTAACATGTGCTCCACTAGATATAGTAATTCTCAATAGAAAAAAAAAGAGAAAAAAAGGGAAAAGCTAAAAAAACGAGAAAATAAAAAGACTCCCTGAGAAGAAGCTTGAGGCAAGCATATAATAAAAAATTGTTGTCTTAATCCTCCCCCAATTAATAAAACTTGAAAGACTACCTTAAGAAGTTTCCTCTGATATTATGCTTTGAAGAGAGTCAAGTGATTTTATGTCGTTTGGTCGGTCATTAATTGACTAAGAAGTATCTTTGGACAGTGAAAAAACAATTCAATCACATTAGCAGAACTTTTGAAATCTGCTTAGACTTAGAAAGAAAGAATTAAAGAAATGGGCTATGTTATTAGCATTTAATGCAAATTCAAACCTGAAGTCATGCCTTTAAATACCAGAGGATACAAATCCAACATCAATTCAAAGGGCGTCAGGGCAACTTCATAAAGACAACCTAGATAATCCTCCTAAATAAATGTTAAAGAGTGACGACTGTTACAAACGAAGCTACGAAGTTCCTGTCCCTTCAGCTGTGGTGTCTGTAGAAATAACACATCTTTGTAGGTACTTGAAAGGATATAATTCCAATAGTACCTCAAAGAATAGGTCATTTTCTACAAATGTCTTCGATTAGTGGACGATACTTCAAGGAGAACTGCACATCGTGATGTTTCAAAGACAACCTCGTTCTACGAAGCACAGATGTCGGACTTGCTTATGACTGGGTCCAAACCCAACCTAAAAAAAATAAAAATAAAAATAAAAAAATGAAAAATCATGAAACATAAATGAATAAAATAAAACTTTATAAAAAAGAAATCAATAATAAATTCCCCCAACGAATGATAACAAATAAAAAGAAAAAAAATCGAATAAGATAACAAAACGAAACTTCAAATCAAAATGAAATCTGAAATCAAATTGAAATCTAAATCAAAATGAACTCAAATAATCGAAACAAAAAAAAGGAATCTCAATATTAAAAATAAACCTCAAATCTGAATCTCCATTCTGTACTTTCAAATCCAATCTCAATTTGAATCTCAAATTAAATCCCAATCAAATTCAATTTCAAAACTTCCAAGTCTAAAATCCAATCCCTTCAATTCTCTCCCTTGTCTGAGATAGGAGCAGTTGATTTTATTGACACGGAGCCACGAGGTTTTTGATTTGGTTCTGATGGCGAGGAATCGTATCCAATCCAAACCAGTAACTTCTCGATCAGCTCTTTTGAATGGGATATGTGGCATCCTCATATTCCCTCCTAATCTGTTTATTTCCATAAAAATCTTTTACAACTTTCATGAAATTCTCAAAACACCAAAATTCTACACTTTTCAAATCGACAATACAAATCTTTTCAAATCAATCATGAAATCAAAAACCAAAGTTTAGAGGTTGAGAATTTTACATCTGATACCGCATTGCTTTAGGTTCTTTCCCTATCGCAATGGTTAAAATCAAAATCAAAGTTTAGAGGTTGAGGATTTTACATCCGATACCGCATTGCTTTAGGATCTTTCCCTATCAAATGGTTCAAATCAAAAATCAAAGTTTAGAGGTTGAGGATTTTACATCCGATACCGCATTGCTTTAGGTTCTTTCCCTATCGCAATGGTTCAAATCAAAATCAAATTTTAGAGGTTGAGGATTTTACATCCGATACCGCATTGCTTTAGGTTCTTTCCCTATCGCAATGGTTCAAATCAAATATCAAGTTTTAGAGGTTGAGGATTTTACATCCGATACCGCATTTCTTTAGGTTCTTTCCCTATCGCAATGGTTCAAATCAAAAATCAAATTTTAGAGGTTGAGGATTTTACATCTGCTACCGCATTGCTTTAGGTTCGTTCCCTATCACAATGGTTCAAATCAAAATCAAATTGTAGAGGTTGAGGATCCCAGCATCCAACACCACATTTCTTTAGGATCTTTCCTTATCGCAATGGTTCTAATAAAAAATCAAATTTTAGAGGTTGAGGATCCCAGCATCCGATACCACATTGCTTTAGGATCTTTCCCTATTGCAATGGTTCAAATCGAAATCAAATTTTAGAGGTTAAGGATTTACATCTGATACCGCATTGCTTTAGGTTCTTTTCATATCGCAATGGTTCAAATCAAAAATCAAATTTTAAAGGTTGAGGATTTACGTTCGATACTGCATTGCTTTAGGTTCTTTCCCTATCGCAATGGTTCAAGCCAAAAATCAAATTTTAGAGGTTAAGGATTTTACATCTGATTCTGCATTGCTTTAGGATCTTTTCTTATAGCAATTGTTTAAATCAAAATCAAATTTTAGAGGTTGAGGATTTTATATCCGATACCGCATTGCTTTAGGTTCTTTCCCTATCGCAATGGTTCAAATTCAAAATCTCAAATTTTGGAGGTTGAGGATCTCAGCATCTGATACTGCATTGCTTTGCAATGGCTCCTGTTAAGTTCTAGAGGTTAAGGATCACAACATCCGAAACCGCATTGCTTTAAGATCATTTCCTATCGCAATGGTTCAAGTCAATGTTATCATCGTAGAACATCAATTCTCGAGGCTGACGCTGAACTTCCAGTTCTCATTTAGAGATCAGTACCTAAATTCTGATCCTTCTCGATCGATACCTAAATTTTGATTCTCTCTTTGAGGCTGGTACCAAGATTCATGTTCTCTTTGCAATCCCGAGATTGGAACCTAGATTCCAATTCTCTTCTTCAATCTAAAATTTTGCAAAATCCACTTCTAAATCAATCTTAAGTCAAATTTCAAACAAAATTGAAACTCAAATAAAAAATTCAGAAATCAAACCTAAAACTTGAAATAAAAAATGAAACAAATTTGAAATCGAATCTCTCCAGATCTTGTGATTTGGAATCCACCTCCTTTTACCTAGCGAGAGTTCTGGAATCTTCGGTCTTGGAGATTTACCTGATACTCCCAAGTGGAAATTTTTCTATGCTTCTTTCTAAGTGTGTTTCTTAGATGTCTGTGTTGGTTTGTTTGATCTTTTCGGTCAACGCTAATACGTGTGATGTGCTCCTTTTAAGAACACCACACCTATTGGGGGTTCATTTGTTGACCTCATTTTTGGTGAGGTCTTTTCTCTCCTTAGTGCTTAGGATCTAGCCATAGGACTTCTCCTTGACTATCCTAGAGGACTAGAAATGGAACCCACCACTTAGAAATTCAGACACCTCTTAACTCCTCTTGAACCCCACAGATGACCATAAACCTCCAAACCCCTTTAGAAGGTTGAAAGTAAAGTGTGGAGGTGCAAGGATGAGTTCTTATAGGATGGTCAAGCCTTAGGACAACCTTAGGTGGCCTGGTCATGGTGATGGTTAGCCTGCACACACCACACTCTCACACACATCCCAAACCCTAAAACCACTCTTAACCAACTTGGCTTCCTGACTCATGTAAGAAACTCATGTGGATGGACCTCAACACCTAAGCCCCTGGCTAAGAGGGTTAGGAACAACATACTGAGTACCTAAAATGAGTCCTTTTATGGCTCTTGTGAGATTAGCATGGCTTCATGGCTTAACCAAAATGGTTTCATTTCACTCACATCTAATCAATCTTCATTTTTGCCGAAATTTCAAATTTTGACCCCTAGCCTCTAAATTCTCAAAAAATTACCAAATTGCCCCTGTAAAAGGGCCCTGAAACTCAAAATTTCACAGTCGCCCGGACTCTAAAAAAAATCATTCCAGAGCATTCCTCTCGTCAATCGAGAAGTTTGACTGTAAACATGTCATAATTCTGAGCTACCTTTGGGCCCCTCGCGGTCAAAATAGCCGATACTTAAAAAACGCTCCGGGATTCATAAAACCTTCCACATAAATCAAAAATGACCCCGGACACTTTTATTTGACTCCAAATTTCTTTCTAAACCACCTCGACCACTTACCCTCAAACTCTCCAAAATTACCAAAATGCCCTTCATAGCTAAAAATTCCAAAAAATCCCAAAAAAATCCCAAAAATTCCAAACTATTCTCCACATCATTTTGTTCAACTATTACATACCCAATTTTGTTAATTTAACACAATTTGATAAAAAATTCTAAATTTGCCCTTAAAGCTAAAAATTGACCCTATGTCCAAACCCAACAAATTGATCATCCAATTCAATTCAAAATCACTCCAAATCTTTTCCAAACTCTTCATTACACTTTCCTAAGCCAAACTCAACATTAACTAAGCCCAAATTTTGACCCTAACCTAAACCAAACTCAAGCCCAAGTTCACCCCAAATTTAAAAGGCCCAAAATCAAGCCCACGAGCTAAATCACTTAAATTAGGCCGAATCCAGTCAAAAGCCTACATGCCAATTATCATTTCATCATCCCATTGATTAAATGATTTGCCTAAAGTTCCAAATTCATCATTTGAATCAACCAAAAATAACCTTATGACAGTTTTTTATCAAATCACCCAAAAGTCATAAATCCCCTTTCATGAAAGCTCCCAAGCCAAAGTTGAGCCAAGGAGGAGCCAAATGTGAGCCATGAAGCTAGTGTCAAGCCATATGTGAGCCATGTAAGCTCTTTACACATCACCATACCATTTTTGGGAGAAGGATGAATCACTTTCCACCTCTCTTAATAAAGCCTTTTAACACTTTTATGTCACACCCTTACCCATGCTTATCCTAATTTCCTTGGATGGGGACTTCTCCACCTAAAGGGGGCTGAACCAATTGATCTCCCATCAACCCAAATTAAGCCTTAGTGAGTGAACCAAGCCCAAACCATGAATTGAACCAAATTGAACCAAAATGCCCCTTACACCCATGCCATTTAAATCCATGACTTTACACATGGCAATCCAAAATTGATTGCACCAAAATAAAACTCTAACCTCCCCTCCACCTAAGCACACATTTTGAACCCACTAATCAACCCCCATGGCCACCCAAGCTCCACCATAACCTTCCTTATTTAAACCCCACCTCCATGGCCAAGGGGAGGAGATGAAAAATTACCTTGGGGAGACCCTGCCTTCCCAAAGCTTCTCCAAGCACTCCTAAGCTCAATCAAACCATTTCCAATTGAGGCCTCACCTCTTGGACCAAGGTATCAAATTTTTTCTACTTAAACCAAGGTTATTTTAATTTTCTGTAAATATTCACATGCTTTAAGTACATCATCACCATATAGATGTGTGTTACTTTAATAGAAGATCATTTAAAAAAAAAAATTCTTTCAATTTCGTTGAGAATCGAGGGAGATATTAAGGTTTGAAGGTAGACGGTTTTGGGTGAATAGCAGTTGGAGAGAGGAGCAGCAACCGTCTGATCAGGCGTGTATCGGACGAATGACCCTGATGCAGTTGGACGGAGCTTTGTCTGTGAATAGGCCACCAAACAGCACCACGAAACCAGTAGCAACGCGACACGTGTCGTTTGAGCAGGAAAATGGATTTTTGACTTATTTTTGACCCTAAACTTCAAAAAATCATTACTTTTCATAGAAAACTTCTAAAAATAAAATAAAAATATCTTCTTGCTCACTGAAATGAGGAGAATAATTTGAAAGTGATTTTATATTTGTTTGATACATATTTTATTTTTAATTAATTAAATAGTGTTTTCAATCTTTCAATTCTTCATGCATGTAGGAGCTTCACCATAACTTGAAACTTTTGTATGTTATTCTATGCATAATGGTGGATCTTTTCTGATTTTTCCAAAGTCAGGGAAGATCTCTATGATAAGATATCTATTTTTCCATTTTATGCATTAATTTGGGTAAAATAATTATAAAAATTATTATGTTGCTTAGAAAAATCTAGAAAAATTAGAGTGTGTTCCCTTTGGCAGTGGTACATTTGAAAATTATCTCATGATTTATTTCAATCAAACAAACTCTAATTTAGCCAAAACTTCAATATTTAAATTTAATTAATTAGGAGTAACCACACATTAAAATCATATGAAATAAAGTCTTCACTATCACGTAGAATCATGGGAACCTCACATAAACATTTCAAATAAATTGGAATTAATTTGACTCATTAAATCAATTAATTAAGTAACATGGACATTTTGCACATGAAAAAATTCATAAAACCCAAAATACATTTCAAAAATTCACCAAATTAATTTTGGGATTTCTATATGATCAGAGGAGTCTAAGAAAAATAAAATTGTATTTTTCAGAAAAATTTAATTTTTAATCATTTTTTAAAAATATTTAATAATTAAAAATTATAAAAAATCACAAAAAATATAAAAATTCATCAAAATGTCACATTTGGTCTCCTAATCACTTGAGAACCATCAAAATATTTTTCCTAAGTCTCTAAGTTAAGATGTTAATTTTTAAAGGCCTAGGATAATTTTTAAAATTTAAAAAATGAATTTTCTTAACCTTCCACTAAAATAATTCTAATAAATCAAAGAAAAATAAAAACAAAAATATAAAATTTATTTCTCTAGGTTCCTTGACTACAGAGAGATTTTCTAAAAATATAAAATTAATTTTTTCCACCTTTAAAATATTTAAAATCAATTAATACTCCATAACTTAATATAATTCTAATAATTAAATTAAAACTCAAAAAATCCCCAACTTTGGTCCAAATGGTCCTCTGGTCAAGGGTCACTTCCAGTAAAAATTTCAAAGTCATAGGTCTTTCCTTGGTCAAGTTATTGATTTTTCATTAAAAACCCCATTTTTACATTAAAATAAATATATAAATTAAATTAAATTTAGAAAAATCACATTTTTGACACGCTTAAAATATATACGCTTTTTGCTGTCTCATTTTACTCATTTTTGATGATATTATACTTTAAGGGAAGGTATTTTGTATGTTTTTTTTTTGTTTTAGGTACAAGAAATGGTGATTGGAGCAAAAACGAGCAAGAAATGAAATTCTGCCCTGACACCTTTCGATAAGTCTTTTGATGTTTAATCTCTTTTACACTTCATGCATATTTTTGAATGAGATTACACTTTAAAGAAAGATTATTTTTTTGCCTATTTTTTGGCTATCTGTTACAAACGCAACGCAACTGAAACGAGGCGAATCAGAGCTAAAATGGAGCGAAACAGAGCAAAATTGTGGAGCTGCACAGGAATCTTGCTGACGGTGGCCTCGAGTCTGCCGAAGGCGGGATTTTCCTGAGAAGGCCAAATTATGACCGAAAGGCTCGCCGACATCACCCTCGAGCCCACCGACGGCGAGCCTTAGCAGTTAGCCCATGTTCTAGAAGCCCGCCGACGGTGAGATCGAACTCGTCGACTACAAGAAGATCGGTTCAAGCACAAATTCATCGAATCTGGACGCCTTTTTGAAGAGGTGCTTAAGAAACCTTTGGGAATTTTTCTACCTCTTTAAAAGATAGACGAATTTGAAGAGAAAAGAGAGAATGAAGAGAGGAATTTTGAGGAGAAAAAGTGGAGAAAAACTTGAGGAATGTTTAGGATTCTTAGATTAAGAGTAGAAATGTAGATTTCTACCCTTTTAGAGAGATTGGAGAGGAGATTTTGAGAAAATTTATAAGAATTTCGCTAGCATTGCATGGATTGTCGGGAGACTTTATGGGAGAGATCTTCGTCTTTCTTTCAATGGGAAAAAGCTAAGTACTGTTCTTCATTATCTTATGATTTTGTAAACACGTACCTAGTGGATTTACTTTGGTTACATAAAGTTTCCGTTGTGTTTTTTTCGTGCTTTGTGACGTATCTCTCTTACTTTTTATTCTTCTTTGGAAATAGCGGCATGAGAAGATTATGCCATTATTTTCCTTTTATTTTTCTTTTGTAATGAGTAGAAATCATGTTTAGGATTTTGTGATGCATGGTAGAAGTAAATTTAATTATAAATGTGATGATTTTTACTTGCACTTAATTTACATTGAAATTAAGGTCTGTTGTAATGTTAAAATTTGTTGTGAAAACATAAGATCCGAGAGGGTTATGCTTTCTACAACTAAGTACGAACCACATTCAAATTACATGGATGGTGAAGTTCATGGGGATTGAATGCAAATAAATAGGGAAATAATATTAATCGGGCGTAGAATTGGAGATTTTAGAGTGAGAGGCTAAAATCCTCAATTCGGTCCTATCGTTTGGGTGCTGAAGTGTAGATGTTAGCCATCAGCCAAGGGGAACGTGGGAGCTCTGAAGTGAGAGCCGGTATCCTCCCAACCTAGCCGCAGATTCAGTAACCAAGCATAGGATTAGTCAATGTTCTTTATGCCTGGACCAAAGAGTAAAGAATAGGATTGCTCCTATTTGGCACATACAATATTTAATGCATCTCATTCCTATACATTATCTATTTCATTGCATAAGAATAGTAGTTTTTAATATCTCAAAATTCTCCAAATCAATTCATCCAAAAAGGGTTATCTTTAGAATTATTATTTGCATTTAGTTATAGTTACTATTACATTTAACTCTTGTATTTAGGAGTAATTGCTTGATAAAACACAATTTCAATCGACATTCCAAACTAAGGACTATTAGTGGTAGACTAGAATTTAACTAAAGACCTCTTACTTCATTTCCTCGTGAGATCGATACTGGGGGTTTTAAAGAAAACTCTATATTACATGAAACGATATGTATACTTGCGTAGTACCACTAGTGTGTAAAATATTTTCTAATTTTTATATCATTTAAGATTTTGCACACTAGCCGCTATTTATAAATCGGGTCAAGTTTTTGGCCATCTTTTGGAAGTTAATTTCTTTGCGTAATTGCGAGGTCGGGTCGAGTTTTTGGCGCCGTTGCCGGGGAAGCTTCGGTAAGAACTTTAGGAGAATTTTTTGTTGAAGTAATTAGGCTTAGACTTGGAAAACTGTAGTGTCATAAAAACTATTTTTGTGTGGAAAGTGATTTGTTTTATGAAAAAGTTTTGTGAAAAAACTATTTGTGTGAAAAATACGGTGTTCGTGAAAATGTTTGGTAGTGTTGAATATATTTCATTTATTATTTGTTTAATTGTTATAGTATTGTTTGTTATGTTGTGTATGCGAAACAAAGGATCTGCAGGACTTTTACCTTATGATCCAAAATTTGAAAAAGAAAATAATAATAATAAAAATATAGAAATGACTCGAAAAACTAGAAATGGAAATGGAAAACTTTCAAGATAATAACCTGGAAAATCATCACAAAATATTGAGGGATTACATAAATCCTATGACAAATGAAATTCACTCTAGTATACAAAACCCTGTCGTAGAAGCTGACTCGTTTGAAATAAATCCTGAGATTATCCAACTGGTGCAAAATAATCAGTTTGGGGGAACTCCTTAGGAGGATCCCTATTTACACTTATCAAATTTTCTAGAACTTTGTGCTACATTTTGTTATAATGGTATGTCAGACGATGCTATTAGACTAAGGCTTTTTCCTTTCTTACTAAGGGATAAGGCTAAAATATGGTTATACTCATTAGCACCTGGCTCTATTAAAAATTGGGAGGTGTTAACTCAGAAATTCCTGGCTAAGTATTTTCCACCTTCAAGGACTACTCAACTTAGAAACGATATTATCTCATTTTGTCAGTATGAAGGGGAATCAATATACAAAGCATGGGAAAGATTTAAGGAACTCTTAAGAATGTGTCTACATCAGGCTCTGCCAGATTGGTTAATCATTCAAACTTTTTATAATGGGTTAGTAAGATCCCTTAGGTCTATAATTGATGCTGCCGCTGGTGGATTAATGTCAAAATCATTTAATGAAGCGTATGCATTAATTGAAGAAATGGCTACAAATGAATTTCAATTGCCCTCTACAAGGGTAAATCATAAAAATGTAGCTAGTATTCATGATATGGATACAATTACAAGTCTTGCATCTCAGGTTGCTGCAATATCAAGGAAGTTGGACCAATTTGGAATGAACCAGCCTCAATTTACTCGTGTAAGTGAGGAAAGTTCATTAGGGCATATAATTGATTCTAACTTATCATATGAGACTTTAAATACCATAAACAACCCACACTCTAACTTTTACAACCCAGATAGGGAGAACCATCCTAAATTTAACTGGAATCATACTACTAATGGTGGAAACCTAAAATGGGAAATTAATTATGCAAATCCTAATGGAAGTTAGAATAATCAGGGGAACACAAACTATAGACCTTCATATCCACCGGACTCTACCAATGATCAACAAATTGAGGATAAGAAAATGTCTATGGAAGAAGTGGTATTGCAAATGGGAAACCGATTGCAACGTCAAAAAGCTATGATTAGAAATATAGAGAATCAATTGGGATAAATTGCTAATTCACTTAGCAATGACCCCAAGGAACACTTCCTAGGAACATTGAGATCAACCCTAAGGAGAACACTAATGAACAAATAGTAGCTGTCCAATTAAAAATTGGAAGAGATATAGAGGATATGGTTAGAAAAGAGAAAGATGTTGTGAGAGAAACAAAGGAAACTAATAGACCTGAAGAACATGTTCCTAAGGATCTGGAAAAATTAATATCTCCAACTAAAATCAATTTGGAAGGACCACACCCTCCATTTCCTCAAAGACTTAGACAGCACGAGTTGGATAAAAAAATTTCAAAGTTCATAAAAGTACTGAAGAAGTTAACGATAAATATTCCTTTGACTGAAGCTTTGGAACAGATGCCAAGTTATGCAAAGTTTGTAAAGGATATATTAAACAAGAAAAAGAAATTTGGGGATCATGAGACAGTTACACTAAGTGAGGAGTACAGTGTCATACTTCAGAAAAAAATTTTCTCGGAAACTTAAAGGTCCTTATAGCTTTACAATTTCTTATGCAATTGGAGAAAAATTATGTGGAAAAGCTTTATGTGATTTAGGAGTGAGCATTATTGTGATGCCTCTATCTATATTTAGAAGGATAGGTTTAGTCGATATTTCTCCCACTACTGTAACCCTTCTGTTAGCCGATCGATCTATCATTTATCCAAAAGGAGTTATAGAAGATGTGCTTGTTAAAGTGGATAAATTTATCTTTCCTTTGGACTTTATTGTATTAGATATGGAGGAAGATAAAGAAATTCTAATTATTTTAGGGAGACCTTTCCTTGTCACTGTACAAGCTATGATAGATGTGTATAAAGGAGAGTCGACTATGAATATTAATGACCATGAAGTTACTTTTGATGTATTAAAGACTATGAAATATCCAGCTGAGAGAAAAGATGATGATTGTTTTTGGATGGAAGAAATTGATTATCTATGTAAAGACCATTTCTAAGAAAGTTTTGAGAGTAAGTTAGCAGATGACATTGAAATGGATTTTCATGATGATTTGGAAAGGTTATTTAAAAAAGACTGTATGTATGTTCAGGAGAGGTGTGAAATGATGGACACTACTAAAAATAGCAAACTTTTATTTCCATCTGTTGAAAAATCTTATGAACTTAAGATGGATGTACCTCATACAATCTTAAAGTATATCTATTTAGAGAATTCATCTACACAACCAGTCTTTATATCTATAGATGCGACTCAATCACAAGAAAAACCTGAATTAAATGATGAATAATATAAAATTATTGAACTAAGATTTGGAAGAGAATTTGAGGATAAATTTCAAAAGAACTTTGAGTTAAGAAAAAAGGATAAGAATATTGGAAAACCATTGGAAGAAATTCCTAGGGAATTAGAAAAACCTATTTCCTCAACTAAGATAGATTCTCAATCATTTAATAATTATAAAGGGGAAGAATTAGAAAATAATTTCAAACAGAAGAGGGACATAGAAGAATTTGATTCAGAATCTAAATTATCTAAAGAGAATCTAATCCAAAATTTGGGAGATATTGAAGTATCTTATAAAGATCCATTTCTTATAAATTTCAAGGATAATATTAATATGCAGATTGAGAAAATCAATAGAAGAACATTGGATCTAGAAAGAAATATGAGGAACAATGATATAAATCCAACTAAAAATGAATAGCTGAATGAAAAATTAAAGTTTGAGGATTTTATAGGAATCCCTGAATCTGGAAATGATTGGGCGATTGATCAAGGATTACTTAATTGGAATTTTGATCTAGGTGGAATCATTTGTCGGGCTAATGACATTAAACTAAGCGCTTTATGGGAGATAACCCATAGTTATCAGTGTGCTTTGATTTAGTGTGCTTGAGAGTCATGATTTTTAGTGATCTATTGTATTTCATTTATAGTGGATTGATCTGTTTGATTGATGATTGGTAGATATTTGGATTATTAGTAGTTTGATTTGATCTTTGTGTGTCATGAGGGAGGTGATTCCTTAACTTCTTATTATGGCTAGACTTGATCACTTGTAGTAGTTGGATTAACGAGTCCACTGTGACTTGGGTCTCACCCAGACTTGAGTTTTACAAGAGAAATCATGAATTTCGAACAATGATAGTTCCATCTTAATTTGTTACTTCCTTTCTACAACTTTATTTTCATTAGGTAGGAGTCGCAAACCTATTTAATGAATACCATATGGATTATCTTACACTATCTTTATAACCATTAGAGGTGCTTAATTATAAGGAATAGATGATGCCTGAGATTGGTGTCCGGAAACCAATTTATTAGGGATAATCTTATCTTTGGGATTAAAATCTATAAAATCATTTGAAAGTATCTAATTTACTAGTGTAGTGATTCCGTTAAAAATTGGAAGTAAATTAATGAGATGTGATAAATTAAAGGAAGAATTGACCTCATTTATCATATGTGTGTTTATGTTTGTGTTACAACTTTATTTAGGTCTTGAAGAACATTTTTATATTCCCATGCTGATACATGTTACGCTAGGTAGACTTTTTTAGTTAATTTCATTCTGGCATGATTAGTTTAGATTTACTTTATGCTGCATATTGTTCTATCCTAATGAATACTTGTAAATGGTATTGATAGACATTTGTGGTAGATAGAATTTCTAAATGGTTTTTCTTCCTGCTTATATTTTCTGTACTGAATGTTGTATATGTTAAAAATTAAGTTTGGGGGTAGGAAGAAAAATAAAATTTTAATGTGAAAATATTTCCTTTTAGTGTAATTTTGTTACAAGCATGTTTTAGGCTAGATTTACTTTTTTTCCGACAGTCATTTTATCCTGATTATGCATGATATGAATTTGATAGGATGTTGTAGTAGTAAGTATATTCAACCTTTACTTTTTCTTCCTGCTACATTTTATGGAATTAATTGCAAAATATTTTAGAATTTAAGTTTGGGGGGAAGAAATTATTAACTCTTATTTGTTCTCAATTATTATATTTTCAAAAATTATTAGCATAACTTCTAGCAATTAAACTTCGCTTGAGATAACTAAAACGTTTTATTTCAATTGAATATTATGGAAGGATTGGATGAAAGTTTTTAGTAATAAAAGTTAATTTTATAAGGGTAAGATATTTGGTATGAAAGAATTTGATTATAGTTAACTATTTAAAGTAAAGAAAACTATATTTTTGAAATGCTAAGAGACTTCAAATATTGTGTGTTAAGAAGAGATTGTGACTTTATGATGAATAATAAAGCTCATACCTAATTTTAAAGTAAGGATGTGTTTCAAGTTTGAACTTTAGAAAGAGGAGAGTGAAGTTCAAAATCATTACAAGCTCTCCAGATATAGTAATAATCATTAAAAAAAAAGAAGAGAAAAAGAAAAGAGAGTGAAAAAAAGGAGATTGAAAATGTTCCCGAAAGGAAATAAAAAAAAAAAGAAAAATTTTTATGAGGAGAAGCTTGAGGAGATGCCTAAACAAAAATTGGCTTCACTTGAGTCACCCTAACGGGAGAACTTGATTTCATTTCTGAATTTATATTTAAAGTATTGGCCTGCATTCTGATGAAGTTTGCATGAACTCCTTTTTCACATAATCTTTCAAGGAATTCTTAAAATAATAAATTATGGTTTATCTTGAAATAAATAGAAGACTATAACCCTTAGACTTGATTGCTGAATATTCTTATACCTGCAGCGTTAACCTAAGTTACTGAATTTATTTCTAAATATCTAACCAACATATTATTTTGAATGAAAAATTTTAGTGTATTATAGGTAAAAAGTACATTGCCTTGAGTTATATTTTTATGTAGTAAAAGTGTTACTTGAGGACAAGTAACAGTTAAGTTTGGGGGATTTTGACACGCCTAAAATATATACGCTTTTTGATGTATCATTTTACTCATTTTTGATGATATTACACTTTGAAGGAAGGTATTTTGTATGTTTTTTTGGTTTTAGGTACAAGAAATGGTGATTGGAGCAAAAGGAAACAAACACAGTGCAATTTAGAGCAAAAACGAGCAAGAAATGAAATTCTGCCCTGACACCTTTCGATAAGTCTTTTGATGTTTAATCTCTTTTACATTTCTTGTAAATTTTTGAATGAGATTACACTTTAAATATAGGTTGTTTTTTTTTCTATTTTGTAGGGCTATCTGTTACGAATGCAACACAGCTGAAACGGGGCGAATCAGAGCTAAAACAAAGCGAAACGGTGGAGCTGCGCAGGAATCTCGCTGACGGCGGGCTCGAATCCGCCGACAGCGGGATTTTCTTGAGAAGGCCAAAATAAGACCAAAAGGCTCGCCGACAGTGCCCTCGAGCCAGCCGACGACGTGCCTTAGTAGTTAGCCCATGTTCTAGAAGCTCGCTGACGGCGAGATCGAGCCCGCCGACGGCGAGATCGAGCCCGCCGACGGCGAGAAGGTCGGTTCAAGCACAAATTCATCGAATCTGGACGCCTTTTTGAAGAGGTGCTTAAGCAACCTTTTGGAATTTTTCTACCTCTTTAAAGTATAGATGAATTTGATTAGAAAAGAGATAATGAAGAGAGGAATTTAGAGGAGAAAAAGTGGAGAAAAACTTGAGGAATGTTTAGGATTCTTAGATTAAGAGTAGAAACGTAGATTTCTACCCTTTTGGAGAGATTAGAGAGGAGATTTTGAGAGAATTTGTATGGGATTTCGCTAGCATTGCATGGATTGCCGGGAGACTTTATGGGAGAGATCTTCGTCTTTCTTTCAAGGGGAAAAAACTAAATATTGTTCTTCATTATCTTATGATTTTGTAAACACTTACCTAGTGGATTTACTTTGATTACATGAAGTTTCCATTGTGTTTTCTTCGCGCTTTGTGACATATCTCTCTTACTTTTTCTTCTTCTTTGAAAATAGCGGCATGAGAAGATTATGCCATTATTTTCCTTTTATTTTTCTTTTGTAATGAGTAGAAATTATGTTTAGGATTTTGTGATGCATGGTAGAAATAAATTTAATTATAAATGTGATGGTTTTACTTGCACTTAATTTACATTGCAATTAAGGCCTATTGTAAAGTTAAAATTTGTTGGGAAAACATACGATCCGAGAGGGTTATGCTTTCTACAACTAAGTACGAACCACATTTAAATTCCATGGATGGTGAAGTTCATGGGGATTGAATGCAAATAAATAGGGAAATAATATTAATCGGGTGTAGAATTGGAGATTTTAGAGTGACAGGCTAAAATTCTCAATTCGGTCCTATCGTTTGGGTGCTGAAGTGTAGATGTTAGACCTCAGCCGAGGGGAACGTGGGAGCTCTGAAGTGAGAGCCAGTATCCTCCCAGTCTAGCCGCAGATTCAGTAACCAAGCATAGGATTAGTCAATGTTCTTTATGCCTGGACCAAATGGTAAAGAATAGGATTGCTCCTATTTTGCACATACAATATTTAATGCATCTCATTCCTATACATTATCTATTTCATTACATAAGAATAGTAGTTTTTAATATATCAAAATTCTCCAAACTAATTCATCCAAAAAGGGTTATCTTTAGAATTATTATTTGCGTTTAGTTATAGTTACTATTACATTTAACTCTTTTATTTAGGAGTAATTGCTGTATAAAACACAATTTTAATCTACATTCCAAACTAAGGACTATTAGTAGTAGACTAGAATTTAACTGAAGACCTCTTACTTCACTTCCTCGTGGGATCGATACTGGGGTTTTTAAAGAAAACTCTATATTACTTGAAACGATACGTATACTTGCGTAGTACCCCTAATGTGTAAAATATTTTCTAACTTTTATATCATTTAAGATTTTGCACACTAGCCTTTATTTATAAATCGGATCAAGTTTTTTGCCATCTTTTGGAAGTTAATTTACTGCGTAATTACGGGTCGAGTCAATTTTCTCGTCTAATATTTTAATTGGCCCAAGAGTATGGTGACACAAAAATTTCAAAGACATTTGAGTTATATTTAATGAATTATGAGGTGAATAAGCCTAAGAGGCAAAATGGTAATTATTGAAATTTAGCCTTAATTAATATTTAGGCTTAATTATGGGTAATGGGTAATAAATGATCCTAATTAATCTCCTTAGATGATTGAAACATGAAGATTTAAGGGTAGGAACCCATTTATTACTTTTCTAACATAAACAAAATGATTATAATTTCTTAAATTATTAAAAATTTAAAGTTAATTAAAAGAGAATGTATTAAGTGAAGGGGTTTAATCTTGGAAGAGATTAATTTATTAATCTTAACCCCTAATTAATGATAGAAATCAAATACCACTTAATATTAATTTAATAACTCATTAATTAAAACTAAGATGGATTAAATAATCAAATTAAAATAATTTTTAAGATAAATTAAATAATCAAATTAAACAATTGCTAAGATAATTTAATAAAATAATAATCTTAAAATAATATAATTAATTAAATTAAAAATAATTTTAAAATAACATAATTAATAAAAAAAAATTACATTAAATATGATTAAATTAATACAATTTTAAAATAATTTAATCAACTTTAAATCACAATTAAATTAATACAACTAAATTAAAATAAACTTTAAATTAACATAGTTAAATTAAATATAACTAAAATTAAAGTTAAAATTTTTTTAAAATAACTAAGTCAACTTTTGAAATTACACAATCAAATTGAAATAACATAAGAAAACCACAATCAAACTAAAATATTATAATTAATTTGAATTATTCTTAAAAAAACAACGCAACTTCAAACAAGATGGTTAAGTTTCTTAATAACCTAACATGCCCCTAAAGACTTTCACCCACATAACTCTTAAGTGAAACACCAAGTGAATGTCATCTTTCTCAGAAGATAATTAAAACATCTAAATTCACTGAGCAAGAGTCATGACTCAACGAAACCTCAGATGATCAGTTCATTCGAACGATGAAATTCATTTGTACTCAAAATAATCCCATAAGCATTGAAAAGATGTTCAGGACTCGTCCTAAGCACTTTCTCAATATGATGGGGTGTTTTAGAAGAACAATTAAACTTAATTGTTCTTTGATGAAGAGAATCATTCTCAACAAAACACAAGAACCTAAACATCATAGGAATTGACTAGAAGTAAGATTAGGATTTTGGTAGACAACCAGAACCTTCCCTTAGCTTTGCCTAGGTACTTGTTGCAAATATTTAAATGCTCTGACATGTGTTTTAAGTGCAGCCGAGAATGACGAGAAGATCCACCAAGTACGCTTTTATTTTGTTACGATTTATTTACCTGCGTCGTACTTTCTTTCTTGTAAAATTTGCATGTTAAACAAGAATGTAACCCTGCATGAAAATCCTTTAGGATAAGCACAAAACTGAAACCCAAAACTAAATTAAAAATTCACAACAAGATAAAATTCACCACCACAACATTCAGAATATAAAACAACTCAAAATTTAATCACAAATAGAACACAAAACTAGAACTACAATTAAATTAAAACGTCTCGTTGGATGATCGGGAATCCCTCGGATGATGTAACCCACGTGTTGCTAACGAGATTTCTCACGGTCTAAATGAAAGTGTGGGACTCATTCAGTTGAGTTTAGAAAATTCATTTAGACTAAGTGAATCCGATGAAAATAGCGGTGCCGGAATGACATAACTGTTGGATCATAATCGGTTCTGCTTAATCAACTTTAAGATTTATTTTAATTAAATCAGTAAGCCATCTCATTTTTTTAACCTTTCTAAACCAGAACACTTCTCTCATCTCTTGATTGCCACTTTCTAAAACTAAACCTTCTGCAAACAAAAAGGAGCTTGAAGCACAGTGGGTAGCACGGCCATCTTCATCAGCAAAACCTGAGTCTACTACAACAAAACTTTTCTTAGAATTTAATAACAAAGCCATAGGATTTCGAGGTAGTTTGCCTAGTGCAACATAAATCCTCAACTTTTTGTTAGGCATTTGCATAATCTTTTTATGTAAATTAAGTCATAACCGGTCTTAGGAATCTGAGGTAGTCGTTTAGTACGACATAAACCCTCACATCTTCCAGGCTATTTATATGATCATGTCATATAAATATAAGCCCTAATTAAATAAAATTGGCAGGATTACAACATTAAATAATAATTTTAAATTGAAGCCAAACCATAGGATAGTTGGGAAGTCACCGAAGTTCACTTCGAATCCGTGACATCCCTTACCTTTCGTTCATTTGGACTCCTGAAATAAACTGTTCCAAATTTGAGCTATTCATTATTGAAATTTCCAAAATCCAATTTGTTTGAAACTTTAAACTTTGAAATTCTTGAGAGAAAAATCACTGATCATTATCGAGAGTTTTCTTAAGTGTCTTCGGACATTTAAGATGTGATTAACTATAAGGCTTGCCCTTATAGGGAACTTTAAGAACCCAGGTAATATAAACCCTGCTTAATTCATTCATAATAAGCAGGGGAACTTGTCAGCTTATAAAAATCGGTTCGCAGACCAAACAGATGTCACAAATCTTTTAGTTTATTTAATCGAGCCCCATCATCAAGCAGTGTGTCTATTCTTCGGAATAAATACACGGTTTGTGATGCGGTGCTCGTTTATATAAACTATTTGGGATGTGAGATCGGTTTAATTTCATACCTTAAAATTTTTAAACTTAAAATTATTTTCAAAATCAAATACTACTTTTAAATTTTATATTTAAATTAAATTTAAAATTTAAAATTCACCGATAATTTCTGTTGAGACCCCCTTTTCAAAACACTTAACCTAAAAATATGCCGACAGAGCACTGCACTACAACATCTTAACTTGAATTCCCAAAGAAGAATATAAACTCTAATGAACTTCAGCTACTCATGGAAAAGGAATGGCATGTTTATAAAGTAAGGAAGAAGAACAAAAGTAAATTGGAGATTAAGAACTTACAGGATGACAAATTTATAGCTGTTGGTGGTAGTTCACAAGTCTGGGGAGAGTCTCCCTCTAGATTGACTACAGGAAGAGCAAAAAGTTTTCAAGATGATTAATTTCCTTTGCTGAAACATTAGGGAAATTACTCACCCCAATTCCCTTAATAGAATCCTTCATCTAAATAAAAAATAAGGCCTTGGTGTATTGATGTGTTGTAGCTAATGATATCTATAAATTCCGAAAAAATTATTAAATAGTTCTATGGTTTTCAATTTTATGCTAACTCCAACAACAAGATCTAGATTATTTTTAGGAAGGAAATAAATTGGTCTGTTCTGATGGACCTCCCTCAATTTGTATGCATGTCAATCAATATTGATGGAAATACAAGTTTTGTTACCTTTATTTATGCTGGTTGCACAAATGTTGCTAGAACTGAGCTCTAAAAGGAGCTGATTTGTTTTAATAATTCATTGAATTTTAGCTGGATTGTGGGAGAAGATTTTAACTGTATCTCATTTCACACTGAAAAGTTGGGAGGTAGATCTTCTGATATTCAAAAGATGACTAAATTCAATGAGGACATATAGGATGCTGCTCTACATGATTTGGGGTTCTGGATCCTAAAGCTTACTTGGAGAAGAGGAAAAATCTAATAAATATTGGACAGGTTTTGGTGAACACTCACTGGTCTCAAAACTTTCTTTACACCTCCATTCACCACAAGACTATGAATGGGTCTGATCATAGACCACTTCTCATCATAATATCAAGCTATGATAATGCAAGATCTCCTTTGAGATATCAGAATATGTGATTTACACATCCAAATTTTTTGCATGTTATCTCCCAACAATGGCAAGGTATTTAGCACCATAACCCTTGGGTTCAGCTTTGGTTACATAAAAAAAAGTAGGGTAGGCACTCAATTTATAGAATTGAAACTGCTTTGCAGAAATTTTCAGTAAAGTGGAGCAAGTTGAGTTAGCTGTTGGGAATCTAGAAAAGACTTTTGAATTAGTTCAAGTGCATGAGGCTGCCCTATTTGAAGCTAATGAGCACCTGCTTAATGTTACCACTTGGAAAGAAAAATTCTTAAACAAACTTCTGTTGCTAGATTTGTGGATGGCATAGAAATAGTATGTACTATTATGCATGTATTAACTTTAAGAGGAAGTGTAATATTATCATCAAAATTCATAGTGTAAGTGGAAAGTGGCTAGTTGACTCGCTGGAGATTACTAATGATGTTGTACAAAACTTTCACAACTTACTTACCTCACCTACCATCTCTAGAACACAATTTAATTTAGATCTCTTTATTGAGGATAGGATCTATGCTAAAGGTGTCGTTCTCACTTTCATACCTATCGAGGAGAAAATTTGGCTTGCTCTTAATTTAATAGATTCTGGTAAGGTGGCTGGTCTTGATGGCTTCTCAGCTAATTACTATAAAAAGGATTGGTATCAAATAGAGGAAGATGTCATTGCTGCCAAACAAAGATTTACTCAATGTTTGGATCCTCCCAAGTACTTCTACAGATCCAATATTTCCCTCTTACCCAAGAATTTTGAAGAAAGTACGTGGAATCATTTCAGGCCCATAAGTTTGACCGTTGTGATCAGTAAGGTAATGAACAAGATTCTTTTGTGCAGACTAAATGCCCATCTACTTCACTTAATTTGCTCAAATCAATCTACATTTTTATAAGACGGATGTATTGCAAACAAAGTTGGTCTTGCATAGGAACTAATGCTAAATTTAGATAAGAGTTGTAGGGGTGGTAATCTTATCTATATTTGGACTTAGAAAAGGCTTATGATAACATCATATGGGATTTCATAATTGAGACATGAATGGGTAGAGGCTTTCTACCAAATTTTTGTCATTAAAAACTGAGATGGTTAATGCACAATGTACATCCTATCTTGATTAATAGCTAACACATGGGCTTTTCCAAGCCACTAGAGGCGTGAAACAAGGCCACCCCCTCTCTCCCACTATTTTCATCCTAGCTTTTGACTATCTCTCAAGAGCGCTGAATCACACTTTCCTTCAATCCCCACACCTCAATTTTAGTCATAGATCTAATGATGGAGTCACACATCTTACCTATGCAGATGATGTTATGATTTTCTCTAATGCTTCTAGAGCTATTGTTAAAACTGTCCAAAATGTCTGGTGCATTCTCAAGAGTGTTCTGGAATGAGTTTTAAAACATAAAAAATGTAATATTGTTTGAAGCAATAAAGTTAAAGCTCCTTCGAAACACTGGGTTCTAGATTATATAGGATTTAAAACTGCTTCTACACCACATCAATATTTGAAAGTTCAACTACAGACAGGAAGAACTAAGAAAATTCATTTTGAGGAGTTCATTGGTAAGGACTAATTCTTTGCTCTCTAATGGGGGTAGAATCACAGTACTTCATGGTACTCAAAAGTTTCACAACATACATAATGCAAATAATTTCTATGAAGAAGATTGCTCAATTGCTCCTGAAAAGATGCTTTAATAGATTTGTTTGGGTTGGCCAAAGGAAACAAATGCATTGGACAAACTGATAAAAGGTTAGTAAATCATCACAGCTTGGGGCCTTGGTTTTAAAGGCTTTAGTCAGCTGAGTAAGGTTAATTTCTGTAAAGTTTGGATCAAATTCAGGTAGAAAGATTATCGATGAGCTAGTTACATGTGAGGTGTGTATCGCAGAGACATTCATCCTTCTAGTACAATCAGAAAATTGGGTGACTCTAGAATTTGGAAAAATATATGAAAGTTAAAGACAAATTTTAGGAACTATTTATCTAGGAGTTGGGACATGGTCAGACCATTATCTAGTTGGACAGATGGATTAAGGATGGAAAGCTTAGTTCTCAAGATCAAAGTAATGCAGGCTTCAAATTATTGATATCAGATTGTTGGGAGGATGACAAATGATGTAACCAGGTCCTTAATTCTATTTTAAATCAAAAGCAACTTAAATATGTAATTAAAGTGCCTTTTTTTAGAGATAAAAAAGACTAAATTATCATCAAGAAAGCTAGAATGCATAGTCTGACTCGGTACATTTATCAATGTCGCAATCAACGAGAGAGGTTTGATGGGGGTAATCTTTCTCGAGTAAATTTCTTACCACTTCCATGTCATTTTTTTGCTGAAGACTAATGCTAAATCTTCTCTCTACTGATGACATCCTTAAACTCAAGGGGATTAGAGGGACCTAAGGTTGCTTATTATGTAAGGAGGAGTAAGAAACCATTGATCATCAATTTTTTACCTGTAAAGTAGTACAACAAGTCTGGACAGGGATAGTAGGATAACTATCCCTTAATACAATTAATCTGGAAGGGTACAAATTTAAACACAGTTGAGAGGCTTCGGGAAGGATCGATCTGACTACTATTCCCTGTATTGTGGCATGGTTTGTTTGGATGGCCAGAAATAATCTTAAATATCATGGAACGATATTCACAGAATTTTTGGTGATCTTTAATTATTAGGCTTATATCATAAAACTCATTAATTTAAAAAATCTTCCAAATATTCTCAGTATCTAAAGTACCCACAATGCTTATTGCACAACACCTATGATCTCAAAGATTTACTAGAAAAAACCAGCTTCCCCCAGGATTAATATTAACACTGATGAAAATTTCACTTCACAAAATGCTGGAATTGAAGGGATTTTCAGAAACCATATTGGGAAATGTTTTCTTTTCTTTCAATCTCATGTTTGGGTTTTTAGATGCACTTGAGGCTAAAGTGGTGGTAGTTTTTGGGCTTTGAAACTTGCACAAAGAGGGAATTGCAAATATCTGCAAATTGAAGTGGACTTCTTAGTGCTTTTACAGATCCTAGAAGATAGGGAAGACACTCCTTGGCTGGATTAGCTACATCAAAACTCTAGGCTCACAACTTCATTTTGAGTTTACTTTTAGTGACAGAGAAAGAAACAAGCTTTCTAATTAGCTCTTCAAAATAGGTATGCAATAGGAAACTATTGTTTTTAATTCATACCCTCACCCTCCTCTCTCTATTCTCTTCCATGAGGATAAATATGATGTCCCTCATCTTAGGGAAGGTTTTGAGAAAAAAAATAATAAAAAATTACTAATGGAAGGGAGAAGATAAAATGAAAAGTTAAAGAAAATGAAATAATAAAACAAAAGAGGGGAAGACGCTATAAAGATAGATATGTAGAACAGAAAAATATAGAGACAGAAGAAGAGAATATAGAGAAACAATAAACATACATACATACATACATACATACATACATATATATATATATACATATATACATACATATATATACATATATACATACATATATATACATATATACATACATATATAGATATATATAGATATATATATATACATATATATAGATATATATATATATATATATATATATATATATATATATATATATATATATATACACACACACACACACACATATATATATATAAATATATATATATTTTTAAGAAAAGTAGAAAATTCATTCAGCAAAACTCGACAAAGTTTACATACATCTAATATAGGGAATATCGAGTCAAATCCCCAAAAAGTAAAAGCTTTAAAGGATCATCGGGTTTAACGAAAAAATAATCCTTTGAGCTGCAAGTAGCACGTTTAGCTGACCGGTTAGCAGGGTTGGTTACCTTCTCTAAAGATGTGGGACCACTTGATGGTGATAGAGCCAAATGTAGAGAGCAATGTTCGTAGGGGTATACCAAATTCCATGGAGGAGGGGATAATCCTTGTATAATATTAACAAGCTGCCGAGAATCGGTTTCAATCCGAACAAATTGGTAGTTCAAAGCTTTAGCGATAATCGGGGCCCGAGTAAGCGGCTTGAAGTTCGGAATGGAGAGGCGACGAGTGAGATGATTGGCACTTGGAAATACCACGGTAACTTACCTCCGGAATTTCTACAAAGCGCCCCGATTCCGGCGGCGAGTTAGTGAAGCTCCCATCTATATTTATTTTTATCCATGGTGGAGGTGGAAGGGACCACTTCGGCAATGTAGGTTTTCTTTGATTTGTAGGCTCCAACAGTGGCTTCTTTCTCGGAAAAGCTGCAGCAGTTAGCCACCATATGATTAATATTGCAATTTACGTTGTCAAACTTTAAATGATTCATATGCATCCAAACAAACCAGCGAGATAACTAAAGGTAGATGGAACAATTTTTCACTTTTCCAGTCCTCCCGACAAGCCTCCCAATTGAGCCAATTGTGATTAAGATGAGTAAGATGGAAATGTTTTAAAACGGTAATCCACACCTGTTTAGTGACGGTCTAATGTAGAAAGAGGTGGGAAAAAGATTCTTCCCGAGCTTGACAGAGCCAACATCTAGAAGCTAGTCTTAGGCCTTTGAGTTTTAAAATATCATCTAATGGAAGATACTGATGGAATAATCTCCAGCGAAGTAAGACATAGAGGGTGATAAAAGCCTAGTCCAGATTTTCTCCCCACGAAGTATCGAGCCAAAGTTGAAGTGAGTTGTGAATCATCCGATTGAAAGATTTTTATTAGAATTCTTCAGACAAGATTCTATCGGGTTTAGTTGGATTAATCGGGATTTGAATAATCTGTTGTATGCTCTCCCCATCCAAAACTTCATTCGACTTCGTTGACATTCCGGTGATCCTCCACCCAAAAATCCGCTGACTGATTAGTTGGTGATTGAAATCAGCGATAAAATTTAGAGTTCCATCTCCTATCCGGTTGTCATAATAAAAATTCACCTCCTCCTTGCCCACTTCCCAGCAGAAATACTGATTGGCCATGTCCCTTACTTTCAGCAAACTTCTCCAATGCTTGGAATCCCCTTGTCTTGGCACAGCTGAATTTGGGTGATCTTTCCAGCAATACTTGTCAAATAGGAATTTTGCCCACATGGTATCTTTCCTTCTGAATTTAATCCATCGCTTACAATAGAACAAATGGCTCATCTGTTGGAAATTTCTCAGCCCTAGTCCCCGAGCCTTGGTAGGTTTACAAACCTTGTTCCGGATAGCCCAATGATATTGCTTGGTTTGGCCTTCCCGGAGAAATTTATTAAACATTGTTTCTAACATTTTCCGGGTGCTTTTTTCATTCTAACTATTTGTAAGCGATAAAGGGGAAAGGTTGAGAGTATACTCTTAAGTAAAGTTAATCTTCCACCATTAGATAGAAAGGTATTAGTCCAGCGAGTTTAAAGTTGATGTAATCTTCTTGACAACTTCATCATACCGAGATTGCTTTCTCCTTCCTTTAATTAGTTGTACACCTAAATATTTCGAGGGAGATCGACGACGAGAGAACCCGAGTGTACTCTTTCACCCACTTGTTGATGATTGAACCCTTTGCCGACCAAAAATTGACACTTCCTTTGGTTTAATTCCGGGCACCGCAACCAAGGCTAGGTGATCGATCGGTTGCAAGGTTTTCTTAACGACAAGCTTACTTCCATTGGTGAAAATGATAACATCATCGGCATATGCCAAATGACTTATCATCCGTGAAGAACCATGCTTAAAATGGAGATAAGGATAAATTGTTTGAGCAGCATTCGAGTTCCGGAGAAGTAATCAAAAGCCAATATGAAGATGGTTGGAGACAATGGGTCTCCTTGTTTCAACCCCTACCGACTTTGAAGAAACCACGAACTGACGGCCATTGACCGAGGACATCGTAATAAACATTAGACGACCATCTTTGAATTAAAGTACAAAAATCAGGATGGAAACCTCTAGCTTTAAGTACTAAATCAATAAATTTCCAACTCGATAGAATCATAAGCCTTTTTAAGATCCAATTTGAGAAGTAAATTGTGTCCCCTACATTTCTTATCAATATCAAGTAACAGTTCACGAGCCAAAAGACAATTATCGATAATAGTTCTGCATCGCACAAAAGCAGATTGGTTAGAGCCGATCAATTGGTTAAGATAGGGTTGTAGTCTTCCCATAAGAATTTTACTAATTATTTTAGAAAAGGTAGTAGTAAGACCGATAGGTCCGAAATCGATCCACTGGTTTTTTGAGATCCTTTGGGAATAAGTGCAATGCTTGTCTGCGACAAAATATTTAGGAAGATCGGATCCAAGAAAGAAAGAATGAACTCGCTCGAATAAGATCAGCACCCACAATATCCCAGGCTTTAATATAAAATGTTGAAGTAAACCCATCAGGGCCTGCTGTTTTATTACCATCAATGCTCTTTAAAGCTTGCAATACCTCCTGTTTATCAGGTAAGAAAGTTAAATTAAGCTGATTCACATAATCTTGATGATCAGAAAACATCTCAGCAACAAATGAAGTAGAAGATATAGAGTCGTTCAGCAAACAAATTCCGAAAATGTAATACAGACACTTTGTGAGAGGGAAGATTGGTCGATAACTCAATTGCCGGACTCATCCTTGATTTTAAGTATAGCATTTATTTTTCTTACGTAGCTTAATGATCGCATGAAAATACTTAGAATTCTCGTCCCCATAAAGGTACTTGTTTACGGCAGCTTTTTGTTGTAGAAAATCATCTTCCCTTTCCAGTGCTTGGAATAAAACTGACTGGGCAATTTCAAGTTCATGTGCCTGATTCTCCCCAAATCATTTGCAGCTTCCAACAAATGGACTTTAGCTTTTGCATCCTTCACTTGTTGAAAAATATTTCCAAACTGAGTCTTATTCCACAGTCTAAGTTTAAAAGCTACATTCTTTTGCAATCTCCATAGTCTCACAAGAGGACTACAGCTAATGTGATCAGGGACCTTCCGAGGCTCTGTGTACTTCGGCTAGAAAGCTATCATGAGTGCACCAAGCATTGAGAAATCTAAGCTTGGAGTACCCATTGTAAGAGCTGAAAGAAATCTGAATTAGTAGTGGGGAGTGGTCGAGATGTTGCCCCGTGTAAATGCTGCACTTGAGTTATGGGAAAAGTGTTGAGCCAATGGTCATTAGCTAAAGCTCTATCAATTCGCTCAAGCAAATTACCTCTCTTCCATGTGAAAGGGGTACCAATGTATCCTAGATCAAATAATCCTGCATTAGTGATATTCTGAGAGAATTGTAGCATGGTATTAAGATCGGGAGTTCTTCCCCCTTTTTCTCATCGGGATCTCTAATGCGATTAAAATCCCCAATCGCCAAGCCAATTTGAAGAGTTACTTGTACCGATCTGCCACAACTCATTCCAAAGAGAAACTCTATCCATAGGAGTACACCCAGACATAGATGATAGTAGCATCGCCTCGGAAAGAATCCATCCCAAACCGTAAATGGAGAAATTGATAATTATCAAGTTGAACATTGCGGCTTAGCTCCTTTCTTGTAAAAATCCAGATCTTATTGTTGCAGTTGGAGTGAAAATGGAATCCAGGAAATCTTTTAGTGAATTTAGAGATGTTGGTATGCACCATAGGTTCCAGTAATGCTATAATCCAAGGTTTAAAAGTCCTGTTAAGATGTAGTAATCTATTAAGGGTGCCAGGGCTTGCCACACCCCTAACATTCCAGCAAATCAGATTAATCATGGTGTAATACCTTACCGACCTCTAGTAATTCTAGGGGTGTTGCATCGAAATGATCCATACCAATAATATTAGACTTAGATAAATTTTGCGGCTCCATAATATCTTTTCTCCTCCTTCTACTTTTCTCGTTGAGACCAAGCACCATCGGCGGTAGTTGCTAATTTCTCAAGAATCATTTGGGCGGATTCCCCGATTATGGGACTTGAAGGGGTTATAAAAGTGGCACCCGCATCGGAATAATGCGGGATCACTTCCTTAGTAGTATCAACTCCCCGTGCGGCACTTGTGATCCTAGATGTGGTGGCAGTCGTAGGCTCCTTAAGGACGGTGTTAGATAAATCAATATGCTCGTAGATTATTATTCCTCCTCCTCCTACTTCCTTGTTGAGACTCGGCCCCTTCGCATCGAATTATCCGAACCGACATCATCGGCTTCGAGTAACCGGTGTAGCATTATTCATACCATTGTCTCTAATCTCTACTGGTAGATCCGCATATTTTCCAATAGTCTGCTCGCCCAATTTGATCGGCATAGTTTTTAAAATCCCCTCCTTATCAACAAGCCCATTCGGACCTTGATTTAGAATAGCAAGTTCATTATTCAAATCTCGGGTAGTAATTGGGACGAGTGCTAACCGGAATCACTTTGGAGAGATAGGTGGATTATCAGTTTTCTTAGTAACCTTATTATTTACATTATAAGGTCTTAATTCAGGGTGGAGTTTAAAACATTGTTCCATGGTGTGTCCAAATAGGTGACAGTGCTTGCAATACAAAGGTTGATATTACATAACAATGGGTTGCCAATATCCATTATTAGCGAGTGCCTAGCCAAACCCCATCCAAATAAGGTTGAGTAATGTCCCTTTCAACTAGAAATCTTGCATTGGAAATCCTGGTAACATTAGCAGAGGGGATATCAAGTTTGAGTGGCCTTCCCATAGCATCAGCTATATCATAGATGATTCTATGATTGTTAAAAGGAAGTTTTAAGTTAGGGAGACTGAACCGCACAGGAACTATAGGTGGTTCTTTAGTTGGATCAAAGTCCATTGTCCACTTGAGGAGCTTCATGGGTTTCCCATCTATCATTATCACTTTTTTAGAAAAAACCTGTGCATAATCCTCCTCCTTAGCAAGCTGCAACATAATGTGTCTACTGTCAAAAACCCCTAATTTCCAACTGCCCACTAGCTTGAAATCATCAACAGCTTTTCTCAAGATATCCATTTTAGGATGGCCAAACTGAAATTTCCCTACCAAGGTAAATTTATAAGGCTCCGACAGTTTCGAGAATCTCCTCCTCGAGTAAAAATCGAGCCGGCTTCCCAGCCTTCCTAGTACATTTCCTAATAAACTCACACTCAGCTTTCCCATCCATTGCATCATGAAATAATTGAGGGAACACCAGTTTATCTCCTAGAGTGGTTCCACCATCTTTCCTCACTATAACTTCAGCAAAAGTACCCCTTCCAACAAAGTGTGGATCAGCCCGAGTGAGATCATGTGCCATTGCCAATGTAACAGTACCACAAACAAAATTCAAAAAATAAGGAGCTCGGGAAGTGAGAAAGAATCACCCCCACCCAAAACCAAGAAGAGAAACGAGAAGGCTTCCAGCTTCTTAACAGCCACCTTTCTCCACCTTGCACCAGCGCAGCCGCTCACCTTACCATTTTCCGCCATGGAAACCCTAGCAGAGCACCTCATTATATATATATATATATATATATATATATATATATATATATATATATACATATATATAGATATATATAATGCATATATGTTAAAAATAAACCCTTAGATATCTGTAATTTGTTTTATTATTACATGCATTTTTAGTCACAAGATGCTTATATCGTTCTGTTGTATTATGAGAGTTTTTTTATTTTTTTTAATTATTATCTTGGGTTGGAAATAGTGTTGAATTTTTATTTTTTTAGCTCTTGATGTTTCAATACTTAAGCCAGATTCTATATATATATATATATATATATATATATATATATATATATATATATATATATATATATATTGTAAAAGTGAGAGCCACGTCCAGCTTTATTTCGAAAAAGATTATAATTATAACTCAAAGACACAAGAAACAACTCACCAAGAGAAAGATTTACAACTTATCTAGAGTCATAATTTACCAATCAACCCAATAACATAATAAAAATTACAACATATGATCGAATGACTACAAAAAATACAAAAGAGACAGCACACAGGCTCCAAGAGAATACTCAAATAAAGAAACAAATACAATAAAGTTTCTAACAGCAACTATTGCTAAACTAAAACACCACTAAGATGGAGAAGAATCACAATTAAACAACAATAAATTGCATCTTCAACCAATCATGAAGGATGATAAAGACAAGATCTCGAACTAGTCTTCAAGGATGCTTAATTCAACTGAGATTGAGTGCAATCTCCATCAGCAGTAGCATTCCAACAATGAGCATTTACCACATCTGCCATAGAGAAAAACCTCCAAGCATACATTTCCATTACAAAAAAATAACATATGAGAATGAGAGCATCATCCATCATCAGCAACAATCCACCGTTCGAAAGCAACCAAGTAAACATCTCCACAACCTAACATTTGCCAATGAGAAGAACCACCAAAAAAACAGCTCCATGGCTAAGAACAACAAATGAGAATCAGAGCATTCTCCACTAGCAGCAGGAATTCATCATTCAACGACCCCCAAGCAATCAGCTCCAAAAAAACAACAATAGAATAACCTACAAACAAAACAAATAACCAAAAACTCCAAAACCAAAACCAATGTCTAAAAACCAAAAAATTATAAAAATAGAAACTCTGACAAAACAAAGAAGAACAACAACCCCAACAACCACCACAAAGGCGAATAAGCAAAATAATAGCTAACCGAACTAATAAAAACTATCGAAAATTCTACAAATCAAAATAAATTAAAGAAGTCCACAAACAAAACCAAAACTAACAAGGTAAAAAAATAAGGATAATGAATCCAACCAATCCCTTAAACAATCTAGAGAATCCATCCATATCCAAAGTAATAAAATTTTAAAATTTTACATAAACATTTTATGTAAAATCATACTTATGTATGTAGAATTTTAAAAGCTAACATTAAGATTTTAAAATGATAGTTGATCTATTGTTCAAATTTAATTTTTTTCAGGAATATTAAATAAAAAAATGTGCTAATTTCCTTCAAATTTAGGCCTTCAAATAAGAAATCCGGCTGCTATGGTATTTTTAATAAACATTACTAAATCATAAGATATTCTTGTCTCCTATTTGATACTTAATTTTGACCATTGGTTTAATATGGAAGATTTGCATGCATAGCCCACAATTCTTATCTATTTACATATCCAACACGCACTTAAACTTTCATATTTACATGCATAGAACTTAAATCAACAAATTCATACCGGAAATACCATTACTTACATTTTAAGCGAAATGCAGCTTTTAATGTATAGATTTATAACACCAAGTTTCACGAATGTAAATAAGTAAGTTTAGTTGTTCGATATCTAAATACATAAGAATTGCTGTATGTTCTCCAATAAGTTAATTTCATTTCTGTACAAAAATTTAGAATAATTTAATCAACAGTTATACAGATTTTTATATCTAAAATAACATTTGCTTCAAACAATTATTTGAAATTTGTGCTTCAAAACTATTTGTTTTCTCTCATTATCTATATCATGAACTATACAAAATGTCAGGCAGGCTTGATTTTCTTTTGTTCACTTACGATGTTTCCATGAAGGAAAATAAACACTGATGTAATTATTAGATAAGAAAAATAAATTAAGAGACTAGACAACAAAAAACTTAAATTAAGTTATTGTCCATTCTGACAAGTTATTCAATTCTTGTTTTATTTTATTTTACTACGTAAATATTTTCTTGCCACTTAATTTTTACATAACTGTCTGGCGTTGACTTACATTCGGTGTATCAACAAAATTTTTTTTTCGTATTATAAAAATAAAAGTCATCAAAATCTCAATCTTCTTCAAAGTCTGAACTGATCAGGCTAATTATTAAAAGGGTATTTACATACATTCCTCCGAATTCTTATATATGTGAAATGCACATTTTTATGTAAATGCAGGTTGGTATATATGTAAATTTAAGAAGTGAAATGCACATCTTCATGTGAATGCAGAGGTAAGTTGGTATATATGTAAAATTTGAAGTTTAGGTATTAGAGACGTAATGTTTTTTTAATTAAAGTAATGGTTAATTTTAAATATCAAATAGGAGTTATGGTTTGGATTTATTGATATTTAAGCAAAATGCCATAACTGGTGGATTGCTCTCTTGATGGCCGCATGTGTAATCTGGAATAAACTGAGTAACTCTCCAATAACTTCATAATAACCCTGATTAGAACTTAAAATTGAACCGCAAAGGTTATTCGGGAGGTATTTGGAGGTTATGTCGGCGTTATTTGGGTTAATACCCCCAATAACCTCATAAAACCCACGTTTGCACCTAAAAAATATGAAAATGGAATTGCGAAAGTTATTGGTGGGTTCCTGGGGGTTATTGAGAGGTTATTAAGGGGAGCACTCATGCAGAACTGCGTGCGTACTTCGTACATAAATATTTCTCCTAAATTTATAGCGGATAAATCTAAATTTTTTGTTTAATATTCTTAAAGAAGTCCTTATTTTATTTATTTTCTAGAATAAACTCTATTAGTGCTTTGTTATCCAAAAGCTATCCTGTCAAGAATGAATCTAAATGCAGTTATGAGTTGAGAATTTTTGAGATTAAATTCACGATTGTCTGAATCCTAAATTCAGTAAATTTATAATTTAAGAAAAATATAACAATAAGAGAAATTCAATAGACTCATGATTACTAACGTCTATGATTACTATATCACTTAAATGCTCTTTAAAACAGATGACTTAATAACAACGGTAAAATTCCATATAATCGATTATGATACCTCTTTTAATGCTCTACTCGCCAGACCATGGCTTCATGAGCATAAAATGGTTCCTACTTCACTGCATCAATGCCTAAAATACTTACAGAAATGGCAAGAATGTTGTATCACGGTAGATTTACAACCATTTTCAATTCATGAAATTGGAATACATGAAGACACAGAATATTATGCTCCAATAAGAAAAACAATATTCTCCAGAGAGACAATGGTGAATACGAAAGAAGAAGACGAAGAAAAGAAAATAAATGAAAAAAACTATGCTTCTTCAACGCAGACAAAAGGTGATAATTCTCATCAGACTCGCACCCGAGGTCAAGACCGGGGACGAGGACGAGGGAGAGAAAACCCAACTGTCAAAATTAAGAAACTATTGAAGTTCAAAATTCACCTGGACTCTGAATAAGATGCAAAAGAAGAAAAGATAACACCGGTGGTCCTAAAAGAACCTCAGTTCAAGATACCTCTTGAAGAAGAAGACAAAGAAAAATAATTTGAATCTATGAGAAAATTAATCATTATATACACATTATGACCCTAACTCCAATCTCTGCTTCTAAAATCAAGGATTCAGTGGTCAGATAAGTATGTAGTGATGATAAAAAGCCAATCAAATTTATACTTGGCTCTACTTCTTCAAGTACTGAAACCGATATAAAATTTGGAGATGAAAATCTTGCAAAATTAATGAAAATCCCTTTTGAGTTGTATTCTCCTTGGGCTCAAAAATTTATTCAAAATAGTTTGATGCTCAAACAATGGTCTTTAAAAGATCCACACTTTATAGAATAAATGTGGGATAATAATAAACGAAACCCTAATTCTAAGGAGAGTATTTGATTTGGCACTCTAGAACCTCTAGATGATACGGAATTTTGTATAGTCATCACCGAAGAACTTAATTATAAACAATCGTCTAATCTCCTAGTCGAAGACGCTCTTCCAGAATTGGAAGAAGAAATTAAATCAACAGTTGATGAATTAAAAGAAATAAATTTAGGGAATGATTAAAACCCAAAACGAACTTTCATTAGTTCATTCCTTAACGACATGGAAGCAAAAGAAATAATTCAAGTGTTGAAAGAATACAAAGACTGCTTTGCCTAGACTTTTGAAGAAATGCCTGGACTAGCTCCAGAAGTCGTAGTACACAAAATTGGGATAAATATTAATCCCCGTTAAACAAGTTCCAAGAAGGATGCGTATCGAAATAGAACAACAAGTCATTTCCAAAGTTAAAAAATTAATTGAGGCTGGTTTTATACGAGAAGAAAATTATCTGACATGGTTGACTAATGTAGTGCCGGTTAAAAAGTAAAATGGCCAAATCAAGGTTTGTGTAGATTTCAGAGATTTAAACAAAGATTATCTGAAGGATGAACATTCTTTACCAATCCTAGAATTGATGGTTGACATAGCGTCCACACATGCAATATTTTCCTTTATGAATGGATCATCAAGATACAATCAGATAAAGATATTTCCAGAAGATGAATAAAAAATAGCCTTAAGGACACCCATAGGGATATACTGTTACAAAGTTATGTCATTTGGATTGAAGAATGCTGGTGCAATCTATCAAAAAGCCATCACATAGATTTTTAACGAACTCATACACAATCAAGTAGAATGTTTTGTGGACGATTTGGTTGTCAATAGTAGACAACACGACGAGCACAAGTACGATTTGAGAATCATCTTCGAACACTTATGTCAATTTAATCTTAAAATGAATCCCTTAAAGTGCGCTTTCGGTGTGACTTCGAAAAAGTTTTTAGGATTTGTTGTTCGATATCGTGGCATCAAAATTGATCCCCTCAAAATTGTAGCCATGCTAAATATGTCTCCTCCTAAAAATCTAACTCAAATGCGATCTTTTCAAGGAAAGATAGCGTATATACGACGTTTTATTTCTAATTTATCAGGTAGGTGTCAGCCTCTTAAATCCTTAACCTGAAAAGATCACAAATTCATGTGGAATGAAAAATGCTAACATGCCCTTGAAAACATCAAACAATATTTGACAACACCTCCTATCTTAGCTGCCTCTGTGTTAAGAAGACCTCTAACCATTTACACTGCGGCATTAGACAATTCCCTTGGAGCATTACCAACCCAAGTAAACGATGAGGGAAAAGAAAATGCATTATATTATTTAAGCCATAGTTTGGTTCCAACTGAAATAAAATATCCAGCAGTTGAAAAGCTTTGTTAGATTTGATCTTCGTAGTTCAAAAGCTAAGACACTATATGCTTTCTCATAAAGTAATTTAATTTCAAGAGTTAACCCTTTACGATACTTGATGACACGACCGACACTTTCTAGAAGATTAGCAAGTTAGGCAATGATACTGCTCCAATTTGACATAACATTTGTGCCACTATGTGCTGTTAAAGGACAAATCTTGGCAGATTTCTTAGCATTACACCCGATTCCGACTGGTTCAACTCATAATGATGATTTACCTAATGAACATATATTATAAATAAAAAATTCAAACATACAACAATGGAAATTATCTTTGATGGAGCGTCATCTGCTCGAAAGACAAAAAGAAGCGGACAATCATACTAGAAAAAAATGGAGTAGGATTAATTTTCATTACTCCAGACAAAGCAATGATTTCATTTTCCAATCATGTGACTGAACCATGCATGAATAATGAAGCTGAATATGAAGCACTCATAACCGGTTTAGAACTAATAATATTAATGGAAATAAAAAATATCGACATCTACGAAGGCTCTCAATTGATCATTAATTAAAATGCGAACAAATACAAGACTTTGAAACCTCAACTGAAAAAGTACTTCCGTTACACTCTAAAATTACTTCAGCAAATTCTTGATGTAACTTTCTTCCTAATTTCGAGACAAGACAATTCTTTAGCAGATGCCTTGGCAAAACTTGCAAAAGAATTCACTTGTACAGAAGAAGACGATATTCTGATTTCTATAAAAGGAAGGCAACTTCTTTCCCAAATTAACATAGACAATCCGCACAAAATTGGTAAAGACACAACAGCGAAAGTAATTAATGAAGAAAAGGACGATTGGCGACAACCAATTATTCGATATTTACAAATTGGAAGGTTACCCAAAAACAACTCTATCGCAACTCAAATCAGACAAAGAGCATTGTCCTATGCTCTAGTGAATGATATTTTCTATAAACGATCCTTTGACCAAATGTGGTTAAGATGTCTAAACCAATCTGAAGCTCAAGAGTTTGTTAAAGAATTTCATTAAGGTCTATCTGGTTCACACCAACCTAAACCTAAAAATGAAGCTGAAAATAAAAAGAATGGGATATTACTGGCCAACAAAGATGACTGATTGTCTTGAAATCACAAAGAAATTTCATCAATGTCAGATACATGGAGTGGTCTTACATTAGCTGCCAAATGTATTACATCCAACTATTGCATATTGGTCATTTGAATGTTAGGGCATAGACATAGTGGGCCCTATAGATCCTCCATCATCTATAGGCCATCGATTCATTATAGCAGCCATTGATTACTTCTCCAAGTGGGTAGAAGCAATACCGCTCAGAGAAGTTAAGGCAGAATAAGTTCTCCATTTCTTCAAGACTCATATTGTATATAGATTTAGAATTCCTCAAAGAGTTATATCACATAATGGTTTGGCTTTTAAAAATATGAAAATGAACAACTTTATTCATATTCATGGGATAGATTGGAGATATTCCGCAATCTATTATCCTAAAGCCAATGGTTTAGCTGAAGCCTTCAACAAAACATTGGTAAAAATTTTGAAAAAGACATTAACTGACAGTCCAAGACAGTGGCATGAGCAATTTATAGAAGCTTTATGGGCCTATAAGACTACCTACCGAACACTAACATAGCCAACTCTATTTTCTTTGGTATATGGTTCTGAGGCCATGTTACCACTTAAAGTGCAAATTCCTTCTCTTAGAGTTGCGATGGTAAACAAAATAACTAAAGAAGAAAATGCCAAATTACGACTTGAAGAGCTTGTGAGTTTAGAATACAAGCATTTGCAAGCTCGGCAACATCTTGAATTATATAAAGCTAAAATGATACGAGCCCATGACAAATTGGTTCACCTTAGATTGTTTCGAATCAATGAATTAGTTTTAGTTCTCTGATGACATATCCTCACTCATCGAAGAATAGGTGGAAAGTTTGAATCAATATGGGAGAGCCCATATGTAATTGAAAAGACATATTTGGGAGGATGTTACCAATTAGTAGATTGTCAAGGAGAAAGAGTCTTACCCTAATTAATGGGTTGTTCTTGAAAAATTATTATGCGACACAAAAAATTATGACTCGTTTGTAAATTAGAAAAATAATGAATAAAATTACAAATGAAATTTCTGACAATCACTATTTTTCTTTGAATATTTCATTTTGTTCACATAACATGTGTTTGTGAACATCATTTCTGAACAATAATGAATATCATATTGATAAATTAAATTAAAACTTGGTTTGATATGCTTCCATTAACCTGTTGCTTGCAGGAAAATGTCGAATAACAGACTCTTGTTCATTTTTCGAAGTGGTGTGTGTTTGGCATTGAACCACCGATGTATCGAGAAAGGATCACGAACCCACTTTAACTTTTACATGACACAGATCAAATTGTTACATAATGGACCATTGTGGTCTATTATGGACAAAAGGAAAGCTGAAAAAGGATTTTTTTGTGCTGGATTTCAGGACCTGACAACCAGATATCTCTGAAAAAAGAGCAATACCAGTAAGTCAAGAACAAAAACCTGACACTGAAAAATTGAAGTCAGTAGTAGTTGCTGCAACTCATGAAATCCCAAAAACATCTATGGCAGGAGCTAACAAATTGACATTTGGGTTGACTCAAGCCCAGAGACGTAATCGAAATAAATGACTGAAGCGACTTGAAAAGAAAGAACAACAAGGCATGAAATTTATGGAAGAATATAATTTTGGATTTATATTCTTGATCCCTGAATACACACCTGAAGAGGTATATCCTGTTCTAGGAGTGAAGAATTTAGTTCTCGAAGAAGAAGAACCCATAGAAAGGACAGTCTTCGTACCAACCCCATACGTATCAGCTCTTGACCTTACAACACTAGAAGAACCGACTGATGGAAAGATTATTTTTTAGGAACAATTAAAATGCATTTTGGACCTTAAACGACACTTTTTTGAACAATTTAAAAATATCGATGGTTAGACTATCAACATACTAGAAGGTATTAAATTAGTCACAACAGTCGTTGATGAACACATAATGGAAGCCCGAGAGCTTGAACGAATGATCTACCTTAAAATTACTATTTTTATGGATAAATTATTCTTATATTTTTAAGGTTATTATGCTTTAATGAAAGGTATTTTTTTTATTTTTTTGGTTGCAGGTATAAGAAGATAAGTTTAAGTATAAAAAGAAGCAAAATGGAGCAAAATAAGGGCTTTATGAAGAAAATTAAAAAAATCAATCTGGCATGGCGCCTAGGCACTAGAACTAGAGCCTAGGCACTAGAGACGGTTAAAGTGGTTACAATTTGAATTTTGGCTAGTCCAAAGTATTCTAGAAGACCCCAGATGATAGGGCACATTTTAAATGAAGAATACAATGAATCTAGACACATTTGGATGAAGACGTGTGTCCCTTTGTGCTAAAAGGCAGGTAATTGAATAATTGACCCAGCTCCTAGGCACCAGTACTGGCGCCCAGACTCCACAATTATTTTTTAGAAGATTCATTGAATGGGGCCAAATTTTGAAGAGGTTCCTTTAGCAACCCCTGGTCATTTTTGAAGCTCTATAAATATGAATTATTTTGGCTGCAGGAGGAGTCATTTTTAGAGTCATTCTTACTAAACACTTAGTTTATTCCACTTAAAAGTCAAGTTTAAAAGAGTTTAGTGAGTGTTTGTGATTCCCTGAAGTTTAAAGTTCTGTAAAGAGTCAGAGAAGTCAGAGAATTTTGAAGGATTGCTTTGGTGTACATTCCAGATAAGTATTTGTAACTTAACTTTTAAGTTGTGTGCTTTGGATTTAATGTTTATGAATATGTTTGGTGTGTTAATCCAATGCTTTATGAGTAGTTTTCTTCTCTTTCTCCTTACAAATATAATGAAATTACATTGAGAGGTTTAAATTTTTGTTTAAGAACTTTTTCTTATTAAAAATTGTGATTATATTTTAACTAAACTTCTTTTACTTTCCAACTTAGCCAATTGTAATGTTAAAATCTGCAAAGAAATCTTATAGATCTGATCATGGGCTAAGATTTCTTAACTTGTAATTATCACATTTCACTTTAGAAGATCAGAAGTTATCAAATGAAGAGGAGTGCAAATAGATAGGGAGATAAAATTTGAAGGACGTAGATTTGAATGTTTTTAAAGTGACAGGCTAAATTCTATCAAATTGGTTTAAAGTGAGAAAAATGGGTCACTAGTAAGTCCTATAGAGAGGGCACAGTGGGTAATCTAGAAGTGAGAGCCCAGAATCTACTCAGTACTACTAATAACACATCATGCACCAACCTTTAGACTAGCCAATGTTCTTTATGCTTGGACCAAAGGGTAAAGAATATTTATGTTCCTATTTATCACAATACAACATTTTCAAGTTCTAAACAAAATAAATTCCTCTACTTATTACATAAATATTTGTAAGGTGAAAGTAATTTAAATAAAGTAATTTATTTGTGTGCTTAGATATTTACTTACATAACTGTGAAAGTTTAGTAAGATTAATTTTACTTTTGTTTAGTGATTTAAAATTAACACTTTATTTTTATTTAGTTTTCTTTTAATTTTAACAAATTTCCTCATGTGATCGATATCTGGGGTTTTTAAAAATAAAATCCTATATTACTTGAAACGATACATATACTTGTGTAGTACACCTAGTGTATTTTTTTTCATTATCTATAAAATATTTAAATCTTGCACACTAGCCGCTTATTTTAGGGTCAAGTTTACCTATCTTTTTTAGTTTAATTATCTGTATAATTGTGGTCGGGACAAGTTTTTGGCGCTGTTGTCGAGAAGATTATCTTTAAATTAAAAGAAAATTAATATATATATATATATATATAATAATTTTTGTCAGAAAATCTTTTTTTTTTGTATGCGTTGTTCAGGACCTGAAAGTATACTACCTTATGATTCTGAATTAGAATAAACTATAAGAAAAATAAGAAAAGAGAAACAACTTCAAAACATTTAAGAAATGGCAAATATACGTCGTAATAATCCTGAAATTACAATTGAAGATAATGAGCAACAAATTTTACAAAAACCTTTGAGGGTGTATGCTAACCCTACAGCAGATGAAATTCATTTAAGTATACAAATCCCTAATGTAGCTACAAACTCATTTGAACGTAATCCTGCTATTAAACAAATAGTGCAAAATAATCAATTTGGAAGATCACCAAATGATGATCCAAATTTACATCTTGCAAGTTTTTTAAAACTCTTTGCTACTTTCAAATGTGATGGCGTATCGGATGATGCTATAAGATTTAGACTTTTTCCTTATTGTTTAAAGAATAAAGCTAAGATGTGGTTAAATTCATTAGCTACAGGATCTATTAAAACTTGGGGAGAAATGACACAAAAATTCTTGGGTAAATATTTTTCTCCTTCTAAAATTGCTAAACTTAGAAATGATATGACTTTGTTTACTCAATATGAGGGAGAAACAATTTATGAAGCTTAGGAACGATTTAAAGAACTCCTTAGGAAGTGTCCTCACAATGCATTAACAGATTGGTTAATTATTCAAACTTTTTATAATGGATTAGTAGTTTCCCTTAGATCTATAATTGATGCGCTGCTGGAGGTTCTTTAATGGCAAAATCATTTGATGAAGCTTATGCTTTAATTGAAGAAATGACAACTAATAATTTTCAATGGCCTTGTGAAAGAATATATCCTAAATGAGTGGCTAATATTCATGATAATGATGCTTTTTCTATTTTAGCTCCTCAAATAGTAGTAATATCTATGAAATTGGATAACTATACTATGAATCTATCCCAAATACCTCAAGTGAATATTGAAAATTTAAGAAATATGAATGTTTCTCTATCTTTTGAAACCTTACAAGCCATAGCTAACAAAACTTATAACCCATATTCAAATTACTATAATCTGGGCTGGAAGACTCACCCAAAACTTAACTGGAATAATGGAAATTCTCAATGGGGAAGTAATCAGATAAACCCAATTGGAAATTGGAATAATCAAGGAATTCAAGCTATCGACCTCCTTATCCTCATGGTTTTAATTAGAAATTCAAGAAAAAGAAGTTGTCTATAGAAAAATTAATTATACAAATTGGTAATAAGTTACAAAGTCAAAATGCGTAAATAGGAAATATTGAGAATAAAATGGGACAAATTGCTAATGCAATTAGTAATAGACCTCAAGGAACACTCCCTAGTAATGTGGAAATAAATCCTAAAGATAATGTACAAGAACAAATTGAAGTTGTTCAACTAAGAGTGGAAAGGAATTAAAGGAAAGAACTCAAATTGAAGTTGAAAATGAGAAAGAAATGGAAGAAATAGAGAAACCTAAAGAAATTGATTCTAAAAAAAAGAAAAATGTGTTTCTCCAAAAAGAAATGAAGTAGAAAGAATACCACCTCATTTCCTCAAAGACTTAGACAATAGAAGCTTGATCAACAATTTTCAAAATTTTTTGAAATATTCAAAAAGCTTACAATCAACATCCCTTTTGTTGAAGCTTTGGAACAAATGCCTAGTTATGCTAAATTCATGAAATATATATTAAATAAAAAAAGGAAATTTTAAGGCTATGAAACTTTTACATTGAGTGAAGAATGCAATGCAATAATTCAAAAAAGGCTTCCTTAGATGTTTAAAGATCCTGGAAGTTTCACTATACCATGTGCAATTCAAGAAAAATTTTAGGTGAGGCCTTATGTGATTTAGGATCTAGCATTAATCTCATGCCTTTATCCATCTTTCAAAGGTTAGATTTAAGAGAGATTTCTCATACTACTGTAACCTGCAATTGGTTGATCGATCTATTACTTATCCTAAAGGAGTTATAGAAGATGTATTAGTTAAAGTGGATAAATTTATCTTCTTTATAGACTTTATTGTATTTGATATGGAAGAAGATGAAGAGATTCCTATTATTTTAGGAAGACATTTTCTTGCTACTGGTCGAGCTATGATTGATGTGCAAAAATGGGAGTGAACCATGAGAGTTAATGATCAAGACGTAACATTTAATGTTCTTAAATCTATGAGGTATCCTGTTAACAAAATTAGTTATAGGATAGATATTTTTTATTACATAATAACTAAGCATTATCAAAAAAAGAGTAAAGTTATTTCTGAGGAAAACGTTGGAGAGTTAAATGATCATGAAGAAATACAAGATATAAATAAAAATGATTTTGAAAATTATAATTATATTCATGAAAATTGGGAAATTTTAAATACTACTCAAAATAGTGAATCTATAATACCTTCAATTGAAAAGGCTCCTAAACTTAAATTAAAAATATTAACTACTCATTTAAACTATGCTTTCTTAGGGACATCATCAACCTTACCTGTAATAATATCTTTTAAATTAACTAAAGATCAAGAAAATAAATTAATAGAAACTTTAAAAATTATAAAAAAGCTTTTTGTTGGACAATAACAGATATAAAAGGAATAAGCCATTCTATATGTATGCATCGAATTCTAATGGAGGGAGAATATAAACCAAGTGTTGAACCTTAAAGAAGATTAAATCCAATAATCAAAGAGGTAGTAAAAAATGAAATTTAAAAATGGTTAGATGCTAGAATTATTTATTTTATATCAGATGGTTCTTAGGTTAGTCCAATTCACTGTGTTCCGAAGAAAGGGGGAGTGACTGTTGCTATAAATGAAAATAATGAATTAATTCAAACAAGATAAGTCACTGGGTGGCAGATTTAAATCGATTATAGAAAATTAAATGCTGTTACTAGAAAAAATCATTTTCATTTACCTTTCTTGGATCAAATGTTAGATAGATTAGCTGGACACTCATATTTTTACTTTTTTGATGGAAATTATGGCTACCATCAAATTTCGATAACTTTTGAAGATCAAGAAAAGACTACATTGACAAGTCTTTATGAAACATTTAATTTTAGAAGAATGTCTTTTGGGTTATGTATTGCACCTGCAACTTTCCAGAGATGTATGATGTCTATTTTCTATGATTTAATTGTGAAAGGAATTGAAATTTTTATGGTTGATTTTTCCATGTTTGGAACCTCCTTTGATTCTTGTTTGGATCATTTAACTAAAGTATTAAAACATTGTGAAGAAAAAAATTTTTGATGTATGGGGTTTAGATTTTATGGGACTATTTATACCATCTTCTAGAGAAATTTATATATTATTAGTTGTTGATTATGTTTCTAAATGGATTGAAGCTATAGATTTACCTCATTTTTATGCTAAAGGTGTTTTAAAACTTTTAATCAAAAAGATTTTTATTAGATTTGGAATACCAAGAATTATTATTACTCATGGGGAAGTCACTTTAAGAATTTTAAAATTCAAAAATTACTTAGTAAATATAGATTTAAGCATAAAATTGATACAGCTTATCACCCTCAAACTAGTGGAGTGGCAGAAGTCTCAAATTGAGAAATCAAAAAAATTTTGGAGAAAACTATAAATCTTAAAAGAACTGATTGGGTGAACAGACTTGATTCTGCATTATGGGCTTATAGAACTGCTTATAAAACTCCTATAGGTATGTCACCATATAGACTCATATATGGAAAACCCTGCCATTTAATTGTTGAATTAGAACATAAAACTTATATGGTGATAAAAGAATTTAATTATAATCTAAAGGATGTTAGAGAAAAGAGATTGTTACAATTAAATGAGCTTGATGAAATTAGAAATGAGTCTTATGAGAATGCTAGAATTTATAAAGAGAAGATGAAGAATTTACATGATAAAAAGATTTTAATAAAGAATTTTGAGCTTGTACAAGAAGTTTTATTATATAATTCCCAATTGAAATTATTTCCCGGAAAATTAAAGTCCAAATGGATGGGGTCTTATATTGTGGAAAAAGTTTATCCTTATGAAGCAGTGGATATAAGAGATCCAAAGACTGATTATTTAGTAAATGGGCAAAGATTGAAACCTTATATTGGGGAAAACATGTTGTATTATAAAGAATCAATAGAACTAAGTCAGTCTGAGTAAGACTTACGAATAAGTCAGGCTGACGACATTAAATCAAGCTCTTTGTGGGAGGCAACCCATATTTCTATTAATTTAATTTTATTTATGTTGATTATTTTAGAATGTGATCATCCTTTTCATTTATATCAATTATTTAACACCTTATGAAGATTTAAATATGCTTAGAACCTTTAAAAATTTGATGCAAGTCAAAATGATATTTTTTTTATACTGGCGCCTAGGCGCCAGAATTGGCGCCTAAGCGCCAGACACCAACTATACTAGCGCCTAGGTGTCTGAATTGGCGCCTAAGCGCCACAGTTACAAGACGTGGTAAAAACCACCAAATTGCAATTTTGACCCATTCTTTTTCTATAAGATGTCCTTTCTTCATCGCTAATAAGTATCCCCTCCATTATATAACTAGTAAAGCCAAATTTTAGAGAGAGATAAGAATTTGTTAGATTCCATGGAGAATAGAATATATGAGTTTGGAGAGAAAGGATAAGTATGTGCATAAGGATTCATAAACTTATTTCAAAGAATATTTAGTAATAAGTTTGGAGAGGATGATCAGCCATTTTGGGAAGATTTAAGAGGAGTTGCTACTTCTAAGCCATAAGATGCATGAGATGTACCATCAATATGAGAATATGGAATGGCAAATGAAGCGTCAATCTAATTATATGGCTTCTTTTGAAGATTATCAAGTAATTATGTATGCCGAGAATAATTAGATTGATGAGAAAACTGCCTTGGAATTTCCTCGTGCCCCTTTCTTTTACTCCTTTGTTCGTAGCAATCAACCATGCGATGGGAAAAATGAAGTTTCTGATCACATTGAGTGAAGTCTTGAAAGATGAAGGGTGTTAAGTAATTGTGATATTGTTTGTGTAGTTTATTTAAAGTTTGATCTATATGATGATTGTGTACTTGTGGATCTTGTTTGTATGTTAAATCTTATGTTAGAGTGTGTGTTTGTATTTTCTCCATTTTTTGAACTCAACATTGAATATCTGGAATGAAATTGAAGTGATTTGTGTTTGTATCTTTTATTTTCTATGTTTAGACTCTAATGGTTGTGTAGGAATGTTTGAGGACTTATGTTATTTATCACTGTGACTGTTTTGTTGTTGTTGTGTTTATTTAGTATTGAATCAGTGTCAGAAAAATGTGTTAGTTTTTTTAAAATGATTTCCATAATGTTACTTTTCTGTATTACATTTCATACTTGTAATTATTCTCCTACTTAAAAATACTCTTTAATATTTTTCCTTCTTTATGCTTATTATAAACTTTACATTACAAAATGATTTAAAAATTAAGTTTGGGGGGGGGGGAAGAAAAATGTTTCAAATTTAAACCTTAATTGTTTTAAAAAATACTACAAATAGTTTTGTACTTTAATTCTAATGATTATTGTTACGAGGAGTCAACTTAAACATGTTAGAATTTTAAGTATAAAAATAGAGTAGGGTAACTTAGTTGAAATTTTTTGTGAAAATGATGAACCTAAAGTTAAGAATATTTAATAGAAAGCTTGGGAAAATGAATAACTATCTTTAGTAGGAAGTATTATATTTTTGGAAAACGAAGGATTCTTAGAATTTTTTATTTTCAAACATTTAAGGCTCTTTTAGAAAATATCTATATCTATATATATACATCTTATCAAGTGAAGGAAAGTAATATTTTTTAACTTCAGAAGAGGATAGTGGAATTCAAAATCATTTAAGGACATCTCCAGATATAGTAATCCCCACACATATATGAAAAAAAGGATGAGGAGAAGCATGATCAAAAATTAGTTTCACCTGATCAAAAATTAGTTTCACTTGAGTCTTTCTAAAGTAAAGAACTTAGAACAATCCTAAGCTTAGTTTTTACATTTATATTAATATAAATTATTTTTAAAACAGTTCTTAAGTTTAGAAAGAAAAGTTTATAGAATCCTGTTTGAAAAATCTGCATATATTTCTGAATTATATAGGATAAAAAATTCCTAAGTTTGATAATAAATATTTAAGACCTTTGGCTAATCTGATTCACTAGAAGTTCTTCTAAATTGAACTATCACATTTTTAGAAAAAATTTTTAGCAATTCTAAAGGATGAACAATTAACTCTAATCTACATAAATTATGTTAATTTTTTGTGTCACATGAAGACAAGAAACATTTGAGTTTGGGAAAATTGATCTACCTTAAAATCTACAATTTTTATGGATAAATTATTAATATATTTTTAGGATATTATGCTTTAATGAAAGGTATTTTTTGTGGTTTTTGGTTGCAGGTATAAGAAGATAACTTTAAGTACAAAAAAAAGCAAAATGGAGCAAAATAAGGGCTTTATGAAGAAAAAAAAATTCAGTCTGGCGTCTAAGCGCCAGAACTAGCGCCTAGGCGCCAGAAACGGTTAGAGTGGTTAAATTTTGAATTATAATGGGTCCAAAGTATTCTAATAGACCCCATATGATAGAGCAAGTTTTAAATGAAGAATATAATGAATCTAGACACATTTTGTTGAAGAGGTGTTTTCTCTTGGAGCAAAAATGCAGGTAATTGAACAATTGATCTGGCGCCTAGGCGCCACGGTTATTTTCTAGAAGATTCGTTGAATGTTGCCGAATTTTGAAGAGGTGCCTTAAGCAACGCCAGGTCATTTTTGAAGCTCTATAAATATAGACTATTTTGGCTGCTAATAGGAGTCGTTTTTAGAGTCATTCTTACTTAAAACTTAGTTTCTTGCTCTTAAAAGTCAGGTTTTTAAGAGTTTAGTGAGTGTTTGTGATTCCCTAAATTTTAAAGTTCTATAAAAAGTCAGAGAAGTTAGAGAATTTTAAAGGATTACTTTGGTGTACATTCCTGATAAGTATTTGTAACTTAACTTTTAAGTTGTGTGCTTTGGATTTAATATTTATGAATATGTTTTGTTGAGTTAATCTAATATTATCTGAGTAGTATTCTTCTCTCTCTCCTTACAAATATAATTAGGTTTGAAAATTTGTTTAAGAACTTTTTCTTTTTCTTAATAAAAATTGTGATGATATTTTACCTAAACTTCTTTTACTTTACAACTTGGGCAATTGTATTGTTAAAACCTATGAAGAAATCTTATAGACTTGGTCGTGGGCTAAGATTTCTTAACTTGTAAGTATCACATTTCACTTTTGAAGATCAAAAGTTATCAAAGGAAGAGGAGTGCAAAAAGATACAGAGATAAGATCTGAAGATCATAAATTTGAATGTTTTTAGAGTGACAGGCTAAATTTTATCAAATTAGTTTAAAGTGAGGAAAATGGGTCACTGGTAGGTCCTATAGTGAGGGCACAGTGTCTAGTCTAGAAGTGAGAGCCTAGAATCTACTCAGCACTACTAATAACACATCCTGCACCAACCTTTAGACTAGCCAATGTTCTTTATGCATGAACCAAAAGGTAAAGAATATTTATGCTCCTATTTGTCACAATACAACATTTTCAATTTCTAAACAATCTAAATTCCTCTACTTATATAATAAATATTTGTAAGAAGAATGTATTTTAAATTAAGTATTTTATTCGTGTTCTTAGACATTTACTTGCATAATTGTGAAAGTTTAGTAAGATTAATTTTACTTTTGTTTAGTGATTTAAAATTAGCAATTTATTTTATTTAGTTTTCTTTTAATTTTCACCAATTTCCTCGTAGGATATCTGCGGTTTTTAAAAAGAAAATCCTATATTACTTGAAATGATACATATACTTACGTAGTACCCCTAGTGTGTTTATTATCATTATCTATAAAATATTTAAATCTTGCACACTAGCCGCTTATTTTAGGGTCAAGTTTACCTATCTTTGTAATTTTAATTATTTGTGTAATTGTGGTCGGGCCAATGAGCTGGAAGTCTGAAAAAGACAATATTTTCTGAGCCAGGAGAATTTGCGGATCTTACCAGATTCCCCTTCCATGTGGATCAATTCTGGTCTTACAAGGGAATGAAGATGATTTTGCTAAACATTGAATACCTAGTGTGAGTAGACAACAGATCTCGATTACATAATAAAGAATGCATCCTAACAAATGATTGATCGATTATAAATCTATACTAGAGCTTGAGGGATTAAAACCTATGGAACTACCATGACCCTATGAATATCCAAACACCTGAGACATACTTGACAGACAGTGTCTTGGAGTGTTATATATTTGTGGAAGGCCTAACAGTATTTAAGGTTACAAGGATGACAAAAAGATAAATTAAGATGTTATGTTATATTGACATTTTGTAGTGTGTGATGTATGATATATGGTGTATTGTTAACTTTTATCATCAATGTACATTATCTTTGGTAGTGGAATAAAATTTTTTAAGATATTCCCCAGCTATCAATAATACACCGGCAGGTCCAAAAATGCCAAACTCAACACTTGAATTTAAAAATAACATAGCAAACAACTCAGATAATTAACATGAGATTTATCCTCCAACTAATAAGGAAAATCCCCGAAAATTCTAGAGAGTGTTTTTACACATTCTCTCTACTCCTCTCTGGTTATTGAATATAAGACCCTTCCTGACCCGGAAACATGACATTCCTTTAACTCTATTTTTTTAGAAAGGATATAAATCGTATTGCATTCATTCTCAAAACCGACGACATTTGACATTTCTGATAGATGGTATGACACCCACTCTCTCTTCTATTATTGGATATAAGACCATTCTTGACACGAAAACATGGATTCCTGTAGCTCTTTCCTTAAGAAAGGATATAAGTTGTATATTATTCCTTCATAAAACCTACATATCGACATTTGACATTTCTGAGAGATGGTATGACATCCACTCTCTCTTCAGCTATTGGATATAAGACCCTTCCTGACACAGAAACATGGCATTCCTTTAGCTCTTTTTCTTTGAGAAAGGACATAAGTCGCACAACAGTCCTTCTTAAAAAACCGACATACCAATATTTGATATCTTTGAGAAATGTTTTAAGACCTTCTTTAATGGAATATGGCATCCATCTTATTTTCAAAAATTATAAAATAAGATTTCTTGGACTGACAATTCTATTAGGTTATCCAGATCATTTCGATCAACGCCAATATATGTGGCATACTTATATAGTATTCCACACATATTGGGGGCCCATTTGTTGACCTCACTTTTGTGAGGATCATTTATAAATCATTTTGAAAAAGGAAGTCTACCAACATTGACCTCCTAAATCTTACCAATGATCACTAAAACCTAATGTCTAGGGTAAAACCATAATGAAGCCTTTTTAATCCAAATCTTAATGACTTTTTAAAATAATCAAATCAGCAAGGACAAATCTTGATCTGATCAACTTTAGACCAAATTGGTCAACCTTTGACCCAAATGATCAAATTAGGTCAAGATAGTCAATCCTTGACCCAATGACCACCACATTGACTAAACTACTCAATCATTGACCCAAATGGTCAAATTTTGGTTAAAATGGTCAATCCTTGACCTAATGACCACCACATTAACCAAACTGATCAACCTTTGACCCAAATGGTAAAATTAGGTCAAAATGGCCAATCCTTGATCCAATGACCCCCCACATAGACCAAACTAATCCAACTTTTACCCAAAAGGTCGAATTAGGTGAAAATGGCCAATCTTTGACCTAATGATCACCCCATTGACTGAACTAGTCAACCTTTGATCCAAATGGTCAAATTAGGTCAAAATGGTTACTCCTTGACCCAATGTCCACCACATTGACCAAAATGGTCAACCTTTGACCCAAATAGTCAAATTAGGTCAAATTGGTCAATCTATGACCCAATGACCATCACATTAACCAAACAAGTCAACTATTGACCCAATGATCAAATTAGGCCAAAATGGTCAATCCTTGACCCAATGACCACCACATTGAACAAGCTGGTCAACTTTTGGCCCAAATAGTCAAATTAAGTTAAACTGGTCAATCCATGACTCAATACCTTTCACATTGACTCAATGCCAATCCCATTGACCATCAAGTCAATCTAGACACCAAATTGGTTAAATTTGACTCATTTGATTAACTTAAAGACATTAAAATGATCAAACATGATCATTTGGTTAACCCTAGTCAAACCTAGGTCCCATTACCAAAAAAATGACCCCATGATTAAATTAACCATGAAAATGTTAAATAAATCACCTGGGACAACCCTAGACTTTGACTGGTCAACCATGGTCAACCTTGGTGAACTATTATCAACTTTAGTCACATTTGGTCAAAATATTTAATTTTGAACTAAATTAATAAAATCCTTCAAAATTATTTTAATTGATTTATGGGTTAACATTATAATTTTCTACATTTTTAATTAATTACATAATTAATTAAAATTGGAATTATGATTAAATAACTCTAAATTGAATTTAAGATTATGACATCACCCATGATATAAAAATTCTATAAATAATTTTAAAATCAAATTCAATTTATATAGAATTACCCATGGGTCACTCATGACCCATGAAACTTACCATGACATGATAAAAACTTATAAAAAACCCATGACACATGACATTTAACCAAAGTTAAAAGCCATCATTATAACATTATAAATGAACAAAAAATGGTGTCATTCATCCATGCTACCTTTGAAGGATGATGTAGGTGAGTCACCACTCACCCCTCCTCTCATCCTATCAAAGAAAAGCTTATCCTAACCATCCATTTTGCCATGGAAATTCAATCATGACATTTTTATGGAAAATGAGGAAGAAGGAGATTATGTGTCACCTTCTTCAAACCACATTAAGAAAAGGATGAAACTAGATAGAGAAGGTGAATTTGGCTGAATTTAACTAACCCTATCCACGTCCTAAATTATCCAATAGAAGCAAACCAATTTTCGAACCCAATACTCACCATGGTTGGGTCTAATGTTGGTTAACCTAGGGAGGGTCAATTGAACTTATCCTTCAGCTGAAATCTCATCCATAGGCCATCATTGAACTGCTTAGCACCTCCCCTAAATGAACCCAAGCCTATCTAAACTCAGTCATGGCCATCCATAGCTATAAATAGGGCTAAACCTGTGAGCTTCACTTAAGAGAGAAGACCCATCTACATTGCTCAATTCTTAAAACTTTGAACATCAAAGTTCTTCCCTAGGACTTAAGCAACTGATTCCTCATAGAATTAGGTCCAGAAACCAACTAGTTTTCCCTAGTTTCCCTACCTAAAACAAGACAATTTTTGGGTTTGAAATGAAGTTTCTCAAAACTTCAAATTAACTCCTTTAAAGACAAGCCCAATCGAAATTGACCCTTCTCATAGGCTCTAACCCACTCTTCCACCTTTATATTCCAAACCGTAAACCACTTTGATCTAACTTATACCTAAACCCGATTTCACCTCAAATTGAGTTGGGGAAAAGCTCTCTGAGGTCAAGGAAAAGCTTCTGAACCATTCAAATCGAGCTTCCATCAATTAAGGCCAAGGTATGGTTCATTCGACCTAACATAGGCTCGAGTTTGGTACTTTATGAAGGAAACCAATTCACAACCCTAAAATCACGGTATGGATGGGTTCTTCATCTTTAGATTAAGCTATAAGAACAAAATCACTTGAATTCATCAAGAATCGAGCGAGATTTTGTCCCTAAATCATGGATGGTCGGCGGGTTATAATGCCTTTGTGATGACGAACTGATGTCGTCCATTTCCGTGTTTTGGAAATGGACGGTTCTAATTTAATCCAAGCCGATCCGCTATTCTGAAACTCGCAGCGGATCAACCGCGTTTCGATTAATCATAGGACACACAACATCGTCTGGAAATTTCTAGTTAATTTCGATTTAAGTAAATCTAGTTTAACCTTAAAATAATAAAAAATTCATATCTTTACAAAGAAAAATCACAAAAATACAATAAAAATATCTGTGAACTAAGGAAAATGAGGAGAATAATATAGAAACAATATTTTGAATTAATAAATTATATTTAATTTTTAATTAATTAAATACTTTCTAGATTAATTTAATTGACAAAATTGATTATAATTCTAAAAATGATGAAATTTTCATAGATCATTCCTCTCATCATTAAAAATATTCTTTTATTTTTCAAGTCTAGGGGAAGTCTTTAATGTGAGATATCTAATTTTCACCTTGCTTTGTGATTAATTTCTAAAATAATTATAAAAATCAATAAGTTGAAAAATAAATTTGAAGATGGTTAGTAATTTTAAGGTGATAAATTTAAACCTTAAAAAAGACATTTCCTAACCTCTAAAAATTTAAAGTGACATTTCAATATTTTAGGGCAAAAATTTGTAAAATTGGAAAATTATAAATTGAACCCTAAAATAAATATCTTTCACAAAAGAAATAATTATGATGAATTAAGACTTAAAACATAAGTTTTAATCACTTTAAATTTAAGATAAATCGGTAAGACTTAATTAGGTTAGGTTTAAAAATAACTTAAACCTTTAAAAATCTTAATTAAAATTAACTTTATTAAACCTTACTTAAATTTGGTTTAATAAACTCTAATTAGGTCTAAGGCAGCATTTAGACTAATTAACTCATGTTAGACCTTAATCACATTAGGTTTCACTTAATAAACTTTATATAGGTCTAAGATACCAATTATACCTAATTAAACCAAGTTAAACCGTAATTACATTATGTTAACCCCCTAATTAGGTCTAAGACACCAATTAGACCTAATTGAACCAAGTTAGACCTTAATCGCATTAGATTTAACATAATAAACCCTAATTAGGTCTAAGGCACCATTTAGACCTAATTAAATCAAGTTAGACCTTAATTATATTAGGTTTAACTTAATAAACCTTAATTAGGTCTAAGGCACCAATAAAACCTAATTAAATCAAGTTCGACCTTAATCACATTATGTTCAACTTAATAAACCCTAATTAGGTCTAAGTCACCAATTAGACCTAATTAACCAAGTTAGACCTTAATCACATTATGTTTAACAAAATAAACCATAATTAGGTCTAAGACACTAACTAGACCTTAATAAATTAAGTTAAACCTTAATCACATTAGGTTTAACATAATAAACCTTAATTAGTCTAAGACACCAATTAGACCTAATTAAACCAAGTTAGACCTTAATCACATTAGGTTTAACTTAATAAACCCTAATTAGGTCTAAGGCACCATTTAGACCTAATTAAATCAAGTTAGAACTTAATCACATAATGTTTAACTTAATAAATCAAAATTAGGTCTAAGACACCAATTAGATCTAATTAAACAAAGTTAGACCTTAATCACATTAGGTTTAACTTAATAAACCCTAATTAGTTCTAAGGCCCATTTAGACCTAATTAAATCAAGTTAGACCTTAATCACATTAGGTTTAACTTAATAAACCCTAATTAGGTCTAAGACACCAATTAAATCTAATTAAACCAAGTTAGATCTTAATCACAATAGGTTTAACTTAATAAACCTTAATTAGATCTAAGACACTAATTAAACGTAATTAAACCAAGTTAGAGCTTAATCACATTAGGTTTAGCTAAATAAACCCTAATTTGGTCTAAGACACCAATTAGACCTATCTAAACCAGGTTAGACCTTAATCACATTAGGTTTAACTTAATAAACTCTTATTAGTTCTAAGACACCAATTAGACCTAATTAAACCAAGTTAGACCTTACTCATTTAGTTTAACTTAATAAACCCTAATTAGGTCTCATACACCAATTAGACCAAATTAAACCAAGTTTGACCTTAATCACATTAGTTTTAGTATAATAAACCCTAATCAGGTCTAAGACACTAATTAGTACTAATTAAACCAAGATAGACCTTAATCAGATTAGGTTTAATTTAATAAACCCAAATTAGGTCTAAGATAACAATGAGACCTAAGAACACCAACATATACCTTAATCACATTAGGCTTAACTTAATAAACCCTAATTAGGTCTAAGGCACCAATTAGACCTAATTAAACCAAGTTAGAGCTTAATCTCATTAGGCTTAACTTAATAAAGCATAATTAGGTCAAAGACACCAATTAGACCTAGTTAAACTAAGTTAGACCTTAATCACATTATGTTTAACTTAATAAACCCTAATTAGGTCTAAGGCACCATTTAGACCTAGTTAAATCAAGTTAGACCTTAATCTTTAACTTAATAAACCCTAATTATGTCTAAGACACCATTTAAACCTAATTAAACCAAGTTAGACCTTAATCACTTTAGGTTTAACTTAATAACCCTAATTAGGTCTAAGGCATAATTTATACCTAATTAAATCAACTTAGACCTTAATCACATTATATTTAACTTAATAAATACTAATTAGGTTTAAGACACCAATTAGACGTATTTAAACCAAGTTAGGGCTTAATCACATTATATTTAACTTAATAAACCCTAATTAGGTCTAAGACACCAATTAGACCTAATTAAACCAAGCTAGACCTTAATCGCATTAGGTTTAACTTAATTAACCCTAATTAGGTCTAAGACGCCAATTAGATCAAATTAAACCAAGTTAGACCTTAATCACATTAGGTTTAACTTAATAAACCCTAATTAGCTCAAAGACACTAATTATTCCTAATTAAACCAAGTTAGGTCTTAATCAAATTAGGTTTAGCTCAATAAACTCTAATTAGGTCTAAGACACCAATTAGATTTAATTAAATTAAGATAGACTTTCATTACATTAGGTTTAACCTAATAAACCTAAATTAGGTCTAAACTAACATTAGACTTAATTAATCTTAATTAAAACTCAACTAAATTATACCTAACTAACCTTAACTTATACTTAGGTTTAACCCAACTTGAACCTAAGTCAAACTTAAACCTGTTAGGTTCAACATACATTTAACCTAACCTTAACCTATACTTAAGTTCAGCCTAACTTGAGCCTATGTTAAACTTAAACTTTTTAGGTTCAACATACATTGAACCTAACCTTAAATTATACTTAAGCTCAACCCAACTTGAAGTCAAACTTAAACTTTTTAGGTTCAAAATACATTGAACCTAATCTTAACCAATATTTAGGTTCAACCCAACTTGAACCTAAGTTAACCTTAAACTTTCTAGGTTCAACATACATTGCCAACTTGAGCTTAAGTCAAACATAAATCTTTTAGGATAAACATACATTGAACCTAGCCTTAACCTATACTTAGGTTCAACCTAAGTCAAACTTAAACCCTTAGGATCAACTTGCACCTTAACATATATTTAAGTTCAACCTAACTTGAACTTAAATCTTTCAGGTTCAATCTACATTAAACCTAACTCAAATCAAAATTAGATTCAACCTAACTTGAAGTTAAATCTTTTAGGTTCAATCTACATTAAATCTAACATAAACTTAGGTTCAATCTACATTGAACCTAACTCAACAAAAATTAGAGCCTAACCTAGTTTCAAACCACATTGAACCTACACTTAACTTTTAACTTAGGATCAACCCAAATGTTGAACTTAAATCAAAATCCTTAACTTAGGTTCAAAACATATTGACCTAAACTTTAGATCAACTCAAAAGTTGAACGTAATTCATAACCTTAAACTTAAGATTCAATCTATATTGAACCTAAACTAATTGAATCAAACCTAACTAAATCTTAAGACCCAAACTGACATCAGGAATAGAAACTCTAAGTCTAATCTATAAGTCCAACTAAAATTGGGACTTAAACATTAAGTCTAATTTACATTAGACTTAATCCAAAATATTAGATTCAAATGACACTAAATCAAAAATGTTAAGTTTTTTTATATTAGACTTAACTTAAAATTTTTAGATTCAAAAGACGTTGAATCTAAATTCATAAATCTAATTTATATTAGATTTAGCTTGAAAATATTATATTCAAACGACATTGAATCTTAAATTCTCAAGATCCTACATTGGATAAACTTGATTACTTTCTTCAAGTCTAAAATTTCATTAAACATAAATAAATGAATAAAAAATGACATATAAAAATCAATTAAAATGACACATGAAAATTTTAATTTATTAATAAAAAATAACTTAAAATTTTCCAACTTAAAATCCAAAAAGACATTAAGACTTAAATGAAACCTTAATGAACAAAGATCACCAAATGCAACTTGAACCTCAGTGTTCTTGATCTACGAAAATTTCTTGGACAATGCAATCCTGGTTGTTAACAGGAATCTTCCGGTCGTGGTTTAAACACCTTTTGGACTAAGTAGATCAAGGCATCCGACGACTCTGGGATGATGGAACCATAGACATCCTGACCGGGTTGTCTAAAATTAAAACTTAATCAACTAAGTTAACAATTTAAGAAATAAAATTGACATTATTTTTTTGCAAGAATGATTCTGACATTATTTTTCTTGCAGGTTGAAGACATATTCTATTTAGATTTACTTTACATGTTACTAGGATGTGCTAACTTTGTTTTAAAGGAAAACATACCGAAGACGGGGAAAACAACAAAACAAAACAAAAAATGATTTTGAAAACAAAAATAAAATGACATAATTAAGACAAACAACAAAACAAAACTTAAAATTTTAGGATAGCCACAAAAAAATAACAAACTATAAGACAAAAAGACAGTAAAATGACAAACAACAAATCAAAAATAAAAACTGGCATAACAAATGACCTTGACAAAATCAAATCTTTAGTACGTGACACTTAGAAACATATTACCCCTAGGATTGAACATTCACATTTTGTTCCTTATTCTTGAAATCTCTTAGAAAATAAGTGTTAACATTAACTAAAAGTTTTTTTAGATAAACTTAATTATCTAAGATGTAATTAACTATAAAAGCTTGCTCCTATAAAAGGTTTAAGAGCTAAGTGTAGGTATCACACCTAGCAATCTCTGGTTATCAAAATTTCACATGTGATCCTCCTTATATAAAAATTTCTAGAATAAGGTATTCTAAAATCTCCTTGTGTATTTCTTATTCTACTGTTTTCTATTTTATCATCCCTAATTTTATTCAAACTTCTTAATATCTGAGGATCTTGTACATCATCAGAAGAAAAAAGATTTCTTAAATATTAGGCCAATAAAGTGGATAAACAGAGTGGTGACTCTAATCAATGACATTGACATCTAAATGAGAGAATCTCGGTGGCAATGGACCAGCGATGAGCTAGCATCCCTCAACTTTGGATGCCACCAAGGATCTATTACTTAATGAATTGGCTATTTGTCCTAATTAATTCTCAATATTTCTAATTGTAGCTACTTGACTTTGCAATTGATTTCCCATTTGTAACACCACTTATTCTATAGATAACTTTTTCTCCTTAAATTACAAAGTACTGTTAAAACTTAGAGGACAAGTAGGTCTATAATTATTGTTACCTTAGTTGTTCTAATTCCCCAATGGTTTACTTGGTTGTTCCCTCATTATTGATTACAACCTCCCAGATTATTGTTATTCCAGTTAAAGTTTGGATGGTTCTTCCAACCTTGGTTATAATTTTTGAAATATGGGTTATTAGACTTATTTATGACATTAAAAGTTTCTAATGATGTTTGAGAATCTACCATTTGGCCTAATGAATTTTCTTCAATCATTGAAATTGGTTGAGAAAAATTCATTCCAAATTGGTCTATCTTCCCTGAAATTACAACAACTTGATTTGCTAACATTGCAAAAGCATCAGATTCATGAATATTGGCTACCTTCTTAAGATTTATCCTCTCAGAAGGCCACTGAAAATTATTTGTAGTCATTTATTCAATTAAAGCATAAGCGTCATTAAAATTTTTAGATATCAATGAACCACTAGCAGCAGCATTGATAACAGAACTAAGAGATCCAACTAATCCATTATAAAAATTTTGAATTATTAATCAATCTAGTATCGAATGATGTGGACACTTTCTCAAGAGATCTTTAAAACTTTTCTATGCTTCATAAATAGATTCCCCTTTTAAGTGTCGAAAAGATGTAATATCATTTCTAAGCTTTGCAGTCTTTGATGGTGGAAAATATTTAGCAAGAATCTTTTGCACTAAATCACCCCAAGTTCTGATAGATCTAGGTGTTACCAAATTTAACAACATCTTAGCATTATCCCTCAATGAGAAAGGAAAAAGTCTAAGTCTTATATCATCATCCGAAACATCATCATATTTAAATGTAGCACACAATTCTAGAAAATTGGCAAGATGTAAATTTGGATCCTCAGTTGGTGCTCCCCCAAACTGATTATTAGATACTATTTGGATAATAGCAGGTTTAAGTACAAATGAATTAGCCGCTATAGTAGGATTTTGAATACTACCATGAAGTTCATCTACTGTAGGGTTAGCATAATCTCTTAAAGGTCTAAATTATTGATGGATTTCAGAATTTTGATTATTTTGATTTGTCATTTCTTAAATATTTATATCTTTTTCTATATTTTTAATTTTTCTAATTTTTCTGTTAGTTCTTTCTAATTTAAAATCGTAAGGTACAAGTCCTTCAAAACCTGAACTACGCATACACTGTTATAAATCAAAATAAAATAAAAATAAGAACTTACATAAAAACAACACAACAATTTCCTAAAATAAGTCTAACAAGTTTAAGTAAGACTTTAAAAAGTAAAAATAAGTTTTTCTGAATTTTTTTTTCAAATATTGTTTTGACTATTTTTTCCCGGCAACAGCGCCAAAAACTTGATCTCTGATATTTATGTTTACGTTTTATATATGAGTTTATACTTTAGACTTCTTTTTAATTATATCTCTTTCTTTACAATGGTGCCAGAAAATTGATGCCGACGCAAATGAGAGTTGAATTATTATTATTATAAAATGGGATTCTACGCAAGTATATGTATCGTTATCAAGTAATATAGAACTTTCTAATTAAGCACCGAGATATCGAACCCACAATAAAAAATGTTAAATTTTCTTAACAAAGAATTAGAAAAATAACTTTTTTACTTTTTAAGAAAGATCTTACTCAAACTAAAGATAATATTTTAGAAAATAAAGTTAGATTCTTTTTTATAATTTTTGTAATTTTTAAATGAAAGAAACAACTAAATTTAGCTAGATTTTTGTCGGATGAAAGAAAATGCAAATAAAATATATTTTTCTTATTATGAATTAGTAACAAATCTTGGAGTTCTGTTGTGGAAGTATCTAAAATGTGTTGTGCCAAATGGGAGTAATTACATTCTTTAACCTTAGTAGAGATGATATAAATAACATAGGTTGATCTAACGCTTTAGTAATCATGAAGACGGGCTAGGCAGGAAAGATACTAGCTCTCACTCTAGAGTTTCATGTTCTCCCTCCACCTGGGGCTAACATCACGTATCAAGACATAAACATTAAATTGAATTGGGGGCTTTAGCCGATCACTCTAAATTCCTCTAATTCTACACCAATCAAAGCATATCTCCTTATTTATTTGAATTCCACCATATGGACTACATTCTCACCCATATAATGTCATATGATTCGTACCAATTATTAACTGAGATAATACCACACCGGCTCCTACATGTTCTCACAGCATATATTAACATTTTAATTGACTAAATAAAAAAATAAATGAAGTGCAAGATTTTGAATCATAACAACTTCTTCCAACATTGATTTCCTATACTTCACACAACTTCCATCTACAACTTAATTACTAAATCATTTTATGGAAAAAGATAATGAAAACTACTCAGAATTCATGGATAAAATATAATCACAATTTGGTTTAAAATTAGAAATCATAGTAAAAACACAATAAGTCATAATTGAAAACCAAATGTAAAAACAAAGATAAAGACTTATCTGAAAATCCTCCTCACCAAACTCTTGAAGTTCCTTTAAAAACTTTGCTTTTCCTTACAATCTTCCTTAGTGGGTGGTGCCCGACTCTTAGGACTCCAAATCTCTCTTCTAATCCTACTACAATCTATACTAAAGTAGGTAGAAATGGTGAAGTGGAGTGGCGTGATAGTTAAAGAACTATCCTATAAAATAAATATAAACTAAACGCCCTCCAACAACTTTTTTCTGATCTTCAAGTCTTATTTATATAATTTTCCAATAGATGCTTTGGTTTCGCTTTAAATTATGTCCAGATTCAATGAATCTTTCAAGAGATGCATCTATTCAAGAGCGGTTTAAATTAATTTTGGTGCCAATAGGAAGTTACCCACGTTTATATCAAAGGATTCTACAAACACCCCTTCAAAATGGCACCAAAAATTAATTAAAGCCTCTAAAGTAACTATCAAACTTAAGTGCGGGGTCTCAGCGCTTTGCCACGAGCCTATGGTGCATAAGCGCCAGGTCTCGGCGCTTGGCTGCCACAGATTAATTTTGGACATTTATTCATTTTGTTCCAAGTTTGATCCTCTTTCACTCCCTTCATTGCATTCATCCATTTAATCATACCTGCAACAAAAATATACAAAATACCTTCCATTAAAGTGCAATATCATCAAAAATAGGTATAAAAATGTGTATGAAAATACTATATATTTTAGGTGTGTCGTGCCTCTTCTAAGAGGTGTGTGTGTGAGTGTATGTGTGAGTAGAAGATGTAGAATTCTACATTTTCTAGATTGGTGAGGGTTTTTGAGAGATATATGTATGGATAGTACATGCGGTGCATGGATCAGCATGAGAATTTGGTGGAGAGATTTTCTTCTTTCCTTCATAGGGAAAAAACTAAGTATTGTGTTCCTCATTTTCTTGTAATTATTATAAACACATACTAGTTATCATTGATTTAAACAAAGTTTTATGTTGTGTTTTATCCATGCTTAGTAAGTAGTTTTCTTTACTCTTTTCTTTTATTATGAAGTAGTGGAATGTGTAGAAAATTTATTTTTATGATAGAATTATTTTTATTTTAAAGTGATGAGCAATATCTCTTTTGCTTCATTGACATAACTTAGGTGGCAATATGTTATGTTAAAATCTGTTGTAAGTGAAACTAAGACTAGCAAGAGCAGTGATCTGTTTCTATTAAATGCTTCTAGGTGAAAGATAGTTGCATAAAAATAAAAGAATACAAAGCATACCTATACACTTGGAAGAGGGTAGGTAGGCATATGTTCCTTTTTGGCACATAATTTATTACTTAATTCTATCAATCCTTTTACTGCTTATGTCATTACCTTCATTTTATTGTTCTTTTATAATGAAATAGATGCATGTTTAGAAATTTAGATTTGCTTAGAAATTCTCTTATTTCATAAATATGATGATATTTTTACCAGATCTTTATTTACTTTACAAATTGGTCAACTTTATTGTTAAAATTTGTAGAGAAAACTTATAGACCCGAAAGGGTTAAGATTTCTCAAACAGTAAGTATCACATTTCACTTTGGAAAGAGCACTGGTGATCGTCTGAGGGAGGTGCAAATAAGTGAGGAGATAAGATTTGATGGGCATAAAATTGGTGTTTCTAGAGTAACAAGCTAGATTCTTTATCAATTTGGTCCAAAGTTTGGTAAAAGGGTCACTGGAAGGTTTTATAGAGAGGGCACAGTGGGTAATCTAAGAGTGAGAGACTAGAACCTACCCAACACTATTATGCATGTCGGCAACAACATTTAGATTAGTCAATGTTCTTTATGCACTTGACAGAGGGTAAAGAATAGGTATGCTCCTATTTGTTACTACTAAATTAAACTCTAAGCATTTCGTTCTTATAAATTATCTTGCATGTTGTGTGAGAAAGGTAGTTTTTAATTTCCTGAAATTCTCCTAACCTATTTCTCTAGTTAAGTTTGTCTTTAGGTTTATGTTTGTATTTAGGAGTCGTTACAAGAAAAATCACTTTAATCAACATTCTAAACTAGGGATTGATAGTAGTAGACCAGAATTAGCCTAAGGGATTTCTTACCTCGCTTCTCTGTGTGATTGATATTGTAGTCTTAAAAGAAACCCCTATATTACTTGAAATGATACGTATAGTTGCGTAATACCCTGAGTGTATAAAATATTTTCTAAATTTTATAATTATTTATTATTGCACACTAGCCACTAAATATAAATTGGTTCAAGTTTTTTGCCATCTTTTGGAAGCTAAATTACTACGTAATTACGGGTTGGATCGAGTTTTTGGGGTCGTTGCTGGTGGATGCTTCGGTAAAAACTTTTAGAAGAGTTTTAGATAAACCTGTAAGACTTAAGTTTATATATTGTAGTGGTATATCCTAATGTGTTTAATTATTATGTGTTTATTTTAAATAAAAATTAAACATAAATATTTTTGATATATGTCCTATTAGTTAAGACTTTAAATTTATGTGTAGTTCATGAGCTGCAGACCTTGAATTATAAGACTCGGATCGAGAGAAAAATTTTAGGAGGATTATGAATAAGAAAAGACTTCATGAATTTATGGTAGAAATGGTGGGCCAACAAAATTATTAATATTCATATTTGGATTGTAATGCTAGTCATGGATAACTTAAGATAGAAAAGTAACTAAGTAGAATTTGAATCACCTGGAGAGAATCTTATCCAAATTTTGGGAGAACTTGAACTATCTTATAGATATCCATTTCTTATGAATTTTAAGAATGATATTAATATGTAAATTGAGAAAATCTTTGGAAGAATATTGAATCTAGAAAGAAATTTGAAAAATAATAATCTGAATCAATATGAAAGGAAAGAGCTGAAAGAAAAATTAAAATTTGAGGATTTTATAGGAATTCTTGGATCTGAAAAATGTTGAGCTATTGATCAAGGATTACTTAAATGGAATTTTAATCCAAGAGAAATCTTTTATCGGACTAACGATGTTAAACCAAGCATATTATAGAAGGCAACCCATAATTATCAGTGTTGTTTGATTTTGTATGCTTGAAGGTCATGATTTTTAGTGTTGTATTTTGTTCTCCTTAGTGTGGATTGATCTGTTTGATTTGTGATTGGTAAATTTTTGGATTGTTAGAGAATTGAATATGTGTAATTTTGGATTGATCAGTTTGATTGAAGTTTGAATTGTTAGTTGTTTGATTTGATCTTTATGAGTATCATGAGGGAGGTGATTCCTTAAATTAATATGGTCATCTTAACTTCCATTACTTATTTTCTCTGACCTTATTTTCATTTGGTAGGAGTCATGCCTTATATAATGAGTAACCTAAGGATGATCTTATACTATCTTTATAACTGTTAGAGGTGCTTACTTAAAGGAATAAGGTGATGCTTGAGGTTGGTGCTTGTTGGCCAATATATCAAGGATAATCGTATCCATGGGATTAGACTGTATAAAATCATTTATAAGTACCCAATTTATTAGTATAGTGATTCCGTTAGAATATGGGATGAGTTAAAGCAAGAAATGACCTCATTTATCATGTGTGTTTGTGTTATAATAATATAGAGATTTGGAGAACACTTAAATATATATTCCTATGCTGATACCTATCCTGCTTGTTAGACCTTTCTTTAGTTCAATTTTATTCTGGCATATTTAGTTTAGATTTACTTTCTGTTGCAAATTGTTCGGTCCTGATGAATACTTGTAAATGTTTCTGCTAGACACTTGTGGTAGATAGAATTTATGATTTTTTTTTCTTCCTGCTTATATTTTATGTACTAAATGTTATACATATTAAAAATCAAATATGGTGGTAGAAAAAAAAATTAAAAGTTAGAATACTTACTTTTAGTTTAATATTCTTGCAAGCATGTTTTAGGCTATATTTACTTTCTTGTACAGTCATTCTATCATGATTATGCATATATATGAATTTGATAGGATATTGTAGTTGTCGGTAAATTCAACTTTTATTTTTCTTCCTGCAACATTTTATGGAATTGATTGCAAAATATTTAAAAATTTAAGTTTGGAGGGAGGACGTAAAATAAACTTCAAAGTTAAAACTTTATTCTTCCTTAAAGAAACTATAAATAAATTTTATTTTGATTTTTGTTATGTGGAGTTACTTTAAGAATACTAAAATTTTAAGTATAGAAATGTAATAGGAAAACTTGGTAAATACTTAAGTAAAATGGATGAAGCTAAAGTTAAGATGTTTAGTAGAAAATAGTAGGAATATGATTTTATTATTTATAGTAGGAAAAATTAAATTTTTTAAACATTAAGGATTTTTTAGACTAGTACTCTTTTCTAAGAATTCATACTTTACTAAAAGTTCTTTTTCTAATACTACATTTTAAGTTAAGGAAAGTAAAATAAGTTATTAACTTTAAAAAATGGATAGTGAAAGTCAAAATCATTAAAGGTTTATCCGGATATAATAATCCTCACCAGAAAAAAAAAGAAAAATAAATGTAAAGTAAAATATGAAAAAGAAAGGTGAAGCTTGAGGAATAGGAACTAATCAAAAATTGATTTCACTTGAATCTTTTTTAAGTAAAAAAACTTACGATCAATCCTAAGCTTAATTTCAGTAAGTATTATTAAAATTATTTTTTCTAGATGTCATAAATTCTGAAATTAATATTCTTTTAAAAATCCAAAATTTGGAAAATTTTCAATTATTTCTGAATTTAATAGAAAATCAAGATTCTTAAGTTTAATACTAAATATTCTGATACCTTAGATATCATCTAATTTACTGTAAATTTTTCTAATTTGGACTATAACATTTCTAGAAATAAATTTTAGTGCATCTTAAAGAAACCAATAAATACAATCAACATATTTTTAAAATTGTAGCGTTACTTGAGGACAAATAATGTTTAAGTTTGGGGGAATTGATCCACCTAAAAATTACTTATTCTTAGTATATATTTAATGCTCATTTTATTCACATTTTTAATTATATTACACTTTAAAGGAAGATATTTTGTATATTTTTGTCTTCAGGTACAAGAAATGGACTTTTGATGAAAATGAAGCAAAAACGGAGCAATTTGGAGTTAAATTGAGCAAAGAAGAAAATTCTTATCTAGCGCATTTTGATATGAATTTCATGCTTAATTTACTCTATATTCATCACATGTTTTGAACGAAATTATACTTTAAAGAAAGGTTATTTTTCATGTTTATATTGTAGGTATAGCAATTTGGAGCACAATGATGCAGAAACAGGGCGAAACGGAATTGAAATGGAGCGAAACGTGACAAAACGGTGGAGTTACCTAAAGTGTGGCACCTAAGCGCCATTCACAATGAGAAAATGGTGCCAAGGCACTTGAAGTTGACGCCTAGGCACCTGAAACAGTTGATGACGGTTTTGGAAGTTTTTTTGTGGTTCCAGAATGTTTTGGAAGGTCTTAAATGACAATGTACGCCCCAATAAGTCATGCAATAAATCTAGACACATTTTAATGAATAGATGTATCTCTTGAGTTAAAGGGTGTGTCTCTTGGAGTGAAGGGGTGTGTCTTTTGAAAAAACTAATTGTTTGGCTTCTCTATAAATAGAGTGGCTTGGAGCCTCTCATGACAAGTTGAAGAGAGAGTCTAGTGAGTGTTTTAGGAGAAGTTTGGGCATGCCTCTTCTAAGAGGTGGGCGTGTGAGTGTGTGTATGAGTAGAAGATGTATAATTCTACATTTTCTAGAGAGATTGGTGAGGGATTTTGAGAGATATATGTAAGGAATGTACGAGCGGCGCATGGATCAGCAGGAGACTTTGGTTGAGAGATTTTCTTTTTTTTTCAAAGGGAAAAAGCTAAGTATTGTGTTCTTCATTATCTTGTAATTATTGTAAACACTTAGTAGTGGATTTTCTTTAACTTAAACGAAGTTTTATGTTGTGATTTATCCATGCTTAATAAGTAGTTTTATTTATTCATTTCTTTTAATATGAAGTAGTGGAATGTGCAGGAAAATTATTTTTATGATAGAATTATTTTATTTTAATGTGATGAGTAATATATCTTTTGCTTCATTAACATAACATAAATGGCAATAGGTTATGCTAAAATCTGTTGTAAGTGACACTAAGACTCGGGAGAGCACTGATCTCACAACTTGAGTTCACTCACATTAGTTAGTTGGCTATTGTAAAATAGTTTAGGCGGCAATGCAATTTTTAAGGAAATTCTATTAGATGCTTCTAGGTGACAGACAGATGCATAAAATTAATAGAATACTAAGCGTACCTATACACACAGAAGAGGGTAGGTAAACATATGTTCCCTGTTGGTACATAATTTATTACTTAACTCTATCATTCCTATTACTTCTTATGCCATCATCTTTATTTTATTTTTTCTTTTGTAATGAAATAGTTACATGTTTAGGAATTTAGATTTCCTTAGAAATTCTCTTATTTCATAAATGTGATGATATTTTTACCAGATCTTCATTTACTTTACAAATTGGCCACTTGTATTATTAAAATTTGTTGAGAAAACATATAGATCCAAAAGGGCTAAGATTTCTTAACTAGGAAGTATAACATTTCACTTTGAAAAGAGTAGTGGCGATCATCCGAGGGGTGTGCAAATAAATAGGGGATAAGATTTGATGGGTGTAGAATTGGTGTTTCTAGAGTGACAGGCTAGATTCTTTATCAATTTGGTCTAAAATTTGGTAAAAGTTTCACTGATATGTCCTATAGAGAGGACACATTAGGTAATCTAAGAGTGAGAGATTAGAACCTACCCAGCACTACTATACACGTCAGCACAACCTTTAGATTAGCCAATGTTCTTTATGCACTTGACAGAGGGTAAATAATAGGTTCGCTCCTATTTCTCACTACTACATTAAATTCAAAGTATTTCATTCTGACACATTATCAAGGATGTTGTGTGAGAAAGGTAGTTTTTAATTTCCCAAAATTTTCCAAACCTATTTCTCTAGTTAGGTTTATCTTTAGATTTATGTTTTTATTTAGGAGTTTTTAATAAAAAAACACTTTAATCAACATTCCAAACTAAGGCCTGAAAGTATTAGACTACATTAGCCTAAAGGATTTCTTACCTCGCTTCTCTGTGGGATCAATACTGGGGTATTAAAAGAAAATCCTATATTACTTAAAACGACACGTATACTTACGTAGTACTCCTAAGGTGTAAAATATTTTCTAAATTTTTTAATATTTCATTTTTTCAAACTAACCGCTAAATAAAAATTTGGTCGCATTTTTTGCCATCTTTTGGAAGCTAAATTATGACATAATTGTGGGATGGGTCAGTCTACTCTTTTCTTCTCAAGGCCTAGTTTGGCCTCTCAAAAGGTGGGTCAAAAGGACCATGACCAAGGTGTCATGTGGCCTCCCCCATGATTAAGTGTGTATTTTTTCTTCTAAGGATGGACTTAATATGGGTTGTCTTGTCGTGTCACCCACTAGTCATGGTGCGTTAGTCTTGGATCATAGGTAACCCATTAAGAATGGGTTATGGGCTTAATGGATTATGTTCTCGAGTTTGGATTTTAGTGTTTTAGGCTTAGACTAATGGGTTAGATCTAGCCCAAAATTTAGGACCTAATAGAATTTCATAACCATCCTAATTAATTAATTAATTAAGTGAATTATGAGGGTTAACCTCATGGTGTCAATTGGGTCCACCACATGGTGTGATGTCATGACCTTGTTGGATGAGGTTGATTTTTCTTGGAATGTAGTCGATTGGTCAAGATTCGACCAAAATTGGGCTAGGGCCCATCCTAAGGTGCCACCAAATTTTAGGATTAAAAGGGCATGTTAGGATTTAGGGTTGATTTTTGGGGTTTGGTAGGGTTAGAGAGAACTTTGGTGAGGCTAGGTATTAATTTAGGTAGACCCCTCTCTAAAATGAATTTCATGGATAAAGTGATCCCTATAGTTCATAGGAATGCTCCTAGGGTCTTGGGTTGATTTGGGTGACTCAGGGCATGTCTTTCCCATGGGATTAAACTTCGGTTCGTCACCTGGTCAAAAACCTAAACCAACTTAACTAAAGGTTTAAGGCTTGGACTTGTGCAAATGTGGCCTAAGAAGGCACAACCCTGGTCTAGGGTTATGTGCAAGTAGGTGGGGTGAGTCCTCGCAAAAGTGAAGTCAACAAATGGATCCCCAATATGTGTGGTGTGCCGAACAGGTATGTCGCACATATTTGCATTGACCATACTGGCTAGTGAAATCCATATAACACTTCAACATGTGTCAGAGATGCTCTGAGGAGTGGTCAGTTCTAATTGAAAATTGTCACTAGGGATTCCCGGTGCAAAAATGGCACAAGTTTGTCAGCAAGTTTTAAGGGGAATGTTGTTATATCATGTCGGGAGGGCCTTATATCCGCCTTTAGAACTCACTGGGAAGGAGGTGTCAGGATCCAACAAAATATCTCCACAACCTCAAAGGTTCGATGTCATGTTCTTATCTCATTAAGAAAGAATGTCAATGGAATTATATCCTAAATAAGAGGAGAACGGGTAGACTAGAGGAAAGTCATGCTTCTGTGTCAGAAAGGATGTAGATTTTACTAGCAGAGGAGAATGGATGTCATATTCAATTAAATAAGGTCGTATACCAAATCTTAAAGAGTGTCAAATGTTAAGTATTGGTCTTCTTAGTAAGAAATGTCGGTGGACTTATATTCTAACTAAGAAAAGAATACGTAAGCTAGAGGAAAGTTGTGATTCCGTGTCAAGAGGGTTGTAGATCCTAATAGCAGGGAAGAATGAATTTTGTGTTCCATTAAAAGGAGGTCTTACACTTGAGAGCGTGGCATTTTAAATATTCAATGAGAACTATAGTAGGTGGTTGTACTCAGTCATGCCCAATAGTAGATTATCATTGGAGAAAATAGTAGATTATCATTGGAGAACGTGACCTACTTTGGTCTTCTAATGAATAAGCCTTAGCTGAAGAAATACTAGCAAACTGAGCCAAGTAGATCTCATAATCCAATAGAGATTTCACTAATGACTCCCTTATTTCCTTAGAAAGGATCAGGGCATTACAGATGCTCAATTTTGCTAAAAAGATTCCTCAAATGGGCTAGGATGTTGTAGTCTGCCCAATTGTTAAAGTTGTTGGCATTTTCTTGAATTAGTCTTTTTTGTACTTGTTGAATTACTTCCTCTGGTATGAACACTCTTTTTCTTTTTTATTTGGGAGTTGTTCTTAAAGGAAGAAGTTTTCAGCTCCATAAATTCACTTCAGATATTTCTTCTTGTTCTTATGTCGAACTTAGAGTTTCTTTCGAGGGTATTTCATCTGACTCTTTCGTATTTGAGTCTGATGATTCCAATTTTATGAAAATTGGCGCTCCTTGCAACTCAAGAATAACATCATATTCAATGTCACTGTTTTTATTATCATTATTGTTTTCATTTTGATTTTCATGAAACCCGTCAAGATCGTGTACTATTCAAGAAATGTCTATAGGATCGAAACCTGATTGGTTATTTTTCTGAAGTGTCATCATAAAAAACAGACAAAATGTAACCAAAATCAAAACTCTTTGCATTAACTGTCCCCAAATGGATAAAGAAAAATTCATATGAAGTCAATGAATCAAAGTTTTTCTTTCCCAAATCTGAGATAACCAATCTAGGAGAATGCGTAGGAGTAAAAGGAACAGGAGATACAAAGCGAATAGCAGCCTCTATGTTGGGAGTGTCTTTAGCCTCTCGGCATCACTTTCCGATTTATTTTTCTTTTCTTTTCTTGGGAGTGGGGTCTTCGAAGTTGAATTTGAAGCTAGAATGGCTTGAAACTTGTTAAGGACTTCTTGGATGATCTTGTCCACAACACATACCATCCATCTTTTTTCCTGTAATGATCGATATAAACGAATTCACCGGTCAAGTTTACATTGATCGAACCCTTTTTAGGCTCTTTTAAGTACTCTTTTGGAATGACTTTGTTCCCTACCTAAAAGTTGTATTACGACCAGTCCTTGAAGATAAAGAAATCTACAATCTTGTATTTGAGCATCCAGCAGTAGGCACAATAACTGGGATGATCTTTCATATCAACTTTTCCTGACCTCTTGGCTTCAGGCAGCTTGAATTACAGTATCTATAACTGGCTACGGAATATCTTGTCTATGGCTTCTATTTTGAATGGATACTCTTTATTTATCTACTTGGCCTTTAATTTCTTTTATGTCTTCTGCTAAATTAATTGTTGAAATTGCAGTTGTAAGGACTGTTGTGGGTTTAGTGTGTTGGTATTTTGTAATTACCTTTTCTACTATGGTTACACCTACATCAATTGCTTTCCATTCTCAACTGTCCAGATACTTGATGACTTCTTCTCTAATGCTCTTATTGGCATCAATTTTTCTGTCTTTTCTTTCACACTTAGCTACTTTGCTTCCTTCTAGAGACTGGCGGCTTTGCTAAGCAACTTTTTTAATGTCTTCATGGTAAACCCCATAAGCATGAATGCTATCAGTCTGTGGATGTTTTTGAGCAAGATCTTGATTGTGTGCTATTCTTAGGTTTTTGGGTCACGCTTCATACAATGATTCCTTCACCAGAGGATATAGTCCTTGAGAGTCTTCCTGAAATCTATTTTTCTACGATCAATTCACAGACTGTAATGTGATGATGGGCTCCAGCGAAGCATTGGATGAAGATATTCTCAAGTTCATTGAAGGTTTTGATTGACCCATTAGGCAGGTCAGCATACCAGTCAAAACCTACACCTGTAAGGCTGCTGACGAACTAGAAAAACAAAAGAATGCCATTAACTCCCCGTGTTGCAACAACTCGCTTGAAAGTGTGAAACATTCTATCGAGGGTTTTGGGACCCATCAAACACTTTGAAAAGAGGTGCAAATCTTTTAGGATACTAAACTAAATCAAATTCCTCTTGGTAGGGTCTACCTCTCGGAACAACTAATCCATCGCTCACCTGAGCCCATCTTTTCTTTAATTTTTGTTCAACAAGTTCAGTAATGTCTTTTTTTAGGATCTCTCTTTGACTAGAATCCTTTTTCTTTTGATTTTTTTTTTCTTGACCACCGCCGATTCTCTTTAATCATCCAGAATGTGGACTACCTTCGGCCAGGTGGTCTCAACGGCTGACGACCATGTCACCTGCGATAAGCTATGCAAAGTTGCCAGTGTGGTCATTATCTCTTCAACTTATTTCTCAAGATGGTTGATTTGTTCACCTCTATGTTTTATGATCTTCTTTAGCTCTTTTGTTAATTCTTCATTGCTTGGTGGAGGTACTTTTTATGTAGATGAGGTGGCTTGAGTCTCCACCATGTTGATTTCTACGAACTCCTCTTCTATTCCATTGAGAGGGTCCCTTCTTCGATCCAAAATTTTGACTCGTAGCTTAGCTCATTTATTTCAATATGATCTCAATTTGAGCCCAAATTTAAATCAATTTTGAGCGATTAGTGATGTTCGAGCTAAACACATAGCCCTAGATGTAAGCCAACTAAAATAAGAAAATATTTGGCAAAACTTTTCATTACTAAACCCTAAACCATAATTGTATTCTTCAAAGAAAATGAAAATAAAAATGAAAATGAAGATAACAATTTACATTCCTTGGTCAATCCGAGTAGCATAGGAATAGAAGGAGGAGAAAAATGGGAGTTTTTGGTAATTGTAACCTATTATCCCACCACTGCGTTCACAGCTAGCTACTATTCCAACTACCTCAGGGATGAAGGTGATTGTTTAAGATGTAACAGAATGGGAATCAGGTGGTGATGATGAGGCCGGAGGACAAAAGGTTTCGTGGAGAAGCTAAGGTTTCTTGTGGAGAAGATGAGGGTTGCGAGAGAGATTAAGGCAAGTCTAAGAGGGTGGTGATTTCACGTGAAATAGAAGATTAGTTCTGATGGTCTATCAATGGCTTAATTGTGTTAGTTATTAAAACTATTATCAATGGTTGTTTCCATCACTTATTAATAAAATGTTCCAGTTAAAACCCCACCAGATGGTCGATTCGAAAATAACCATAACTATAGTTATCGATTAATATTTTCTTATAACCAACGGTTTATTCCATCGGTTATAATTAAAAACAATGAAAAAATAAAATACTATTGGTAAATGAAAATTTGTGTTGTAGTTATGTCATTGCAAATAACCAAGATAAAAACCATTGCAAAATTGTCGGTAATTTTTCAACCTATAAAAAGTAGTAAGTTTTTTTTCATTGATTTTAGCATTTTTTTCCTTGTAGTACTAGTGAAGTCACTAATGTAATCCCAACTTGATCCCACTTTTTTAAGTCTCTGAAATCGGGCTCTGGCCTCATCCTCCTCATTCTCAGGATAAAATTTCTTTTTGAGCTCTTTTTTAAAGTATCAATGGTTGATATGGTGTAGATGCCTTTCTTTATGTTTCATCACTTTTTTATCCACCATAGCATAGTGATGTAGAAGAGATAAAGTGTTGCAAATTGGATCTTTGTGCCTTCCTCATTGATGCATGTTGTTCCAATGTATTGTTCAAGTCCCCATAAGAAATTGCCTACTTCTTTGGAATTGCAAAATCTTCAAAAAATCTTTGGCTTTGGCACTTTAATAAACTTAGTTTTGAATGTACAATGATGGTTGATGTCACTAGTGCATGCTTTCCTAATGATACATCTCCACTCATCTCCTCCAAGATGGCACGTAGGCTGCGCATGTTTTCTTCGTGAGATCATTATACATCATGGAGCTCCCCTTTTAGTTCTCACATCCTCACCAATTTTTCTTCTAAGAATTTCTCCAGTTGGAGTATCATACCTCTGATCATCGAATAAATGGTGTCCTCCTCCTCAAGACCATTCACCTTTTGGCTTGGATCCTCTATCTTGGCCTTCATTTCATTTCATCGCCTCCTCTATTGAGCAAGGTGCAAATCAAATCCATATATTAGCTCTTTAGACCACCCATGTGATTTGGATGCAGCAGGATCTCATTTCTCCACACAACCTCGTCCTTGTTGAGATGACTCTGCATTACTAGGCTTAGACTCCATGACATGCTCTTTAAGACTCTATGTAATGCCTTTAACCTGGGCTCTGATACCAAGTGTCGCAGACAAATTTCTCTCAAGTCACCCGTGGAGCTTTAGTGCTCTTCTTAAGCACAAATTAGTCTAACCCTTGCAACACTTAGACTTAGAAGTACAAAGCACTCTAGGAAAGAAGTAAGGATATGTTATTGAAAAATGGAAAACTTCACTAAGGAATAGAGATTATGCACATGGTTTCTTAGAAAGCTTGGATGATTACAAATGAGGGAGGGAGGGAGGGGGGCTTGGGGGTGTCCTCTATTTATATTCCTCCAACAAGTCCTACAAAATATTCTTGATTATATTAGAATATATTTTCTTCTAAATGGTTTAATATTAGTCAATACATATACATGATTTCAGAACTTTTCAGACTATCCTGGAATTCTCTTGAAGCTTTCCTCTTCCATTTTTTTTTTTTGGAATGATATGGAACCTTCTAGAATACCTTAGATTATTTTCTTTCTTTCTAATTTTTCCAGAATCTTCTTTTCCATGGCTAAAAGGATGTGGGTCATTCTTACTTAAGATGGTGGTACGTGAGAGTAAGTTGTTGATCTTTCATTCGCTACCATCCCATCTTTATGAAAAAGAAAAACTCTCTTCATCAAGAGAATGTTGTTTCATAAGTGAATTTTAAAATCCCCACCTTACTCTTTCAATGGATTAAAAGACGTTTTATTAAACACGAGATTTTAATTTAACATAAATTATTTTACAATATATTCTTTTCCGCAAACAAGGCTTAACATTCCTGATACATTTCCTACCAAAAATAAATAAATTGATAACTTTTTCTTTCTTCGTGGCTATAAACATTGTCTTAGTTGTTGCTTGGACTTTCATGAATGTGCTCCTGCCTCCTTGGAAGCTCCATCTCCATAGATTTTTCTGCAAAATAATTTACAACTCTTTCTAATCATTATATCAATTAAATACACTATAATCAACCACTTATAATGAGAAATGAGTAATATTTATACCTCCACAGTTATTTGAAACTACACTTATGTCAACGCCATCATTTGAGAAAACATTATTCATAGTGCCAATATCAATAAAAGATGAGCTCTGTTTCTCATTGTCTCCATTAAATTGTGTAGGATATAGGTGAAAGAAATAAAGTGTTGTCGCTAAAACAGCACCAATTACAGGGGCTATAAAGTAGATCCAAATCTTATGAAAATTCCATGCTACGATTGCTGGACCAAATGTTCTTGCTGGATTCATTGAAGCTCCAGTAACATTTCTGTAATTTCATTCATATATAAATAAATTTAGAAGATTAAAAGAGAAAAAACCCATATACAAACATACTATATGCTTGATGTAATTTTATTTGCGCACCCAGCAATCAAGGCAAGAAAGAAGACCGTAATTCCAACAGTCACTCCACCAAGCTCTTTAAACTAGAAAAATAACAAGTATAAGTGATCAAATGAAGTACTACTAATACTATAAGGCATGTTATTAGAACTATATTCAAGACAACAATTAACAGGGCGGAACCAGTCTCATTTTTTAGAGGGGACAAACTTTTATCCCAGACCTAACATGGGAGGGGATAGGGCAATAAGGGCAAAGTAATATTTTTAGGAGGGTAAAACTGATATTTAAAGAGGGGCAAAAGATCAAATTGTCCTCTAAGACTAAAAAAAAAATTTTTGAATCCGAGGGGGATAATTGTCCCATCTCAACCCTACGTGGCTACGCCCCTTGTCATTATTATACTTGGTAAGAACATATACGTGGACCAAAATATTGAAAAAATAGAAGAAATTATGTGAACTTACCCCTCTTGGATCTATTCTGGAACTACAATTATTCAAGACATAGATGAAAGTGATGATGACCTCCAAAACTAACACCTTAAGATCACTTGCAGGATTCAGCGCAGCAGGTTGGGTTAGCATCAACTCCGTATTTTCCCCTTCAAAAATCCATTTCAATGTTAAGCACGCCATTGCAGATCCTACAAACTCGCCCAACATATAAATTGGAACCTTCAAACAAATGATAAATATAAGTAATCATATAAATATATGAAGAAACAATTAAAATAGATGAGCATAGATTGACTTGTAAACCTGCTTCCATGGGAATTGGCCGGCAACAGCATAAGCGAATGTAATAGCCGGATTGATATGAGCGCCAGATATGTGTCCAAAAGTGTATATATTTGCCGTAACTATTCCACCCCAGGCAAGACAGACGCCTATAAACGTAATTTCGCCTCGCTTTTCCATATAAAGCGACGCACATCCAATGAACATAAATGTGTACGTTGCAAGGAATACTGAGAGCAACTGTTAATTGTTCCCATAGTCAGGAGATGGATTTATGAAGTAAATATTCATTTTTAGTGCTTCAAAGTGACAGAGATTTACCTTTTGCTTTTCTGGAAGAAGACCCACTTTGTCGGGCTTTACTGGAGAGTTCTTCATTGTAAACGGCAACCTGGAGCTTTGAAGAACTAGCTAGTAATGTGAATCATGATACATATTCATATATATTTATATATATGTTGAGGGGGGTGTGAATGTCTCTTAGTATGCTCAATCTTTGGCAACTTTAAATTTTCCTTTTTTTTTAATTTCTCTTAGACTAGTATTAGTAGTAATTATCGTATCACTGGACTTTCTTCGCGATTTTAGTGGATTGGGTGTCCCTACGGGAATATTTTTTATGAGTCTTAGAGAAAATAATAATCATTTTTTTTAATTTAATTACTATTTAGAAGATTAAATATTTAAAAAAAATTATAAACAAGTCTGAGTCAAACATTCCATAAACTGCTAAAGGTGGGGCAAGTGAATCTTGGCGCGAATGCTCTGCGAGAATCTGATATTACATGTTAAAATTTTGTTATACTTTTTAATTGGTTAGTTTAAGATTAAGAAATACTACATGTTTTTTGTCTTATTGTTTTACAAATATAAATTTTAATTATATGGGTAGTTAATTAGTATTTTATTTCATTCAAGAGATAATTACATATATATAGAACCCCAAGCATTGCTATTTACAAAATCTGTGTTATTTTTGAACTACCGAATTGTTGTTTTATAACATTTAGAATTTGATAAAAATGAAAAATGCAGGCTTATCTGATTTTTTAGTTAATTTGAGCAATGGATGAAAGAAGAAATTTCAATATCTTTTTTTTTCCTTAGCTTTGCTTTGTTGTTTTATAACTAATTTTAGGTGCATAAATAAAATGAAAATATTTAAATTTTATCTTAAAATAAATTAAGTTTTCTTTTGAAATTTTGAAAAATAGAAATGAAATTAAAGGATGCCTTGATACTTTAGTCACCATTACTTTTAAAAATGTGACTAAAAGATATGATTAATAGCCTTATATATATATATATATATATATATATATATATATATATATATATATATGTATATATATATATATATATAGTAATAACATAAACATCAATCATGACTATTCAAAAAAATACAATTGAAGATAAAATTACTAAAAATAAGTTTTGCACAGATTTAACATATAATAATATTTATTATTTAATCATAGGATTAAGAGTCCATAAGTTGAAATAACCTAATCAAGTAAACGATCAATTATTGTATGCCGTCGGGGAATGATTTGTAATTTCTCATCAGACATGCTAAATTATCGTGAAGAAAACAGAGTAGTTATTTAAGATTATTGTACATATTCTTTATCATTGCATTGGTAGCTCAATGGTCTTTTTCCCTTAATCTTTCAAGTGGAGGTCTATGATTCATACTGCATACGTCCTATCATGCAGAATTAATTTTTGCATTTCCAAATGGCAACATAGAAGTAAATGTTATATGATGGTTACAGATTCCATTTGCTTTTTACCTTTATGATTTTAGACTGAAATAAATTTTGTTGAAGCCATTCAGTTATGATTATTATTCCCAATTAAGATGATGAATCCTGGAAAGAACTGGAAGCTTGGATTTGAATAAACTAAACCGGTGCTTGGGAAGAACTTTAGTGAAGATATCGATTCATTGATCATGGGTAGTGACACAATGAATTTCAAGTTGGCTATATTGAAGACGATCCTGAATTAAGTTGTAATTGATTTCAATATGCTTAGTTCGAGCATGAAATATAGGCTTGTTGGCGAATGTCATTGCAGAGATATTGTCAAAATAATAATTTTGTTGGTTTTAATTGTTTGGCGCCTAGTTCTTCAAGAAATCTTCTGAGCCAAAAAATATCGACAATCGCGGCTGCTATGGCTCGATATTCTACCTATGTAGATGGTCGAGCAACTGTCTGTCGCTTCTCAACTGTCCAAGATATAAGAGCTTGAATTAGAAATGAATAAAAACTAGTTATTGATTTTCGGTTCACCGAGTCACCTGTCCAATCAGAATCTGAGTATGGTTGTAGACAGAGTTTTCCGTGTGTTATGGGAATTTCTGAGTCGAGTGTTGCCTTTAAGTACCGCAATAGGCGTTTAAAAAGCTTGTAGTGGTGAGTTTTTGGTTAATGCATTTGCAAACAAACAATATTCAAGTCAAATGAGATATCTAAGATAATTATCGTGAGGTACTGCAAGGCCTCTGCAACCCTTCTATACTCAGTGGGATTTTCCATATGTGGTGGCATGCTAGATGTGTCCATATTCTTACTTGGTAAGGGATTTGAGACCAGTTTGCAGCCCATCAAGGCCATATCCTGAAGAATACTAGTAAGATAGGCTCATTGACCAAATAACATATTTTGTTGCCATATATTCTTAAATGCCAAAGAATTTGTAAAACTCACCTAGTTGTTTAACTTTAAATCTATTGGAGAAGTTGGTGGTGAGCTCTTGTATTGCAGCAAAACTATCTCCAATGATTTACATACAGGGGAACAAAAAATGTTTTGCGCAATCAATCCCTGGGTGGTGATGTATCTTGCTATGAGAGAGGTTTTGAAGGGATCTTTTACTGATGTTGGAGAAGAAGAATGATTTGGTTGTCATGTCGATGATGATTGAATGGATTGAGTACTGTTCAAATTTTGTGGGAAGAGGCCTTGGAAAATAAAAATTGGATAAAGTAATGATGATCGGATTGAGAGGAGATGGGTCTTGGACTATATTGGGAGGATTGATAAGTGAATGTGGGAAGATGATTTCATGAAACACTTCTTGGTGAGAATTATGATTTTGGTTGTTTGAGGGTTATAGCAGTCAAACCATTTATGGGTTGAAGAGTACCAAAGAAATATGCATGGAGCTGACCAGGGAGCTAGTTTGAGTGGAGTCATGGGCTTCAACCATTGGTACCATAACCATTCAAAGATCTCGATGTGTGAGCTATCAAGTGGCTTACTATAGAAAAATTCATATGGAGTAGATGAATGGGTATTTTTGGTGGGCATTCGGTTAATGAGAAAAACTATTGTTAGTAGTGCTTCAAGCCAAATTTTGAGTGGCAGAAAGGCTTTATATAAGAGTGTTCTAGTTGTTTCAATCAGATGACGGTGTTTGCCTTCTGAGACTCCATTTTTAAAACTAAAACTACTACGATGAGGAGCTCGGAGCATAGACGGTGGGCAGCACAGCCATCTTCAACAGCATAATTAATTAGAAATAAACAATAAGTCATAGGACTTCGAGGTAGTTTGTCCAGTGCAACATAAATCCTCACTTTATCCCTTTAGGGCTTTGCACCCTGTGCAATGTAAGCCCTAACTCTTCTTAAGTTTCTGAGGTTGTCATCGGATGTGACATAAATCCTCCTATCTTCTAGGATATTCACATGATTGATATCAAGTTATTGTAAGCCCTAAATAAATAATAAAATTGGCACGATGAAAAATAAATAGTTATCTTAAATTGAAGCCAAACCATAGGATAGTTGGGAGGACATCAGGATTCCTCTTAGATCTATGTCATTTCCCTTAGCTTTCTCCTCCTTTGGATTCCTATAATAATTGTTCCAAACTTGAGCCACTCACCAATTGGATTTCCTATTACCGCATTACTTTGAAGAATCCTACCTTTCAGAAGTCATGAATACAATATTTCCTGATCTAAATCAAGAGTTTTCTTAGGTGACTTCAGTTACCTAAGATGTAATTAACTATAGGGGCTTGCTCTAATAAAAAACTTAAAGACCCGGATTAATATAAACCCTGTCTAGTTGCTTCATACTGGATAGGGGAAATTATCGGTCAACATAAATAGTTTGCAGACCAACAGATGTCATGAATTCTTTAGTTTATTTGGTCAATCATCTCCACCAAGTAATATACCTATTCTTCGGGATAGATATATGGCTTGTGGTGTAGTGCTTGATTATTTAACTATTGCATATATAAGATCGGTTTGATTTCATATTTTAAAATTAGAACAATATTTTCCAAATTATAATATATATATATATATATATATATACATATACATAAATCAAATTAAAACCCCAAACTGATTTGACGATCGACAGTTGGTTCTGTACCATAGCCCAAATTGTTCCTAATTGAGGCTGAGTGTGTTTTTGATCCTGTACGAGAAGCCAAACACTCCTCAACCTCAGTGCCCAAGGTCTAAGTTAACTTTATGTTAGTTCAAGTTAGGTTGAACTAATCCAGGACAAGTCTCTAGATAATCCAAGTTAAACTGAGTTATGCTACTTTCCCTCGGATTATCTTCGAACATCATTTAAGTCAACCAAAGTTTAATAGCATTGTCCCAGGTTGGCTTAGTTTGATTGAGGTCAAACTTTAGCCTAGATTGGTTCAGAGTATGTTGATTCAAAACAAGTCAATTTAGTATGGGACCAAACCGGGTTAAGCTGAGCTGATTCGAGTTAAATCTGCTGGGTAAAATCAAGTTTAAGTCATTTCAGACTTGGATGAAGTCTAAATTAATTTATTTGAATTTTCTTTTTGAGTCTAAGTTGAATTAGACCTAAATCAATCCTTGTTTTAACTTGGATTGGGACTTCAGCTAACCTCAAAGTTGAGACTTAAATCGGGTTGTCCCAAGTTAAGTCTGATTGACCCAAGAAAAATTTGACTTGGGTTAACCCAAGTTAGGTTAAGTTGACCAAGAGATTCAATTGAATTGAGTTAACCTAAGTTAGGTTATCTTGACTCGATGATTTCAGATGAATTGGGTTAGCCTGAGATAGGTTGGGTTGACCTAAAGGTTCAGTTGAATTAGGTTAACCCGAGTTAGGTCGGGTTGAGCCATATATTTTAGTTGAATTAGGTTAACCCAATTTATGTCTTGTTGAAATGAAAGTTTAGTTGAATGCGGTTAACCCAAGTAAGGTCTAGTTGACTGGTTGGTCAGAGTTAAATTAGAGGAGCCCGAGTTAGGTCAGGTTGACTTGGTTATTTAGTTGAATTAGGTTAACCCGAGTTAGGTCAGTTTGACCTAGAGTTTGAGTTGAAATGATTTAACCCAAGTTAGGTCAGTTTGACATAATGGTTCAATTGAATTGGTTTAACCTGAATTAGTAGGTTGACTTGGAGATCTAGTTAAATTGGGTTAAGTCGAGTTAGGTCGGGTTGACCCGTTGGAATGAGTTGGACTAGGTTAGCCCGAGCAAGCTCAGGTTGACCAAGAGATTTTGGTTGAATTGAGTTAATATGAGTTAGGTCGAGTTGACCCGGTGGTCTGATTTGAATGGGGTTAACCCGAGTTTGGTTGGGTTGACTTAGTAGTTTAGTTGAATTTAGTTATCTCGCGTTAGCATAGGTTGACCAAGAGATTTAGTTGAATTTTGTTAACCCAAGTTAGGTCAGGTTGACCCAGAGGTCTGAGATGAATTGGGCTAACCTATGTTAGGTCAAGATGAGCAGGTAGTTTAGTTGAATTGTGTTAACCTGAGTTAGGTCAGGTTCACCTAGAGATTTCATTTGAATTGGGTTAGCCCGAGTTAGGACGGGTTGACCCGATGGTTTAGTTGAATTGTTTTAGCTTGAGTTATGTCAATTTTACCCAGTGTTTTAGCAAAATTGGGTTTACCTGAGTTAGGTCAGGTTGACTTGGTGGTTTGAGGTGATTTGTTTCTATTATAGGTTAGACCCAAGAGAACTTATGTTTTACTAAGTCACGGTTAGGTTAGACTCATGTTAGGTCTTGGTTGTGCTAGAGCTAGAGAAAGTTCAAGCCGAGGTAAGTCTAATTTAGGTTAGACTTAGGATGATTCGTGCTTAGATTTAGTGTAGGTTAGACCTAACAATGACCCAAGCTGAATTTAGCTCTAAGTTGAGTTATGCTTAATAAGATTTGTGTTGTGTTTTAGGTCTAGGTTGATTTAAGCCCAAGTTAAACTAAGCCTTAGTTGGGTTAGACATAGGCTAGATCTAAATTTGGCTAGACTTATAGGAAGTTCAAGTTGTAATTAGGTTTGAGTTAAGTTATACCTAAAGATTGTATGTATAATTTGAGTGTTGACACAAGATAAATATTTGGGTTTTAGTTTTTGGTTTATGTATATATATATATATATATATAGATTTTTGAAAAATATCATTTTTATTTGAAAAGTATGAAATCAAACCAATCTCACATATGAAATAGTTTAAATAATTGTGCACTGAAGAATGGACGCATCACTTGGTGGTGAGGCTTGATCAAATAAACTAATGAATCCATGACATCCATTTGGTCTGCGAACCATTTATGTTGACTGACAACTTCTCCTATCTAATATGAAGCAACTAGATAGGATTTATATTAATTTGGGGTCTTTAAGTTTCCTATAAGGGCAAGCCTAATTTAATATGAAACAACAAATCAAAGCTAATTACATCTTAGATAACCAAAATCACCTAAGAAAACTCTTGATTTAGATTAGGAAATTTTATATTCATGACTTCCAAACGGCAGTATCTTTTAGGTAATGTGCTAATAGGAAATCCAATAGGTGAGTGGCTCAAGTTTGGCACAGTTGTTATGTAAATACAATGGTAGAGAAGCTAGGGGAAAACACAGCTCCAAAAGGAATCTTAGTGATTCCCAAGATACCCTATTGTTTGGCTTCAATTTGAGAAAATTATTTAATGTTTAATCCTGCCAATTTTTTTATTTAGGGCTTACATTCACTTGATATCGATCATGTGAATAGCCTGCAAGATACGAGAATTTATATCATATCGAATGACAACCTCAGATACTAAGACGAGTTAGGCCTTATATTGCACAAGTGTAAGGCCTAAAGGGATAAAGTGAGGATTTATGTTGCACTAGGCAAACTACCTCAAAGTCATATGGCTTGTTATTTATTTTTAAGTAATTTTATTATTAAAGATGGTCGTGCTACCCACAGCGTATGCTCCAAGCTCTTTGTCATAACAGGTTTTGTTTTAGAATCGTCAAATTGAAAAGTTGAGAGAAGTGTCATGTTTTTGGAAAGTTTAAATTGAGATATCTTAATATTTTATTAGGGGAATATTTATGTTGATTATGGCAACACCGGTTAGGATCCAAGGATTCCCTCGTTCTGCACCACCATTTTCTTCGGATTCTCTTAGTCCAGATTAATTTACCAAATTTAACTAAATAAATTCAGTACTTTCATTCTGACTGTAGGAAATCTCGTTAGCAGTAGTAGGTTGCCTCATCCTAGAGATTCCTGATCATTCAAAGAGATGTTTTAATTTAGTTACAATTGTGATTTTGTTTTGTTTATGACTAAATTTTGAGTTGTCTTATATTTTGACTATTGTAGCGGTGAATTTTATCTTTGCTTTCTTTTAACTTTAATTTTGGTTTTAGTTTTGTGACTATCATAAAAGTTCTAGTTTTGACGTGCAAGTTTTATAAGAAGGAAAGTGCAATAAGGTAAATGCAAGTAAATTGCAATAATATAAAACTGCACAAACTGATTCTTCTCATTCCTCTACCTGAAAGTTTAGCCTTGTAATGCATATATATAACTTTGCGGGAATTAAAGCATACTTGTAGGAAAAACAAAGAAAGCCTATAGATAGGTTCGTCATGGGCATACCGAGTCCTATGTCATAACTTGGTGGGTCTTATTTGCTTAAGTGTATAGATGATTTCTTAAGCAAGGCATAATAAGTTTAATCCTCCAAGATATCTAAAAGGTTATGAGAAGGACCCAGGGGACCGGGCCCCGGACACCTCACAATCTTTTGAAAAGTCTCGAGCTCATTCAAACTTATTATGTTACTTGATGACTCATCCCTATCATACCCCTATGCTCAATGAATTAATGTTTTTATTAACCCTAAGAATGAGGTAATTATCACTTGATATTGCATTTGTAAATTATGAGAGTGAAGATCCTTAGGGGAAAATTGATTTATTAAGAATTTTAGTCAATTTAATTCTAAAATTGGGCTTGTAGTGTTTCAAATATGTTTACAATTAATCTTATAATCTTTTCTTATTCATATTAGTCAAATTTGATTAAGCCTAGCTCACTACCAAGCCCTTAAGGCTTAATGGGTATATTTGCCATTTTGGGGAAAAGTTAACTTACGTGATCATGATTCTTAAACCTTTTTTAAGCATTGAATTCATCATTAAACACTAACTAGAGGTATTAGATTGATGGATTATTAACTTCCAAAGCCAAACCCCTAACCTTGGGATCATTTAATTTTGATTATCTTCCAAATTAAGATAATTAAAGAATTTGCAAGGATATCTTTTCTATGACAAAGGTGAAGTTAGCTTCTACCACTTATCCCCTTATGTTTTAATCATCCAAGAATGTCAAATAGATTGGTCAGTGCTCATTTTACCATTTAATTAGTACTAAATATTTAATTAAGGCTTAATCTTTTGAATTACAACTTTACCCTTTAAGGCCTATCACCTCATAATTCATTAAATTTGTAATTTTAATGTTACTCCACTCATGGGTCAATTAAAACATTTTTCTAATTATACTTTACTTTATATAATTATTTGCATGCAAAATATGGATTTTCAATGATATTTTAATAACTTAATCAAAACACAATATTTATACTTAAGAAAATTACCTGAGGTTCACTTAGACCACTGGACCACTTAAACCAATTTTCATGATTTTATAAATTTTATTTTAATCATTATAATTATTTGTTTGTTTTGAGTATTAATTAAATATAAAATATTTATGTTGAAAATTAGGTTTAGTATTTTTCATAAATTTCTCTTAGGTCAAGGAACCCAAAAAACAATTTATATTTTAACTATTAGAATTATTTTAGGGAGAAATAAAGATAAATCCATTTCGAAGCTTAAAAATTATTATTAACCCTTTTAAAATTAATATCTTCACTTAGCAAATTAGAAAAATTATTTTAATGGTTCCCAAATGACTAAAAGACCAAATGTGGCATTTTGGCGGATTTTAGTAATTTCTGATTCTTATTATTTTTAATTAATTTTAATAAGTTTAAATTATTTTTAAAATTCAAAAATAAGCCTAAAAATGAAGTCTTTTTCAATTACCATTTTATTTTTATTAAATTCTCTTGGTCATAAGGAACTCCCAAAGCCAATTTTATGGGAGCTCCTCTGACCCTAATCCACAGTGGAAAATTAAAAATAAGTTATTTAGATTTATATTTAACCCATTTTATTTTTATTTTATTTTAGGGGGTTTAAATACCATTAGTGGGATTTTGAATTACTTAAATCAAGTTTATATTTTTCCTTTGGTCCTCTAGTCACAGTAAACCTACCAAAATTTACTTTGCATTTTTCTGATTAATATTTTTATTTTTATAATTTTTATACCAAAAGAGAGGGGATTAACTTAAAAATTAGGAATCTCTGGCTAGAGGTGCACCCTAACCTTGGAAAAATTAGGGAAGATACCTAACTATGGAGCCTTTAAGCTCTCCAAATCTCATGTCATGCTGAAAAGTTTAGAACTAATTAGGCTCTAAATATAATTTACTGTATTTAACCAATTAAAAATAAAATACACATGAAACAAACATGAAACTATTTCCACATTATTCTTCTCTGTTCACCTAGCAACAAGGTATTTATTTTATTTTTAGAAATTTTCTACATCAAGTTATGAATTTTTAAAGGTTGACTGATTTAATTAAATTATTAAAATCCTATTTTCTCACTTAAATGACTCAGTGCCACGCCATCCTACAACACTCCGAAAGCACATGTGATGTGCTTCCATTCAAAAAAGCCAGCAAAGTCACCACGCGCTTTTCAAACCATGCTTCTGTCCAGCGCCATCCCAACCGTCCATCTAATACACGCACCATCCAACGTTCATGAGCCTTCGTCCCCAACTGGATTGTCTCGTAAGCCTTCCACACTAAAACCCTAGGATCTTAGCCTAGACTCAAGCAAATAGCATGGGGTTTGTTTCCATGGACTCATCTGACCTAGAAGTACCTATCTATATGGCTAACCTAGCTTGAAATTAACCCAACATGGATGGAAAATCAAATAAGTTTGGGAAGAAGGTGAAGTTCAATAGTCCAGTCTGAGAGGGGAAGCCTCAATCAGATGGTTGGATAAGCTTCAAAGGAGGCTCACAGATGAAGTGTCTTGCTATGGTGAATTGCCTAGTGACCATAAGAAAATATATTACGAATTTTATACCAATTTCATATGAAATTACACTTTAAAGAAAGGTGTTTTCTGTATTTTATTGCAGGAATGAAGATTTATAGGGGCTGAGAGCAAAAAGAGCAAAAAGGCGCGAATCTGGAGCAAAAAGGACAAAAATTAATGAAAATTGAACTGTCCCACCGACGACGAGATTTAAGTCGCCGACAGAGAGATTTTCCCGAGAGTTCTTAATATATTATAATAGAGCCCGTCGACGGCGAGATTGAGCCCGCCAACAGCGAGCCTGAACGGTTAGCCTTGCTTCTAGAAGCCCGTCGACGGCGAGACAGTTGATTCAAGCCAAATTCGATGAATATGGATGTATTTTGAAGAGGTGCTTAAGCAACCTTTGGAAATATGACTCCTTCTATAAATAGACAAGATTTTATGTGTTATGGGTGTGTCAACCAGAGTCAGTGAGGGTCAGTTAGTGTCAAATTTCTGCTTCCTTTTGTAGTGAGAGTTAGTGTTCAGTGTTTGGTGAGTTAAAAGTGTGTTGTACAAGAAGAAAGAGTCAGATGAACTTGAAGAATCTGCTTGGGGAGAAGAATTGAGATAAGTATATTTGTTTATTGTTTTATAACTTTAAATAAAATCCAACATCTATGTTATTATTCCCATGTATTCTGAGTTGTTTCCTTTGTCTTTCTCCTTGTTATTGAGATTTTGTGAAATGAAGAATTAAAAGAGTTGTGCCTAATAATATTAAATAGAGATTGTGATAATCTTTTACTTAAATCTTAATTTACTTTTAATTTGGCCAATTGATTTGTTAACATATGTTAAATTATCAACTATAGTAAAGATTACATCCAAGATTCATGGAATTCAAAAGCCTTGAAAGGAGGGTGCAAATAAATAGGAAAATATTAATTATCGGGCGAAGAATTGAGTATTTTAGTGTGACAGACTAAAATTTTCAATTCAGTGCTATTGTTTGGGAGCTGAAGTGTAGATGTTAGCCCTCAGGTGAGGGGAATGTGGGAGCTCTGAAGTGGCAGCCAGTATCCTCCCAGCCTAGCCATAGATTAAGTAACCAAACATAAGCATTAGCAAATGTTCTTTGCACCTGAACCAAAGGGTAAAGAATAGGAATGCTCCTATTTGGCACATTATAATTCTAAACTCAATTAATTATTCATTCACTCAATCCTCTTAACAAGGAGAAAGATACTTTTCTAAATTGACTTATATATTCTGTCTTTTAAGTAATAGTTTTAAATTTAAGCTTTCTTTATATCTTGTATACTATACTAAATTAGATTAGTGATCAACTTTACTAAAAATTAGTCCTTAAATCTCTAACTTTCCTGTGGGATTGATATCTCGGACTCCAATAGAGTCCTTTATTACTTGAACGATACGTATACTTGCGTTGATTAAAAGGGGAGGGAGTACAATTGTTACTTTACTTTGAAAAACATATATTACTTTATTACGCTTAACAATTATATACATCTTTCTATCTTTACCCTACTCTCCCCTAGGCCGAATTCTTATATTTGTGGACCGTCGGACAAGTTTTGGGCGCCGTTGTCGGGGAAGCAAAGTAATTATTAAGGTAATTACTAAAATAATTATTAAAGATAATTACTAGAGTAACGAACTATTTTATTATTTTAGTGGTGTATGCGTAAATTTGGAACCGAAAGTTTAATACCTTACGATTCAGAATTAGAGCGCACTATTAAAGGAATTAGAAAACAGAAAAGAGAAATCATAAAATTAAATCAAACGACAAATAATCCAGAAATTGAAAATATAAACCAACCAAGACCTTTGAAACATTACGCTAACCCTACATTAGATGAAATTCACTTAACTATCCAAAATCCTGATGTAGCGGCTAACTCATTCGAGCTTAAACCTACAATTATCCAAATGGTAGAGAATAATTAATTTAGTGGTTCACCAAATGAAGATCCTAATTTACATCTTGTGAGTTTTTAAGAGTTGTGTGCTACTTTTAGATATGACGGAGTATCTAATGACGCCGTTAGACTTAGGCTATTTCCTTTTTCTTTAAGGGATAAGGCTAAGATGTGGTTAAATTCATTAGCACCTGGATCGATTAAAACTTGGGAGAATTATCACAAAAATTTCTATCCAAATATTTTCCTCCTTCAAAAACTGCAAAGCTTAGAAATGATATAACTTCTTTTAGTCAGTTTGACGGATAATCAATATATGAAGCTTGGGAGAGATTTAAAGATCTTCTTAGGAAATGCCCACATCATGCATTACCAGATTAGTTAATTATACAAACTTTTTATAATGGATTAGTAGGATCTCTTAGATCGATCATTGATGCTGCTGTTGGAGGTTCATTAATGTCAAAACCTTTTGATGAAGCTTATTCATTAATTGAAGAAATGGCTACAAATAATTTTCAATGGCCTTCTAAAAGGTTAAATCCTAAAAAAATAGTCAGTATACATGATTCTGATGCAATATCTATGTTAGCTTCTCAAATTACTGCTATATCCAAAAAATTAGATCATTTTGGAATGAATTATTCTCTGAATATAACAGAAGAAAATTTATCTGGGCAACTTATAGATGCTCAATCCTCATATGAAACTATAAATGCTGTTAACAATAGACCCAATAATCCTTATGCAAATTATTATAACCCTGGGTGGAAAAATCATCCAAATTTTAATTAGAATAACAATTACGCTAATCGACAATGGATGAATAATTCAGTAAACCCAGTAGGAAATCCATCTAACCAAAGAAATGCTAATTTTAAACCTTCTTATCCACCTGGATTTAATAATAACTCTCAATTCAAAGATAAGAAGTATCTATGGAAGAATTAATATTAAATATGGGTCAACATTTACAGAATCAAGGTAATCAATTACAAATTCAAGGAAACCAATTACAAACTCAAGGAACATCAATTAAAAATATTGAAACTCAACTTGGACATATCGCTATTGCACTTAACAATAGAAGTCCTGGAACTTTTCCTAGTAATGTGGAAATAAATCCTAAAGATCAAGGAAAAGAACAAATTAAAGTAATACAGCTATGAAATGGAAAAGAGTTAGAAACAAGAATACAGAAAGTCAGAATGAGGAGGTGGAAATCGAAAAAGATAAGGATCAAAAAGATCAAAAACTAGAAGATCCATTGATACCTATGAAAATTTCTATAGAAAAACCACCACCACCATTTCCTCAGCGACTAAGGCAACATAAAAAAGATAAGAAATTTTCTAAATTTCTTGAAATTTAAAAAAAAAATTAATGGTAAACATTCCTTTAGTAGAAGCATTGGAACAAATGCCCAATTATGTGAAATTTATGAAGGATATTTTAAATAAAAAAAGAAAATTCACAGAAAATGAAACTGTTGCACTTAGCGAAGAATGTAGTGCAATTATTCAGAAAAAGCTTCCTGAAAAATTAAAGGATCCTGGTAGTTTCACTATACCTTGCGCTATTGGAGAAAAATTTTATGGAAAAGCATTATGTGATTTAGGAGCTAGCATAAATCTAATGCCTCTATCAATTTTTAAAAGACTAGGATTAGGAGAAGTCTCACCTACTTCAGTAACTCTTCAGTTAGCTGATCGTTCTGTTACTTATCCTAAGGGAGTTATCGAAGATGTGTTAGTAAAAGTGGATATGTTTATCTTCCCAGTAGATTTTATTAATTTAGATATGGAAGAAGATAAAGAAATACCCATAATATTAGGAAGACCCTTCTTAGCTACTGTAAAAGCTATGATTGATGTTCAAAAAGGAGAATTAACTATGAGAGTAAACGATCAAAATGTTACCTTTAACATTGCAAAATCAATGAAATATCCTGCTATAAGAAAAGTTGATGAATGTTTTCGAATGGAAATTATTGAACATCTACAAAATGAACTTTTTAAAGAATACTTTGAAGAAAAAACTCGAAATAGAAAATACTGAATTAATTGAAGAAACAAACAATGAAGAATTAGATTATAGACAAGAAAAATTTGAATTGTTGGATAATACAGAAAATGCTGAAAATAATATAGTTCCATCAATTATTAAACCTCCTGAACTTGAATTAAAAATCTTACCTACTCATTTGAAGTATGCCTCTTTAGGTAACTCTTCAACTTTACCAGTTATTATATCAGCAGAATTAAATGAATCACAAGAGTAAAAACTTTTGGACACATTAAAAAAATATAAGAAAACTTTTGGCTGGACTTTAGTAGATATTAAAGGAATTAGTCCTTCAATCTGTATGCACAGAATTATTTTAGATACCGAACACAAACCAATAGTTGATCCCCAAAGGAGATTAAATCTGATTATGAAAATGATAGTCAAGAAAGAAATATTAAAATGGTTAGATAATGGTATTATATATCCTATTTCTGGCAGTGTTTGGGTAAGCCCAATTCACTGTGTTCCTAAGAAAGGAGGAGTAATTGTTGAAGCTAATGAAAATAATGATTTAATACCTATAAGACAAGTTATTGGATGGTGTATATGTATTGATTATAGAAAATTAAATGCAGCCACCAGAAAAGATCACTTCCCTTTACCATTTCTAGACCAAATGTTGGATAGACTAGCCGGACATAAATATTTTTGTTTTTTAGATGTATATATCGGTTATCATCAAATTCTTATTGCTCCTGAGGATCAAGAAAAAACTATATTTACCAGTTGTCGGCATTATTTTTTTTTAGGTTGTGTTGTATTTAAAAAAGGGGTCGCCTAACAGAAATTGTCGGCGAATTTTAAGATTTTAAATTTAGTTTAAATATATATAATTTGAAAAGTAGTATTTGATTTTGAAAATAATTTTAAATTTGAAAATTTTAAGATATGAAATCAAACTGATCTCACATCCCAAATAGTTTATACAAACGAGCACCGCACTTATAAGCCGTGTATCTATCCACGAGGATAGACACACTCGCTTGATGGTGGGGCTCGATTAAATAAACTAAAAGATTTGTGACATCCGTTTGGTCCGCGAACCAATTTTATGTGCCGACAAATTCCCTAGCTTAATATGAAAAACATTAAACGGGGTTTATATTACCCAGGTTCTTTAAAATTCCCTATAAGGGCAAGCCCTTATAGTTAATTACATCTTAAGTGACGGGAATCACCTAAGAAAACTCTCGATAATAATCAATAGTTCTGCTCTCAAGAATTTCAAAGTTTAAGTTTTCAAAGGATTGAATTTTGGAATTTCAACAGGGAATGGATCAAGTTTGGAACATTTTGTTTTGGGAATTCAAAGGAAGAAAGGAAGGAGAAATCACAGATCCGAAGCGAACTTCGGTAATTTCCCAACTATCCTATTGTTTGGCTTGGATTTAGGAAAGTCCTAATGTTTATTTAATGTTTTGATCTTGCCAGTTTTAGTTAATTAGGACTTATATCCGTATGACATGATCATACAAATGGCCTGGAAGATGTGAGGGTTTATGTCGTATCGGACGACTACCTCGGAATCCTAAGACCGGTTAGGGCTTAATTTGCAATGCAAATGCCTAACAAAAGGTTGAGGATTTATGTTGCACTAGGAAAACTACCTCGAGGTCCTATGGCTTTGTTGTTTAATTCTAGGAAAGTTTTGCTGATGTAGATTCAAGTTTTGCTGACGACGATGGCCGTGCTGCCCACCATGCTCCAAGCTCCTTGTTGTTGCAGAGGTTTTGTTTTAGAAGTCATAAATCAGGAGATGAGAGAAGTGTTTTGGTTTAGAGGAGTCTTAATTTCCAAGTGTTTTTGTGTTTTAATTAAAACAAATCTTAAAGTTGATTATAACGACACCGGTTAAGATCCCACGGTTCCATCCTTCCGGCATCGTTATTTTTATCGGATTCACTTAGTCCAGATGAATTTGCTAAACTCAACTGAATGAGTTCCACACTGTCATTTAGACCGTGGGAAATCCCGTTAGCAACACGTAAGTTACATCATCCGAGGTATTCCCGATCATCCAACAGGACGTTTTAATTTAGTTGTAATTATAGTTTTGTAATCTGTTTGTGATTAAATTTTGAGTTGTTTTATATTTTGAAATGTTGTGGCGGTGAATTTTATCTTGCAATGACTTTTAATTTAGTTTTGGTTTCAGTTTTAGGGGTTATCCTAAAGGTGTGGGTTTTCATGCAACAGTTGTTTATCATGCAAGAAAAAGTAAGTGCGATGCGATTAAAGAAATTGCAATAATATAAATTGCAATAAAATAAAAGCGTACCTGGAGGGTCTTCCCGTCATCCCAAGCTACACTTAAAACACAATTAGAATATTTAAACAAGTTCCTAGGTAAAGCTAAGGGAAAGGTTATGGTTTTCTACCAAATTCTTAATCCTATAGCTAGTCATTTCCTATGACGTCTAGGTCTTTGTGTTTTAGTTTGAGGACGATTTTCTTCATCGAAAGAATAATTAAGTTCAATTGTTCTTATGAACATCCTATCATATCGAGGAAGTGCTTAAGACAAATCTTAAACATCTTTTCAATATTTCTAGGATTGTTTTATGTCCAAATGAATTTAATTATACAAATGAATTAATCATCTAGGAATTCAAGTTTTGTTGTTATCTTGCTCAGTGAACTAGGACATTTGAATATCCTATAGGTGAAGTAACATTTCATTTAATGTTCTGTTTAGGAGTTATAATAACCAAAGCTTTCGAGGGCAAATTGGTGTTTAAATGATTTAATTTAAGTTAATGGGTTTAAATTTGGAATAGTGTTCAAGTTGTTTTATATTTAATTTCTTTATGTCTTAGGTAATGTTATTTAATTCAATTTCATTTAACTTTAATTTAATCTAATCTAATTTTAATTTTAATTTAATTTAATTTAATTCAATTTAGTTTGATTTGATGTTAAATTAATTTAGTTTAATTTGATTTAATTTCCTTTAATTTAATTTAATTAGATTTAATTTTAATTTAATTTAATTTAATCTAATTTAATTTAATTTAATTTGTTTTAATTTAATTATTTAATTTGATTTAATTTAATTTAATTTAGTTTAATTTAATTTAATTTAATTTAATTTAATTTAATTTGTTTGATTTAATTTAATTTAATCTTTAATTTAATCTTTTTTTTTAATTTAATTTAATTTAATTTAATTTAATTTAATTTAATTTAATTTAATTTATTTTATTTTATTTAATTTAATTTAACTTAATTTGTTTGATTTAATTTAATTTAATCTTTAATTTAATTTTATTTTTAATTTTAATTTAGTTGAAAATTTAAAAAGAGTTTAATAATTTAACTTTTTTATTTAATTTAATGATTAGTCCTTTAACATTTTAGAATTTAAATTTGAATTATCATTTTTAATTAGGAATTAAATATTATTGAAATGATTAATTTAGGGATTTTTTAAATTAAAGAATAAATCTCTTCCTAATAATAATATCCCTATTTAATAATTTCAATTTTATTATTCTTCCAAATTTAATCAATTATTTAATTAAGGTTTATTTTAATTATCTTAAATTTTTTAATGGGTTTCTACCTTTTAATTATTTAAATTTCAATCATCCAAATTAGATTAAGATCAAATATTTTATTTGTTAATTTTATTAAACCTAAAGTTTTAATTAAGGGTTAAAATTTTAATTACCATTTTGCCCTCCAAGCTTAATAATTTCATAACTCACTAAATTGAACTTAAATGAACTTAAAATTTTTATGTAACCTCACTCATATGTCAATAAAGACATGAGAGGAGAAAATGTGATTTTTCTGTATTTAATTTATTTATATGATTATTTTTAGTGGAAAATAGGTATTTCCAAGGAAAATTTAACAATATGACCAAGGGAAAGTTTCTGTCCTTAAGAAAATTATGGGACATTCCTAATGACTAGAGGACCACTTGGACCAATTTTGGTGATTTTTTGAATTATATTATTTTTATTATAATTATTTTAAGTTTTGGAGTATTAATTAATTTAAAAATAAAATAAAGGTTGAAAAATGAATTTAATATTTTTCAAAAATCTCTCTGATATCAAGGAAATCAGAGAATCAATTTTTGCAATTTTCTGATTTTTCTATGATTTATTATAATTATTTTAGTGAAAATGCCAAAAAAAATGTATTTTTTTAATTTTTAAATTATCTTAGGGCTTTAAAATTTAATATCTCATTAAACAGACCTAAGAAAAATATGGGGTTTGTTCCTAAGTGATTTAAATTCAAAATTTGACATTTTGGTGATTTTTATTATTTTTTAATTATTAAAATATTAAAATAATACAAAAAATCAACTTTTTTAGAAAATTGAAATTTTAATTTTCTTAAATTACCCTGATATCAGAGAGGCTCCAAAACTAATTTGGTGAATTTTTGAAAAGTATTTTGAAAGTTATGAATTTTTAAAGTTTAAAATGGCTAAATGACTTAATCAACCCATTTAGTAGGGCTAACCAAGTCCAATTGACTTCAAATTTTTATGGTGGGTTCCTCTGATCCTAAAGGTCAGTAGAGAATTAATTTCAAGTCAATTTGATGTATGGTTTGCTCTAATTAATTAGGGACCTATTTTGAGTGTTTAAACCAATTAGGGTTATTTTAAATGAGTTAACTCAAAACCTATTTTTCCTAGGGTCCTCTGGTCATAAGAGACATCACCAAATTTTCCTAGAATTTATTTCACCACATGCTAATTATTGGAATTAAAATACTCAAAACGAGTAACATGAACTTGAAAAATCATTAACTTCTCATAGGGATGGCCTCCGACTTTGGAAAATTCGGGGAACGTTCCCAAATTCGGAGGCTTCAAAAGCCCTATGGTCTCATGCCATGGTGAATTTCCTATATGCATGGAGAATTAAAACAATGCGAGAGGGTAAATAAATCATTAAAAATAAAATACTTGATGAAATTAAATGATTTCTTTTCCACATTATTCTCCTCTGTTCACTGAGCAAGAGGGTATTTTTATTTTAATTTTCTGATTTTTCTACACAAAGTTATGGATTTTTGAAGTTTAGGGAATTAAATAAATAGAAAAATACCCTAATTTTCTATTTATCCACGCGGCGCCGCGTCAACCTCGGCAGCTCCGAAAGGCCACGCGACGCGTTCTGGTTCGACGCCGCCATCTGACTCAGCGCTCCGGGGCCTCGCTGTGTCGTTCCATCTCCTGATCCGACGCGATCCTGGCCGTCCGTCCGCGCGTGTATTAAATGAAAGGCATCCGTTCATCGTCCCCAAGCGTCCTCACCGAGAGCCGTCCACACTAAATCCCTAATATCTCACTCAATACTCAATGGATTTTCATGTTCTTATGCTCTATGGATTCGTCTTGAAGAGACGAATACATCTATACGGTGATAATGCATTGAAATTAAAGCATTTGAAATAGAGAATCTCTAGAAGCTCGGGATGAAGAATTAGCTCAAACCTTTGCTCAGAGAAGTGTGGCTTCGATCTGAGGGTTGTGTCACCTTTGATTGGATCCCAGCAAGCTCCAGATGAAGTCTCCTGGTCTGGTGGATCGCCTAGGTAAGATTTCGACCACAACCGATCATAAAGCTTGGAGGCTGGAGCAACTGGGTGGCCTGGAGATGGGGCTTTTAGTGGGAAACTTCTCCCCTTGGTCTGGTGAAGGTGTAGGACCAATCAATTTGAAGATTGATCCACTGTGAAGAAGTGTCCTGGTTTTTGGGCTAAAGTTTGAGCTCAAAATTGAGCTCGACTGGAGGGAATTGGGGCTGGAATTCAGTGGGGATCAAATGCTCTATGTGTGGGGAGTAGTCTGGAACAATTTTGGCAGAGTTTCCTTAAGGTTTGTTTCAGCACCTCTCATGGTCGAGAGGAGGTGGTGTTTAAATAGAGGTGGCTGGAGAGCCTCACAGGAATGGCCAAGGGTTGGGATCAGCTGCTTAGGTCAAGGGCAGAACAGCCATGGTGGCCATTGGGCATGGGGCAGCTCAGCAAGGTTGAATTCCAAAGTTTGGCTCCTCCCCATGTCTCGGCCATGGAGTTTTCCGGTGACCCGGGCGGGCGGCCGGCGGGCATGGGTCACCCTCGAGTCCGGGTGGGTCGGGGTCGGGGTTTAGTGCGATCGATTGCGGTTGGCCATGTGTAAAGGTGTTGAATCAAAGTAGAAGGGTGAAGGGATCATTTTAGCTTAATTTGGGTCAACCCATGGTTTTGGGCATGGTGCACCCTCCAAGGCCTAGTTTTGGGCTGAAAAGGATCACTTGGGTCAGCCAAGAGAAAATGGTGTGGTCTCCATCCATGATGAGGTGGCTAAGCATGGTTTAGTGTGTGACATGCTTAAGGTAAAAAAGGGCTTAAGAAGGATTAGGAAAGGGTTTCCCCCTTTTGCCATTAATGACTTGATCACATGTCAAACCTTCCATGGCTTCATGTGGCTTGTCCATGGCTTGCATGGCTTGTCTTTGGCTTGGGGAAAAGCTTGGTCAATTTCATGAAAATGGATTTTAGAAATTTTTGGTAATTTGATGGAAATTTGTATGAAGCTTGATTTGGAATGGTTTGATTGATGATTTTGAAACTTAGGGGTGATTTTGATTAAATGGATGATGAGGGGAAGTGCCATGTGGGCTTTGGATGAATTTGGGCTTTTGAATTTGAAGGAAGTGGGCTTTTAGGAAGGTTTAAGGGAAGTGGGCTTTTTGAATTTTAAAATGAATTTTAGGATGAAATTTTGGTAAAGGCTTGGGCCAAATAATTGTTGGGTTTAGCTCATAGATGTGTCATGAGTGACTTGGAGCAAATTAGGAGTGATTTGGGTTTGAATTGGGTTGAATTTGGGCTTCTTTGATGAATGGGCCAATATAGGTCAAATTGGGCTAACTTGGGCCAATGTTGGGCTAGGGTTGAAATTGATGTAAAATTAATATTGGGAAATGTTTATGGGAGTGTTTCAAAGAGGTTTTGACTTTGGTTGGGCTTTGATTTTGGGGTTTGGGCTCATTTGGGTTAGATTTGGGTTTAGGTCAAAATTGGGCCTTTTAACTTTGGGTTGAATTTGAGTGGGGTTTGGGTCTAAATGTTGGGCAAATCATGTTAGTGTTTTATTTGTGAGGATGTTAAGGAAGATTTGGAAAAGATTTGGGGTTAATTGGAGTTGAATTGGGTGAGTTTGGGTTATGTTTGGGTCATGGGTCCAAATTGGGCTTTAAGGCCAAAAGTGAAATTGGATCCAAATGCCAATCAAATTAGACTTTGATTTGGTCTAGATTGGTGTTGGGAATGTTGAACTGAAGTTTAGAATTGAATTGGACCAGAATTTGGGTCAATTGGGTAGGCTTGGTTTGACATTGGGTTCACTTTGGGTTAAAATGAGTCAAATTGGGGGTTTTGATAAAAGTGGGGTAAATTGACAAAATTGGCCCATGGTGTAGTTGAACAAAATGAAATTGGGAATATTTGGAATTTTCTGGAATTTTCTGGGAATTTTCTGATTTTTTGGATTTTTGGGGTCAAGGGGGGTATTTTGGGTATTTGGAGGGTATTGGGAGGTATTCTTGGAATTTTTGATATTTTTGGCTATGGATGATCAATTTAAGTGGAGAGAAATGTTTAGGAATGATTTTGGGGAATTTTGGGTGATTTGGAATTTTTTGAGAAATTTGGGTATTTTCAAGGGTTTTTGGGTAGGCTAAGCGGGTGTAGGGTCTCGGGGGTCAAAAATTGAAAATTTGGAATACTAAAAATTTGGAAAATTAAAAATTTGGAAAATTGAAAATTTGGAAAATTGAAAATTTGGAAAATGTAAGTGGAATAAAATCATTTTGGTTGAGCTATGAAGGGACTCATTTGAGGTATCCACATTGTTGTTCCTAACCCTCTTAGCCAAGGGCTTAGGGGTTAAGGACCATCCATGTGAATCACCTACATGAGTCAGGAGGTCAAGTTAGGTATAGGTGTGTGAAAGTGTAGTGTATAGGTGTAGTGTGTGTGTAAGTGTAGTGTATAGGTGTAGTGTGTGTGTAAGTCGGCCCCTTCACTGCGACCGGGCCACCCGTGGGCGGTCCTAAGGCCAAAGAGTCCTATAGGAACTCATCCTTTAAACTTCCACATTTGATTTCAACCCTCTAGGTGATTAGGGGTCTACGGTCAAGTTTGTGGAGTTTGCGGGGAGTTAAGAAGTGGTTTGAATTTCTAAGTGGTGGGTCCCGATTCTAGTCCTCTAAGATAGTCGAAAGGAAAAGCCTAAGGCTAGATCCTAAGTACTAAAAAGAAGAAGAGATGACCTCATCAAAAATGAGGTCAACAAATGGACCCCCAATAGGTGTGGTGAGTCGACGGAGCACACCGCGCGTATTGGTGTTGACCGAAGCGATCAACAAAACCAACACAAATGTCCAAGTGACAAACTTAGGACAAAGTAGAAGAGTTTCCTCTGGGGAGTGTCAAGTATATCTCTGAGACTGGAGATTCCTGAACTCTCGCTGGGGGAAGGAAAAGGAGGTGAATCCCAAATCACATGACCTGAGGGAATTTCAACTTAGATTTTATTTTGTTTTAGTTTAATTTTTTGATGTGTGAGCTTAGATTTTAGTTTGGAGTTTCAATTTAGATTGAAGTTTTGTTAAGATTAATTTGAAGGGATTTGATTTGAAATGAAAATTGGAATTTTGTGGTTTTAGATGAAACATCTTCAACCTCAAAAGAAAATTGAATTGATTGGATTGAACCATTACAATGAGGAGAGACCTCAGAGCAATACGGTATTGGATGTAAAATCCTTAACATCAAGAGTTTGATTTTGATGTATTTCATTGCAATAGGGAAATAACCTAAAGCAATGCAATATCGGATGTAAAATCCTCAACCCCAAGGAATTTGATTTGATGTATTTCATTGCGATAGGGAAATGATCCTAAAGCAATGCAGTTTCGGATGTAAAATCATCAACTCCAAAAGTTTGAATTTGATGTATTTCATTGCGATAGGGCAAGAATCCTAAAGCAATGCAGTCTTGGATGTAAAATCCTCGACCCAAAAGTTTGAATTTGATGTATTTCATTGCGATAGGGCAAGAATCCTAAAGCAATGCAGTCTTGGATGTAAAATCCTCGACCCAAAAGTTTGAATTTTGATGTATTTCATTGCGATAGGGCAAGAATCCTAAAGCAATGCAGTCTTGGATGTAAAATCCTCGACCCAAAAGTTTGATTTGATGTATTTCATTGCGATAGGGAAAGGATCCTAAAGCAATGCAGTCTCGGATGTAAAATCCTCAACCCAGAAGTTTGATTTTTGATGTATTTCATTGCGATAGGGAAAGGATCCTAAAGCAATGCAGTCTCGGATGTAAAATCCTCAACCCAAAAGTTTGATTTGATGTATTTCATTGCGATAGGGAAAGGATCCTAAAGCAATGCAGTTTCGGATGTAAAATCCTCAACCCAAAAGTTTGAATTTGATGTATTTCATTGCGATAGGGCAAGAATCCTAAAGCAATGCAGTTTCGGATGTAAAATCCTCAACCCAAAAGTTTGAATTTGATGTATTTCATTGCGATAGGGCAAGAATCCTAAAGCAATGCAGTCTTGGATGTAAAATCCTCGACCCAAAAGTTTGAATTTTGATGTATTTCATTGCGATAACGCAAGAATCCTAAAGCAATGCAGTCTCAGATGTAAAATCCTCGACCCAAAAGTTTGATTTCGATGTATTTCATTGCGATAGGGAAAGAATTCTAAAGCAATACGATCTACGATGTAAAATCCTCGACCCAAAAGTTTGAATTCGATGTATTTCATTGCGATAGGGAAAGAATCCTAAAGCAATGCAGTCTCGGATGTAAAATCCTCGACCCAAAAGTTTGAATTTTGATGTCATTGACTTTGCAAATTTTTGTAGTGTTGATTTGAAAAGTGTGGAATTTTGGTGTTTCGAGAATTTCATGAAAGTTGTAAAAGACTTTCATGGAAGGAAATGGATTAGGAGGGAATATGTAGATGTTACATACCCCGTTCAAAAGAGTTGATCGGAAGTCACTTATTTGGATTGGATATAATTCCTCGCCATCAGATTCGATCCGTGTCAATGGAATCAACCGCTTCCATCCCAAACAAGGGAGAGAATAGAACGGATTGGATTTCAAATTTGGAAGGTTGAGTTTGAATTTGATTGAGATTTGATTTGGAATCTGGAAATATTGAATTTGAATTTGATTTAGATCTGGATTTGAAATCTATGTTCATTTTGTTTGTCCTTTAACGATTCAAATTTATTTTATCGTTAATTTAATGTTCATGTGAATTTGGTGTTTATCATTTTCAGATTTTTAAGGAAAGTTTTCTTTTATTCTTTTTTTTTATTTCTTTTCTGTTCTTTGTTCGAAGTTCATTTAACTTTAATGGCGTTTCCCAGTCAATTTGCACAAAAGAGGTGAAGGCCCAAAAATGTGACATGGTCACTTTCATTCCAATCATGTCGAAGATACATCATATAAGTCGATCTGGAATACATCTCATAGAATCCATGTAGACTTAAAACGGGCTATGTATGATATTTGTCGATCCATCTAAAGAAGCATCTGTCAAAATCCATGTCTGAATAGTGGGGTACATGGTCAATAACATCACCTTCCAAGCCATCCTTGGCAAGGATGCCGTATGGATGTACATTGGAGGTGTGATATTTTCCATGTAGCTCGCGGCTCGTAAGGCCGGAGGCTCTCTAGCTCCGGGTCCGGTCGGAAATGGTAAGGTGTCTTCCTGTCGTCCATCCTCCCGAAAGTAGCCGAGATCCGCTTCACTCGTACTCCCGGTATGCAATGTTTAGCGACATCCGCTCCGTTGCCCTTCGGTATCATGACGGAATCTACCGGTAATGGTATCTCCACCGGCCCTCGGAACTCACTCGGGCCTGCTATCCGGAGGTCGGATCCGAACATGATGTTACACTCATTCGGGAAAGAGACCGTGCGAAAGGTCCGACAAAGTCGTGGTGATCTATGTGCGGGAGTATGCGATCACCCTGCTTGTAGATGTTAATAATGCGGATATTGGGTATGCAATCTGTCTGCGGTACCCTCCATGTTATCAATCTCTTTATCATTCTCTTGATGATTAATGGCATCGGATCCACTTGCCCATGACGGAGTATTCCCGGTGGGTTTCCCTTCCTGTCCTCCGCAAAGTTGTAGCAGCATCCGCATTGTATTGTAATCCTTCCATTCCCTGGCATCCATCTCCGGGGTTCTGAGTAGGTGTTTTCCCTTAGGCGACTCGCTCGGCCCATTCTTTTCAAATCCCGGATGCAATCCACGATTTGTTGTTGTTCATATTCTGAGAATACCTCTGTATGTAGCTCGAGGCCTTCAAGTATATTGATCCTTCTGCCTCTGATTCTCTCGAAGTATTCAAAGGTTTTCTTTTCTACATTCTGCATTCTTTCCAGCTCGTATTCCAGAATAATCTGCAAATGGCGAGGCCTGGTGACGTATTATGGGATATACGGCTCAATCCCTTCACGTTCTCCTGCATACCTCGGCTCCTCGGGGATGATGTCCGTCGGGACATCCCCCGGTGTTGCTTCTGCAACAAGGTCATGCATTACTGGTGGTTCTATCTGGTAGCGTGGTAGCCTTCTTTCTTCTGATCTTCGTGAGATTTCCCTAGTTCTTTACGTTATCCTAGGAGCCGGCCTCCTTTCTTCCGTACACTGGTGAATCGGCGTCCTTGAAGTGTATGTACTGGCACTAGCAACTGCCTCATCGCGCTGGTTCACTGCTAATTTGGTTAACATCTTACGGATACGGCGATTCTTATTTCTTCGTTGCATTGCTATGAGAGTAGCTCTTCGAACTTCTTGAATCTCTGTGGGCGCGGCGCTGACAAGCCTGCCCTCTGCTGTAGCGACTACATACTTCATTTTCTTATCTTCTTCAGTGTTTGCCTTTCTTTTCTTGCTGCTGGATTGGTGGCTTGGGCCACCCACTTTCATCACTCGTCCGCTCGGGCGGTTCTTCTCGGTCAACCGGAACCCGGCTCACTTTCCTCGTATCGTAGGCTCGCTCGGTGCGAAATCCGAGTCAATCTCGATTATCGCTCCATCTTTCACCCTCTTTTCATCGAGTGCAAGGCTTACGCCATTTCTAAAGTTCGAGACCAACCGCCCGTTCGACATTTCCCCGTGAAAAGACAAGGAAAAGGATCGAGGGCGTACTAAGAACAAGAACATTAAGAAAATGTTTATTAAAGACAGTTTTTTTTATTACTCTTATATTTTAAAACTTAACAGGAATGAAGTGGGATAAGATCAGGAAAGAGATTTTGATTTGGAAAAGAAAAGAAGGAAAACTTTATTATCATGATTTTATTTATTGTAGCACATTTTTTTTATTATTATTGAGTTCGGACCCAATCATAAGTAATTACTTCGCCCGTGCTTCTAAGGATGAAGAATTCATTCCTTTGAAACATCAGGTAGCGTAATACTTTTTCAAGTATCGTCCATTGTTCGGAAGCATATGTTGTTCTCCTTGGTAATTCACTAGCTGGTAGGAGCCTCCTGAGTACACTGCTTCAACCACAAACGGTCCTTCCCAAGTGGGTTCAAATTTTCCTCCTATCTTGCGGTGTGCAAGAATAGGTCTTCTGAGAACGAGAACTAAGTCACCAACTTTGAAGGTTCTCGGGCGGACCAATTTGTCATGGGCTTGAACCATTTTAGCTTGGTATAGTTCTCAATTCTGCTGCGCTGCAAGTCTTTTCCCTTCCAGGCTTTCTAATTCCTCTAGTCGTAATTTGGCGTTCTCTTCTGTCGTGATTTTGTTTGCAACTGCAATTCCGAGTGAAGGAAGCCGAACCTCTAAAGGTAACACTCGCTCGGACCCATACACCGGAGCGTAAGGTGTAGCTTCGAGTAGGAGTTCCGAAGGTTGTCCGGTAGGCCCATAAGGCTTCTAATAACTTCTCGTGCCAATTTCTCTTATTATCATCCAAGGTTTTCTTTAAGATTTGAACGAGAGTTTTATTAAAAGCCTCAGCCAGTGCCGTTTGCTCTTGGGTAGTAAATTGTTGAATATCGCCGCCGATTCCGTGTCTCCCGACAAAATTGTTGATTTGTGTGCTTCGAATGCCGACCCATTATCCGAGATGATCTCGCGCGGCACTCTGAAACAGTAGACAACTTGGTTCTTGAAAAACTGTAGCACGTGTTGTGCTTTCACTTCTCTGAGTGGAACTGCCTCCGCCCACTTGGAAAAGTAATTTGTAGCCGCAAGAATGAAGCGATGTCCTTTTGAAGATGGTGGTTCTATTGGACCCACTATATCTGTGCCCCAACATTCAAATGGCCACGACACAATTGTCGGATGTAACACATTTGGAGGTTGGTGTAGAACCACTCCGTGCACTCGGCATTGGTGACGAGCTCTTGGCAATTTTCATGCGGTCGGTCATCATCGAGGGCCGGTAGTACCCTAGTCTTTTAATTTTCATCTTCATCTTCGGACTCGACCGGTGAGCGCCACGTAGTCCCGAATGCACCTCTTTAACAATTTCACGGGCCTCGGACCCGCTTAGGCACCTTAGCCACATTTGATCAAAAGACCTTCTCGTATAACGTGTTGTTTATTAATGCGTAGGACGAGTTCTTTTCTTGATCCGATGGGCTAGCGACCTATCGTCCGGTAGCTTTCCCGTTTGCATGTAGTTCATCAATGGCTATCGCCAATCTTCTGTGTTTTCTGTCACTATTGCAACTGATCCTTTTTCTTTTCTGATTTGTGTATTATGTCTATGTCGAGCTGTGATAGGACCTGATGTCCGTGAACTGACACTTCCACTGATTCATCTTGCAAACAGGCAAATTCTTTTGCGAGGCGAGCTAACGCATCTGCGAAGGCATTTTCTTTTCTGGGAATTTTGTAGATTGTCACATTCGGAATTTGTTCCAACAACTATATGGCATACTGGAAGTATTGCTCGAGTCTTGGTTTTAAAATTCTGTATTGTCCGGCGATCTGTTGAATGATTAACTACGAATCCCCGTAGATGTTGATGTCTGTTATCCCCATTTGAATAGCTAATTCCAGTCCCGTTATGAGGGCTTCGTATTCTGCTTCGTTGTTTGTACACGGTTCTGTTAAGTGGTAGGAGTATCTTAACATCCCCCGCTCCGGTGTTATAAAGATTAGCCCGATTCCTGCCTTACCGGGCACTATCACTTGCGATTCTTTGTCTTTGTGTGCTGAAGATGCTCCGTCGAAGTATAATTCCCAACGTCGATCATCAGGGTCTTCTAGGCTCATTATTTGTTCATCTGGCAAATCGTCATTGAGAGGAGATTCTCCGGCAATGGGTGTGCTTGCGAGGAAGTCCGCTAAGACTTATCCCTTTACGGCACGAAGAGGCACGAAAGTTATATCGAATTGCAATAATATCATCGACCATCCGGCAAGTCTGTCGGAAAGTGTTGGACGAGTCATCAAGTATTACAATGGATTAAACTTCGAAATCGAGTTGACCTTATGTGAAAGCATGTAGTGCCCGAGCTTTTGAGCGGCGAAGATCGTGGCCAAACAATGCTTTTCAATTGCGGGATACCTTATTTCCGTCGGAAGTAAACGACGGCTTAAATAGTAAAGAGCATTTTCTTTACCCTCATCATCGACTCTGGCCAATGCAGGCTCCGAGAGAGTCGTCTAAAGCCGTGGTATAAAGTATCGGCGGTCTACCCGAGACCGGGGTCGCTAAGACAGGAGGTGTCATTAAATATTGTTTAATGTCTTCGAAGGCCCTCTGGCATTTCTCTTCCCAAATAAATTTGGCGTCCTTTTTAACTAGTGTCGAGAAAGGCTGACACCTACCTGACAAGTTCGAGATAAAACGTCGAAGATATGCCAACTTCCCTTGAAAAGATCGTAGTTGTTTTAAGGTTTTGGGAGGCGGCATTTCTAAGATAGCTTTAATCTTTTCGGGTCGATTTCAATTCCACGATGTCGGACAACGAATCCTAAGAATTTCCGGAGGTGACGCCGAAGGCGCATTTTAAGGGATTCATCTTAAGGTTAAATTGCCTTAATCGTTCGAAAACAATTCTCAAATCATACGAGTGGTTGTCCTTTACTTTGCTTTTGATGACCACATCGTCCACGTAGCATTCGACTTGATTGTGGATGAGATCATCAAAAATTCTTGTCATCGCTCTCTGGTAGGTTGCTCCTGCATTCTTCAGTCTGAATGGCATTACTGTGTAGCAATATACTCCAATCGGCGCTCTGAATGCTCGTAAGCTTTTCATCTTCTCGGAGCCATTTTTATCCGGTTGTATCCCGAAGATCCATCCATGAATGAGAATATTTCATGCGTTGAAGCAATGTCGATCATTAATTCTGGGATCGGTAGAGGGAATTCATCTTTTGGACATGCCTTGTTTAAATCTCCGAAGTCCACACAAATTCTGATCTGACCATTCTTCTTTCTGACTGGCACCACATTGGCTAACCAAGTCGGGTATTGTTCTTCACGGACAAATTTGCCTTCTATTAGATTTTTAACTTCGGCTATGACTTGTTGTTCGATTTCTAGACGCATTCTTCGGGGACCTTGTCTGACTGGGACAGAAGTAGGATCCACTCCTAGCTTATGGACCGCGACCTCTGGAGCTAATCCTGGCATCTCATCGTAGTTCCAAGCAAAACAGTCTTTAAATTCCATTAATAACTTGATTATTTCTTCGGAGTCTTCCTTATTGATTAAGGAGCTAACAAAGGTAGGTCTAGGCTCTTCGCTAGTACCTAAGTTAACTTCCATTAACTCATCTATTGTAGATTTGATCTCTTCTTCGAATTCTGGTGGAGCGTCTCCAATTTGTAAATCTTCAAATTCTTCTGTAGTTTCCATGCAGTTTTCATTAGTCTTGCAAGTGACAACCATGCAAAATTCAGTATCGTCAACTGATCCTACTGTGCCGAATCCGAGACCATGCTTTGAATTGGGTGGGCGACCGGAGTTATTCCATAATTTTTCAAAATGTTGCGATTGGCCTTTTGTCCATTGCCGAGGTAAGAAACCACGCTGAATTAAATTTTGAACACAGGGAGAGTACCACTCAAAAGGTAATTCCATTAATTCTGATGAAGTGACATCTTCAAATTGTACATTATTCTCAGTTTTGGAGGAAGTAGCACCACGGTAGAATTTGATGGGCTTTGCACCGCCGCTATGTACCTCTTTGACCACCATACCCTCGACCTTATTAGAATGGATCGGGGTTAGGGTCATAGTATGTACATAGTGGTTAATCTTCTCGTACATCGATTTATATTCTTCATTCTTCTCATCTTCGAGAGAGATCTTGAATTGCGGCTTTTTCCAACTTATTGTCACTGCTTCTTGTTTGATTTCTTTTTCTTCTTCAAAACTGTCTTTCCAATCAACATTGATGGCTGGTTTCCTCTGTCCAACTGTCCTAACGTCTCTACCACGACCTCGTCCCCGGCCTCGACCTCGGATGCGAGTTGTGGAGAAACCTTCACCATCTCGCCGTAAGGGAGTGGTGAGTGATCGTTGAACTAGAACTTCGGGTTCTTCGTTGTCTCGAACTTTCTTTGCTTCATTTGTCATGGTATCTCCGGAGAAAATTTTTTTCTTCGGTGGTGCATAATAAGTCGCATCTTCATGGATTCCAATTTCATGTACGGAGAATGGTTGTAAGTCACCTTTGATGCACTCGTTCCCCTCCATCGTAGTATTTGATGCACTCGGTGTAGAGATGATGGTACCATCCTCGTTTTCATGTATCCATGGTCGGCCCGAGAGAGCGTTGAACGATGTTTCGAATCAATTATGTGAAATTTTGCGGTTGTCTTTGCTAAGTCACCGGTCTTCATTAGTAGTGTTATCGATCAGAGGGCTCTTTCTCCTTTCTGGTTGAATCCTCTTAATAACATTTTGTACGCTTCGAGCTCGCGGGCATCAATTTCCAAATATGCTAGTGTTCGAAGACTCATTATATTGATTGATGCTCCTGGATCCGCCAATACTCTGGAGAGCGTAAACTTCCCAATTGTAACTGAAATGTACAACGGTCGGTTGTGGTCTGCTGTTCCAAGTAGTAGGTCATTGTCCGTGAAGGTAACACCTCGTTGTTCCTTTAACGAGCAAACCTCATCTAAGGAATCTCCGACCATTCGAGCTAGGCAAATTTCTCGGATCAAGTAAGGCCTCGATCGGAGCTTCTCTCATCTCCTTTGATAAGATGAGAGCGTCGTAGATGCTCGGCCTGGTCGGTAGTTTCCTAAGATGGGCTAGCACGTTGTAGTCCACTTTATTTCCATGTATCTCGGCTTCTTCTTGAATGGGTATTTCTTCGCCGGGGTTGGTTCTTCTTGAACAACCATCCGCTTTCCTTTGTCCTTTGGACCCATTCTCGGAGGTAGGACTCTTCCACTTCTTAAGTTAACTTCGTAATTTCCTCCGAATCTAGTGTCGAGCTTGCTGGTGTTTCTTCCCGAATCGAATGACGAGTTCTTCCGGATTAGCTTCGGAGTCTGAAGGCTCTAACTCTATTGTGACTGGAGCTCCTCGAAACTCGCAAATGGATTCATTGCTTATTGAACTCTCGTAGCCTCCTTGGTGGATGTCTTCTTCGTCATCGTGATCGTCGAGAATGTGTATGATTTGAGAATTGTCATTTGTATCGAAATCGATGTCCGGATTGTCGCTAGTTACGTAATCGTTAGAAACAATCAAAACGTAGCCAACGCCATCACCCTTATCATTATAAGATCCCACCGAAGTGAGCAGATAATCATACAGAGTCAGGGGTTCGAGGGATTTCTCCCCCGAATCCGAAACAACTATCCTAGGATAAGCAGCCCCTAGTCTAGCCTTAGGAGCCTCGGTCCTTTCTTCTTCGTTGATTTTCTTCTTCTCTTCAATCGTCTCCTGTTGAGGTGGTTCTTCTATCGCAAGTGACAGTGTTGGCTTAGCAGGTTTCAAACTTTGAATTGAAGCTCGCACCGAAGCGGCTTGGATGCCGTCTAAAATCTTTTTGAAGACCTCGTCCAAGCGGTAGTCCATCCATCGTCGGCTGAATAGGGATCTATCGGAATGATGGGATCGGCCGAGATAACATCGACGGAACCTCCTTTCGGGGTTCCTTCATGTACTCCTTCGGGATTGTTATATTCCCTTTCCAAAGGTTGTCGTTGAGCCAACTTTTGAAGGTAATGCAATCTTCTATCTTGTGTCCAAGCATCCGGTGATAAGGGCAAAAGTCGGGATCACCTTTCTTGTTAACTTCTTCGGTCTCTTAGGCTCCGGCAGCTCGGAAATCTGGAGTCTTCATCGACTACGGAACATTTTCGGCACTGCTTCATTCTTGAATGGATATTCCCTGCTCAGAAGCTCCCTTAATGTATGTTGCGGACGAGGCGGTTGTTCATACTGTGGAGATGACTGATAGCTGGGTTGGGGTTGCTGGTAATTCTATTGGGGTTGCGGTGGTCGTTCGGACGATATTTGTATCGGTTGCTTGCCTTTGTCGACTGCTGCAACGATCCCGGATTTCTTTTCAAAAGTCTTCACAGGCTTTTGCTTGTCCGTCTTGTCGGCGAAATTTAATTGCTTCGCCTCCTCTTGCAAGCTCCCGGCCTTGCTTAACAACTTCTCGAAAGTCTTAATAAGTGAATCCTTCGAGGAGAAGTGCTATCGGGCCGTGAATGTTTTTAAGTAAGATGCCGATCGCATGTTGTTCTTGTAATTGTGGTTCACACTTCATGCTTAAGTTCCTCCATCGAAGTATGTAATCCACCAAAGTTTCGTTCGGCTTCTGCTTCTCTACCACTAAATCACCTATAGTGATGTGGTGCTGAGCTCCGGCGAAGAGTAATGCATCGCTCCCGCCGGCATTGCAACAACTGGCACGAAAGTGTGCAACATGCTGTCGGGGGTTCCCGGTTCCATCAAAGGTCTTGAACAGAGGTGGTACGAAGCCTTTTGGGTATTGGATAGCGTCGAATTCTGCCGGGTAAGATCTACCCGTCCGAATGGATGTCCCGCTCTTTGATTGTGCTAAGGCTTCTCGCACCTACTGTTCCACCAAGCTTTTGATATCCTTTTCTGGAATCATACTTTGTGTTGTATCTTTCTTTAGCTGATCATCCCCGTTGACGGATGTAATCTCCTTTCCTCCGTCCACAATGTGAATGACCTCTGGGGGTGTTTCTCTTTGGGGTTGCACTCGACTTTGGAGAGTGGCTAGGGCTACGCCCATCTCTTCCATCCTCTTTGCCATTTGGGCGATCGTATCGTCTTTCTCTTGAAGCCGTCTTCTCATCACTTCGGCTCCTCTCTTCTCGCGGCCGCAGGAGCACCTTGTGAAGCTGACGAAGCTCGTGTTTCGACCATGTTGATTTCTGCATACTCATCGTCCATGAATTCCGATGAATCAATCTCATCTCCAAATTTCTCTTCCCTTTCTTTTGATAGTCATCGAATATCAGTCCTCAACTTTTCCATAGCATCGTCTAGCTGTCTTTTCTGTGCATCCTCGCAGTTGTCGTGTGATAGCTGCCGGGTTCCCTTCTCACGAGTCCCCTTTACTGCAGTAGCACTTTCTTCGGATTCAAGTCTCCTGACGAGACTTTCCTTCTCGAGCCGTTGTTTCAATCTTAGTTGTCCAAGTAGTGGGACGCCATACCATCCTTCTAGCGACAGAAGGTCTAGGACCCGATGGTCCGTCGCCCAAATGCCGGAAGGTGGTATCCTCCCTAATCCGTAATCCCGAAACGACGACGGGCGGACTAGCCTTCATCCTTTTATTTAGCTTTTCCGTAACGATGGCGGAGTTCTACTCGTGGCCCAAGACGGGATTTGACTGGCACCCGCCCTATCCTTCTTAGAATCTCCGATACGGGGCATTTCTCTTTCTTTGCTAGCTTCTCGATCATAGTCTGTAGTCGGGCAAGTGGTGTGATCCTAGCCCTTTTCTTTCTGCTGTCGTCGTAGTACGCTGGTCGAGGTAATGTAGAAACAATCCTGCGGACATTTTCCTCATCAGCCGCGGCAGAAAGGGGGTGGAATCTACTTCCTTCCAAAAAGGGTGTATCTTCAGGCAATGGTATGTATTCAGGTAGTGGTGTGTGCTCAGGGATTTCCGGGATTTCCTCCAGGAAAGCGATTTCAGCAGCTCTGGCCTTCCTGGCAATCTTCCTACTTCTGTTCCTTCTTTGGGTCCGTGTTAGTGATGGAATTCTTGAGCTGGACCCGATTTCAAAAACGAAGGTCTCACAGAAAGTCCGTACCCTCCATGGTAGCGAGTTCACCATAGTTCCGGATTTCCTTCCCCTTTAACTGCGGCGAGCCGGGGTAGGTGCAGAGACAACTAGCCCAGTGGGGGTAGCAAGAACGGTCCTCCTGCGGACGACGATGACTCCTCTCAGTCGGGATCTTTTGCAGGGGAGGAAACTCTTGGGTTGACCTATGGTTGAACTCGATCAGCGGCTTCTTAGCTTCAGATACCTTGTTTGTCAATGCGAAAAGGGAAACGTCAGTGATCTTGACATTTGTGTTCTCGAATCCTTGTCCAAACCGGATGATCCCATTATCGGGCAGCTCGTCCTTGTAAACAGCGAAGTCGAGTCCGTTGGTGAAGGAGAAAATCAGCTTTGGGGCCTCCATTTCTGCAGGGCAGATCCTAATTGTCAGTCCCAAGTTATGCTTCTTCTCATCAAGACGAAAAGAAAGGAATTGAAAAGAGTCTGAACACATTCTTGTTCATGTATTTATAAGAAGGAGTTATTTTTTAAAAGAGTCATTCATTAAAGGGTTTGTTTATTTAGAACAGAATGTTCAAAGGTGTAGAGAAGGTAAGGAGTCCGATTTAGACTTGGAAAGGAAGAGAAAGTCTTATGCAAGACTTCTCGACTCGAAGGATTACTCCAAAACTAACACCTATTGGGGGTCCACCCCACTTCAGAAATGAGGTAAAAGGATCTCGGAACCTCTCTGTTTAGGTGTGTCTAAACAGTGGCTCCTAAATCTGAGAGAATGTTGGCTACACTTGTTCAAGGTAGAAATGAACATAGTGTTCCGACGGAAAGAAGGGTAGCTTGATCCACAAGGGGTATGGATACACTACCGATTTTTGCAAGCAGAATTATTTGATTAAAAATGGAGAGAGGAATCATCCCCAGCAGAATCGCCAGAAACACGTAGGTTACATCATCCGAGGTATTCCCGATCATCCAACAGGACGTTTTAATTTAGTTGTAATTATAGTTTTGTATTCTGTTTGTGATTAAATTTTGAGTTGTTTTATATTTTGAAATGTTGTGGCGGTGAATTTTATCTTGCAATGACTTTTAATTTAGTTTTGGTTTCAGTTTTAGGGGCTATCCTAAAGGTGTGGGTTTTCATGCAACGGTTGTTTATCATGCAAGAAAAAGTAAGTGCGATGCAATTAAAGAAATTGCAATAATGTAAATTGCAATAAAATAAAAGCGTACTCGGAGGGTCTTCCCGTCATCCCAAGCCGCACTTAAAACGAATTAGAATATTTAAACAAGTTCCTAGGTAAAGCTAAGGGAAAGGTTATGGTTTTCTACCAAATTCCTAATCCTATAGCTTAGTCATTTCCTATGACGTCTAGGTCTTTGTGTTTTAGTTTGAGGACGATTTTCTTCATCAAAGAATAATTAAGTTCAATTGTTCTTATGAACATCCTATCATATCGAGGAAGTGCTTAAGACAAATCTTAAACATCTTTTCAATATTTCTAGGATTGTTTTATGTCCAAATGAATTTAATTATACAAATGAATTAATCGTCCGGGAATTCAAGTTTTGTTGTTATCTTGCTCAGTGAACTAGGACATTTGAATATCCTATAGGTGAAGTAACATTTCATTTAACGTTCTGTGTAAGAGTTATAATAACCAAAGCTTTCGAGAGCAAATTGGAGTTCAAATGATTTAATTTAAGTTAATGGGTTTAAATTTGGAATAGTGTTCAAGTTGTTTTATATTTAATTTCTTTATGTCTTAGGTAATGTTATTTAATTCAATTTCATTTAACTTTAATTTAATCTAATCTAATTTTAATTTTAATTTAATTTAATTTAATTCAATTTAGTTTGATTTGATGTTAAATTAATTTAGTTTAATTTGATTTAATTTCCTTTAATTTAATTTAATTTGATTTAATTTTAATTTAATTTAATTTAATCTAATTTAATTTAATTTAATTTGTTTTAATTTAATTTAATTTAATTTAATTTGTTTTAATTTAATTATTTAATTTGATTTAATTTAATTTAATTTAGTTTAATTTAATTTAATTTAATTTAATTTGATTTAATTTGTTTGATTTAATTTAATTTAATCTTTAATTTAATCTTTTTTTTAATTTAATTTAATTTAATTTAATTTATTTATTTAATTTAATTTAATTTAATTTATTTAATTTAATTTAATTTAACTTAATTTATTTGATTTAATTTAATTTAATCTTTAATTTAATTTTATTTTTAATTTTAATTTAATTGAAAATTTAAAAAGAGTTTAATTATTTAACTTTTTAATTTAATTTAATGATTAGTCCTTTAACATTTTAGAATTTAAATTTGAATTATCATTTTTAATTAGGAATTAAATATTATTGAAATGATTAATTTAGGGATTTTTTAAATTAAAGAATAAATCTCTTCCTAATAATAATATCCCTATTTAATAATTCCAATTTTATTATTCTTCCAAATTTAATCAATTATTTAATTAAGGTTTATTTTAATTATCTTAAATTGTTTAATGGGTTTCTACCTTTTAATTATTTAAATTTCAATCATCCAAATTAGATTAAGATCAAATATTTTATTTGTTAATTTTATTAAACCTAAAGTTTTAATTAAGGGTTAAAATTTTAATTACCATTTTGCCCTCCAAGATTAATAATTTCATAACTCACTAAATTGAGCTTAAATGAACTTAAAATTTTTATGTGACCTCACTCATATGTCAATAAAGACATGAGAGGAGAAAATGTGATTTTTCTGTATTTAATTTATTTATATGATTATTTTTAGTGGAAAATAGGTATTTCCAAGGAAAATTTAACAATATGACCAAGGGAAAGTTTCTGTCCTTAAAAAAATTATGGGACATTCCTAATGACCAGAGGACTACTTGGACCAATTTTGGTGATTTTTTGAATTATATTATTTTTATTATAATTATTTTAAATTTTGGAGTATTAATTAATTTAAAAATAAAATAAAAGTTGAAAAATGAATTTTATATTTTTCAAAATTCTCTTTGATATCAAGGAAATCAGAGAATCAATTTTTGCAATTTTCTGATTTTTCTATGATTTATTATAATTATTTTAGTGAAAATGCCAAAAAAATGTATTTTTTTAATTTTTAAATTCTCTTAGGGCTTTAAAATTTAATATCTCATTAAACGAGACCTAAGAAAAATATGGAGTTTGTTCCTAAGTGATTAAAATTCAAAATGTGACATTTTGGTGAATTTTATTATTTTTATGATTTTTATTATTTTTTAATTATTAAAATATTAAAATAATACAAAAAATCAAATTTTTTAGAAAATTGAAATTTTAATTTTCTTAAATTACCCTGATATCAGAGAGGCTCCAAAACTAATTTGGTGAATTTTTGAAAAGTATTTTGAAAGTTATGAATTTTTAAAGTTTAAAATGGCTAAATGGCTTAATCAACCCATTTAGTAGGGCTAACCAAGTCCAATTGACTTCAAATTTTTATGGTGGGTTCCTCTGATCCTAAAGGTCAGTAGAGAATTTATTTCAAGTCAATTTGATGTATGGTTAGCTCTAATTAATTAGGGACCTATTTTGAGTGTTTAAGCCAATTAGGGTTATTTTAAATGAGTTAACTCAAAACCTATTTTTCCTAGGGTCCTCTGGTCATAAGAGACATCACCAAATTTTCTTAGAATTTATTTCACAACATGCTAATTATTGGAATTAAAATACTCAAAACAGTAACATGAACTTGAAAAATCATTAACTTCTCATAGGGATGGCCTTTGACTTTGGAAAATTCGGGGAATGTTCCCAAATTCGGAGGCTTCAAAAGTCCTATGGTCTCATGCCATGGTGAATTTCCTATATGCATGGAGAATTAAAACAATGCAGAGGGTAAATAAATCATTAAAAATAAAATACTTGATGAAATTAAATGATTTCTTTTCCACATTATTCTCCTCCGATCACTGAGCAAGAGGGTATTTTTATTTTATTTTTCTGATTTTTCTACACAAAGTTATGGATTTTTGAAGTTTAGGGAATTAAATAAATAGAAAAATACCCTAATTTTCTATTTATCCACGCGGCGCCGCGTCAACCTCGGCAGCTCCGAAAGGCCACGCGGCGCGTTCTAGTTCGACGCCGCCATCTGACTCAGCGCTCCGGGGCCCCGCTGTGTCGTTCCATCTCCTGATCCGACGCGATCCTGGCTGTCCGTCCGCGCGTGTATTAAATGAACGACATCCGTTCATCGTCCCCAAGCGTCCTCACCCGAGAGCCGTCCACACTAAATCCCTAATATCTCACTCAATACTCAATGGATTTTCGTGTTCTTATGCTCTATGGATTCGTCTCGAAGAGACGAATACATCTATACGGTGATCATGCATTGAAATTAAAGCATTTGAAATAGAGAATCTCCGAAGCTTCGGGATGAAGAATTAGCTCATACCTTTGCTCAGAGAAGTGTGGCTTCGATCTGAGGGTTGTGTCACCTTCGATTGGATCCCAGTAAGCTCCAGATGAAGTCTCCTGGTCTGGTGGATCGCTTAGGTATGATTTCGACCACAACCGATCATAAAGCTTGGAGGCTGGAGCAACTGGGTGGCCTCGGAGATGGGGCTTTCGATGGGAAACTTCTCCCTCGGTCCGGTGAAGGTGTAGGACCAATCAATTTGAAGATTGATCCACCGTGAAGAAGTGTCCTGGTTTTGGGCTAAAGTTCGAGCTCAAAATCGAGCTCAGCTTGGAGGGAATTGGGGCTGGAATTCAGTGGGGATCAAATGCTCTATGTGTGGGGAGTAGTCTGGAACAATTTTGGCAGAGTTTCCTTAAGGTTTGTTTCAGCACCTCTCATGGCCGAGAGGAGGTGGTGTTTAAATAGAGGTGGCTGGAGAGCCTCACAGGGATGGCCAAGGGTTGGGATCACTGCTCAGGTCAAGGGCGAAACAGCCATGGTGGCCATCGGGCATGGGGCAGCTCGGCAAGGTGGAATTCCAAAGTTTGGCTCCTCCCCATGTCTCGTCCATGGAGTTTTCCGGCGACCCGGCGGCTGGCCAGGCAGCATGGGTCACCCTCGAGTCCAGTGGGTCGGGTCGGGGTTTAGTGCGATCAATCGCAGTTGGCCATGTGTAAAGGTGTTGAATCAAAGTAGAAGGGGGAAGGGATCATTTTAGCTTAATTTGGGTCAACCCATGGTTTTGGGCATGGTGCACCCTCCAAGGCCTGGTTTTGGGCTGAAAAGGATCACTTGGGTCAGCCAAGAGAAAATGGTGCGGCCTCCATCCATGATGAGGTGGCTAAGCATGGTTTAGTGTGTGACATGCTTAAGGTAAAAAAGGGCTTAAGATGGATTAGGAAAGGGGTTCCCCCTTTTGCCATTAATGGCTTGATCACATGTCAAACCTTCCATGGCTTCATGTGGCTTGTCCATGGCTTGCATGGCTTGTCTTTGGCTTGGGGAAAAGCTTGGTCAATTTCATGAAAATGGATTTTAGAAATTTTTGGTAATTTGATGGAAATTTGTATGAAGCTTGATTTGGAATGGTTTGATTGATGATTTTGAAACTTAGGGGTGATTTTGATTAAATGGATGATGAGGGGAAGTGCCATGTGGGCTTTGGATAAATTTGGGCTTTTGAATTTGAAGGAAGTGGGCTTTTAGGAAGGTTTAAGGGATGTGGGCTTTTTGAATTTTAAAATGGATTTTAGGATGAAATTTTGGTAAAGGCTTGGGCCAAATAATTGTTGGGTTTAGCTCATAGATGTGTCATGAGTGACTTGGAGCAAATTGGGAGTGATTTGGGTTTGAATTGGGTTGAATTTGGGCTTCTTTGGTGAATGGGCCAATATAGGTCAAATTGGGCTAACTTGGGCCAATGTTGGGCTAGGGTTGAAATTGATGTAAAATTAATGTTGGGAAATGTTTATGGGAGTGTTTCAAAGAGGTTTTGACTTTGGTTGGGCTTTGATTTTGGGGTTTGGGCTCATTTGGGTTAGATTTGGGTTTAGGTCAAAATTGGGCCTTTTAACTTTGGGTTGAATTTGAGTGGGGTTTGGGTCTAAATGTTGGGAAAATCATGTTAGTGTTTTGTTTGTGAGGATGTTAAGGAAGATTTGGAAAAGATTTGGGGTTAATTGGAGTTGAATTGGGTGAGTTTGGGTTATGTTTGGGTCATGGGTCCAAATTGGGCTTTAAGGCCAAAAGTGAAATTGGATCCAAATGCCAATCAAATTGGACTTTGATTTGGTCTAGATTGGTGTTGGGAATGTTGAACTGAAGTTTAGAATTGAATTGGACCAGAATTTGGGTCAATTGGATAGGCTTGGTTTGACATTGGGTTCACTTTGGGTTAAAATGGGTCAAATTGGGGGTTTTGATAAAAGTGGGGTAAATTGACAAAATTGGCCCATGGTGTAGTTGAACAAAATGAAATTGGGAATATTTGGGATTTTCTGGAATTTTCTGGGAATTTTCTGAATTTCTGGATTTTTGGGGTCAAGGGGGGTATTTTGGGTATTTGGAGGTTATTGGGAGGTATTCTTGGAATTTTTGATATTTTTGGCTATGGATGATCAATTTAAGTGGAGAGAAATGTTTAGGAATGATTTTGGGGAATTTTGGGTGATTTGGAAATTTTTGAGAAATTTGGGTATTTTCAAGGGTTTTGGGTAGGCTAAGCGGGTGTAGGGTCCCGGGGGTCAAAAATTGAAAATTTGGAAAATTGCAGATTGGGTGAATGTAAGTGGAATAAAATCATTTTGGTTGAGCCATGAAGCCATATCAAGTCCTCATGAGCCATGAAGGGACTCATTTGAGGTATCCATATTGTTGTTCCTAACCCTCTTAGCCAAGGGCTTAGGGGTTAAGGACCATCCATGTGAATCACCTACATGAGTCAGGAGGTCAAGTTAGGTATAGGTGTGTGAAAGTGTAGTGTATAGGTGTAGTGTGTGTGTAAGTGTAGTGTATAGGTGTAGTGTGTGTGTAAGTCGGCCCCTTCACTGCACCGAGCCACCTGGGCGAGTCCTAAGGCCAAAGAGTCCTATAAGAACTCATCCTTTAAACTTCCACATTTGATTTCAACCCTCTAGGTGATTAGGGGTCTACAATCAAGTTTGTGGAGTTTGCAGGGAGTTAAGAAGTGGTTTGAATTTCTAAGTGGTGGGTCCCAATTCTAGTTCTCTAAGATAGTCAAAGGAAAAGCCTAAGGCTAGATCCTAAGTACTAAAAAGAAGAAGAGAAGACCTCATCAAAAATGAGGTCAACACCAGTCCTTATGGAACATTCTCTTTTCGAAGAATGCCTTTTGGATTATGTAATGCACCTGCATTATTCCAGGGATGTATGATGTATATATTTAGCAAATTAATTGATGATGAAATGGAAGTATTTATGGATGATTTCTCTGTATTTGGAACATCATTTGACGTATGCTTGAGTCACCTCGAAAAAGTCTTAGAAATATGCGAGAAAACTAACTTAGTTCTAAATTGGGAGAAATGTCAATTTATGCTTGCAGGAGGAATTGTATTAGGGTATAAAATTTCAGAAAATTGCATGGAAGTAGATCCTGCAAAAATTCAACTTATAGCTAAATTACCACCTCCTACTATAGTGAGAGGGGTAAGAAGTTTTCTTGGACATGTCGGTTTTTACAGACGCTACATAAAAGATTTTAAAAATTACTAAACCTCTATGCCAACGTTTAGAAAAGGACAAGAAATTTGAATTCACAATAGAATACTTAAATGCTTTTGAATTAATAAAAGATAAATTAATCACAGCACCTATAATATTTTCCCCTGATTGGGAAAAACCATTTGAGCTTATGTGTGATGCTAGTGATTATGCTATAGGAGCTGTTCTTGGACAAAGATATGATAAAATTTTTAAATTCATATACTATGCTAGTAAAACTCTCAATAATGCTGAAATCAACTACACAGTTACGGAAAGAGAATTATTAGCAATTGTTTATGCTTTTGATAAATTTAGATCTTACCTAATTGGAGCTAAATGTATTATGCATACTGATCACTCTGTTATTAAACATTTAATACAAAAGAAGGATACCAAACCAAGATTAATCAGATGGATATTATTGATGCATGAATTTGATTTTGAAATTATTAATAAAAAGAGAACTGCTAATCAAATTGCAGATCATTTATCAAAACTAGAATATAATGAACTATCTGACACTGATAATGAAATTACAGACCATTTTCCTAACGAACAACTTTATAATATAAATGAATGGAAAATACCTTGGTATGCTGATATAGTAAATTATATTGTAAGTGAAATTTTACCACCTATGCTAACTCTACAACAACAGAAAAAATTCATTCATGATGCTAAAACATATTTTTGGGATGAACCAAATTTATATAAGCAATGTAAGGATTCAATAATTAGAAGATGTGTGTCTTATGAAGAAACTGAACAAACCATTCAAAAATGTCTTCTGAGTTTGGAGGACATTTTGAAATAGATAAAGCTATTTATAAAATTTTACAATCCTGATTTTATTGGCCTACTCTTTTTAGAGATGTATATAGATATATCAAAACTTGCGATAAATGCCAACTAGTAGGTAATATATCTAAAAGAAATGAAATGCCTCTAAATTTTATATTATAAGTAGAAATTTTTTATGTTTGGGGATTAGATTTCATGGGACCATTTTTACCTTCATTTGTAAACTCATATATATTAGTTGCTGTTGATTATGTTTATAAATGGATTGAAGCACAAGCCTTACCTCGATGTGATGCTAAGAGTGTTTCAAAATTTTGAATGAAAAATATTTTTACAAGATACGGAATGCCGAGAGTGATTATCACTGATAGAGAATCCCATTTTAGGAACAAATATATTCACAAATTAGTAGAAAAATTCAACATTATTCATAAAATTTCAATTGCTTATCATCCACAAACCAGTGGATTAACTGAAGTTTCTAATCGAGAAATTAAACAAATTTTAGAAAAAACTGTAAACCCTAATCGATTAGATTGGTCTACAAGACTAGACACTGCATTATGGGCATACATGACTGCTTATAAAACTCCGATTGGAATGACTCCTTACAGGCTTATTTATGGAAAAACATTGTCACTTACCAGTTGAATTAGAGAACAAAGCATATTGGGTGATTAAAGAATTTAATTATAATTTAAGAGAAGCTGGTAAGAAGAGATTATTACAGATGAATGAATTAGAAGAATTAAGAAATGAATCTTACAATAACGATAGAATCTATAAAGAGAAAATGAAATTATGGCATGATCGAAAGATTAAACTGAAAAATTTCGAACAAAGACAAGATGTTTTGCTCTATAATACAAGATTGAAATTATTTCCTAGAAAATTGAAATCTTGATGGTTAGGACCTTTCACTATAACTCAAATATTTACTTATGGAACTATAGAAACTGAAGATCCAAAGACTGGACACAAATTTAAAGTAAATGGACATATATTAAAATCATATTTTGAAGGAAGAAGACCAATTTTTAAAGAGGTTTTAATGATTAGTCAACTTGACGAACAACCAGAATAAGTCAGGCTAACGACGTTAAACCAAGCGCTTTATGGGAGGCAACCCATAGTAGTGATAATTTTTAGTTTATTCACTTAAATTATTGATAATTATAATATAAATGAATTCTACTACTCATATTTATCTTTATAATCATCACAACATTAAGATTAACTAAAGAAATTAAAAATTTTGGAAACAAAAGCGAAACTGGGCAAATTTACCTTAGCTCGACGACGGCGAAATCGAAGCCGCCGACGGAGAGATCTACGCGCCTTAATTCAATTTAAAATTATAACTATCCCGCCGACGGCGAGATCATTGCCGCGGACGGCGAGATCATTGTCGCCGACGGTGAGACTGGTACAAGAGCGGTTTTAGGGAGTTATTTTGGCGGTTTCTGGTGATTCTAAGTGTTTTTCTCTATATAAGATGCCTAAAACTCGAAATCTTCACTTACTACTTCTTAGAAACGAATAGAAACTCCACCAAAATAAGAAATTATGGCATCCAATCCACTTGAAATCACGAAATCCCAAGTGTTCAATAGGAGAAAGTTCTTCAGTTATGAGGCACAACGGATATTCAACAAGGTTATGACGAAAAAGAAAGAGGATTCATTAATAGAGGAGTGAAGAATTCAACAACATCTATTGAGGAGATGATTATTCGGTGACGTTGGGAGGTATTATGCTATACAACTTCTGCGGTAAGTTATCCCCATAGTCAAAGAATTCTACTCCAATCTTCATGGAAACAACAATGGAAGCGTATTTGTACGAGATAGATGGGTAACTTTCACTCCTTCAAGAATTAATGAGTTGTATTCAATTGAGAATACACCTGTTTGCTACTATTCAAATTTCGTCCCTACAAGATACAATATGAATGAGATTTACCAATACTTAACTGATGAATCAGAAGATTGGTAAATGCGAGAAGACGGGTATGTTAGTTTTTCTGCATCACTTCTTAACCCCGTCTCTAAGCACTGACACTTCTTAATTTCCTCAAAATTATTACCCACTATGAGGGTAAATAAAGTCTCTAAGGAATGCGCGATTTTAAATTATTATATTCAAAATGAATTACCCATCGACGTTGGAACTATTATTGTGAAGTCTGCCTTAGGCCTAATTGTACATGGATCTATTCACGGGCTCGGACATCCTTCAACAATTTTTGCATTATGTAGTCAATACTAAGTTTCCTACAAAGCTTGGGAAAAAGTATTATTGCCTTGAAAACCATTAGATCCGACTGATATGTTTCCTACTTTGGATAACAATAATGAGACAGCCATTATTACGGACTAAGCATCTCAAAACAATCCTTCAATCAAGCCCTTGACTGATAGAACGAACATGATCTTACGCAAACTTAAAGGATTGGAGAATGAAATACAAAATGTGATGAATTTCATTGACAATATCTCTGATTTATTTGATCATATTGATTGGAGAATGAAAGAGCACTTTAATCATTGAGGACATCTGAAAGCTAGTTTTATACAACTTCTCAGAAGGAAGGGATGGATTGAAGAAGATTCTACCGAAGAATTCCCTTTCAGGCCTTTCTATAATCTGTTCGTGCATTTACATTCTATCGGAAATATTAGAGAAGAATTATGTTTAGATCTTGATAAGTAGAAGATATTCATTAGTACTTATTTTGTGTGTGATGGCTTGAATTTAGTTTTTATTTGAACTATATATAGTTAATCTCAGTCTAGATATGATTGTGTGTTATTTGTTTAGTCTCAGCGTTTTGAGTATTGTAGTGTGGATTGCGACGCTGAATTATGTGTGTGTTAGATTTTTCAAAGCAATTTGTTAATGATGTAGTGTGTGTGAAATTTGTAATCACTTGGATTTCATATATAAGTTATAATTTTTGTGTTGTGTGAATTTATGTGTTAACATAGTATCTAATCATGATGAAGTATAATCTAAAGTGACAGGACATAAAACAAGGCTTAAAATGAATTGAAAACATTATAAATATTAAAAATATTAGAAATTCGAAAACCTCGCCGACAGCGAGATCGATCTCGCCGACGGTGAGATTTTCCCGAAACTTTTGACCTATAAAATTAATTAGCTCGCAGACAGCGAGATCCCGAAAAACACTATATTTTGACCGGTCAACCATCACTATTCATCATCCCCTTCCTCAAAACTTCGAAAAACTGACCTAGGGCTTGATAGATCTAAGATTTGGAGCAATTTCAACACATTTTGACACATGATTTCATCTTCGCTTTGTAAGAGCTTCCCTCCTATATAAAATTTTTTGATTTTCACCATCAATTTCTTCCATATTGAGGAATTTTGGAAAAAATTAAAATGTGGAGAAAAGATTTGGAAGAAGTTCATGAAAATTGATTTAGAGTGATTTTAGTCATCCTTGGAAGCCATTTTAGTAATATTTTAGAGATTAGTTGAGATTTTTGTAAATTTGATAGATTGAAAAAATTGCTCTGCGACAAAAGAGGCGAATGGATTATGACGAAACACGATTTGTAAGTGCTCGAGCGCAATCAAGATACTTCCACAATATCCAAGAAAGGAAGTGCCTACAAGATCGAGTATTTAAGAATCCAGGAGGAGAAGTGGAACGAACCATAAAAGAGAGGAGATGGGAAAATTTCTGTTAGACAACAAATAGAGATGTAGTGGAAGTAGTGAAGGAATTTTATGCCAACCTAACTGAAATAGAAGATGCACCAATAAAGGCTAGAGGATTTTTAGTTGATTTCAATGCTGCAAGAATCAATTCTTTCTATGAAGTACGCGACCTACACACCAGCGAATATGATACTTTTGGAATAATGGAAGGACCGCTGGAAGAAGTAATCAACTTTCTCACTGATGGGAAAGGGGTTTGGAAAATTAAGCTGCGTGAACGAGTAAACTTCTCTCTTTCTATGGTGAATGCAATATCTAAAGCTTGGCACTATTTTATTTGTTCTACCTTGTTACCTTCCTATCACCATAGTGAAGTAACAAGAGATAGAGTCGTTCTAAATTTATGTATTCAGAACCAAAGAAGTATTAATGTGGGAAGTATTATTTACAGGAATGTATTAGCCTCTGCAAGAAGTGAGAGTGGAGGAGGACTAGGGCATCCTGGTCTAATTTATGCACTCTCCCAATTATCTAGGGTAGAGGCAAGAGATGATGAGGAATGGGTGGAGCCTATGAAACCCATTACCCAGGCTAATATAAAGACTTATGAATCCCACGAAGGATGGAGATCTGGAACTAGGAGTTACGTACCTTCAACTAGTAGGGATATTCCCTCCACCAATTATGATCCTCCTACTTATAGTTCTCCTACCCTTAATGATTTAATGAATGAAATGACCCTGCAGCGGAAGAGTTTTGAAAAGATTGAGGAAAAATTAGAGCATATTGATCAGAGAATTGGAGGATTAGAGCGAAGGCACAATTATGACAGCTAGTATCTCCAGAGACATTCAGAGTTTGAGATAGCTTATTATGATGCTGAGAATCGTTACAGGAGAGGAGAGCTTGATGTTTTATTTCTTGAGTGCCCCCGTTACAGTCATTACCAACCTACTCCACCTACAGAACAAGGAGATAAAGATTTTGCTTGGGATTTTAATATTGGTGATTAGATTCTCTGATTAGATATTTATGTTATGTTTTTGTGCGTTTGTTTTCTTAAAATTAATATTGATGTTTAGTTTCTAAACTTGGTTTGTTATGTTGTGTAATACATTTTAATATTGTTGTATAAGTTAAATTTGTGTGGCTTTTAAATTTTAATATTTTAATTTGTGATTGTAACTCTGAAACTGGATTTGTGAAATATATGTGGATGTTGTGTTATGTTGTGGTATAAATTGTGAGAGTATTTTGTACTTATTTCAAAACTTCTTTACCCAGCTATTTCTTTTAATATTATGTGTGTAAAAAGTTATTAACAGCACATGTAATTAAGTGATGGAAAGAACCTGCAGAACTTCAAAAAGAAGAAATACCTAAAGCACAAAGGTATGATTTAAATTTATAGTTTGTTTTCTTTTCACCCCATATAGATAGATAGAAAAATTTAAGTTTGGGGGAGGGGAAAATACAAATTTAATTATTAAATTGTTCTCAATTTATATTTTCAAAAATTATTATAGAATGATTTTCTGTGGTAATTTTAATCCAGTAAACTAGAATTAATTTATTTAATTGTTATAGAAAGTTAAAAGAAATACTTTTAATGATTAACTAATTTTGTAGATTAAGATATTTAGTATAAGAGAATAAGAATATAGTTAACTATTAAAAGTAAGGAAAACTATATTTTCAAATATAAAATTCTTCGTTATTTAGTTGAGAAAGAAAAGATTGAGACTCAATGAAGTAAAAACTTTGAAATACATATAAGGGAAGTAAATGTTTCAAGTTTCAAATTTTGGAAGAAGAAAATGAAGTTCAAAATTATTAACAGGCTAACCAAAAATAGTGATCCTCACTTGAAAAAAAAAGAGAAAAATATATATATATATATATATATATATATATATATATATATATATATATATATATATAGTGAGAGAAGCTTGAGGAAATCCCTTATCAAAAATTGGCTTCATTTGAATCAACCTAAAGGGTAAACTTCAGTTACATTTCTGAACTTATATATACGGATTAGTATTTTACTAAGTAGTGCTTTCATGAAGTTCCTATCATCTGAATATCTTAAGTAATTTAATATTGAAAAATATCGTCATTCTTGAAATAAATAGAAAACTAGAAATCTTAAACTTGAGGACAAAATAACCTTATATCTATAAACTTAGTTTAATTGTTTAAAAATATTTCTAGAAAACTTTACTATAATACTTATTTAAATTAAATTCATAGTAATTCTGAATTAAAACTTTACTACAAATAATCATTACTTTTATGTAGTATCTAAATTACGTGAGGACAAGTAATAATTAAGTTTTGGGATTTTGACGACAAGAAAATATATTACGAATTTTATACCAATTTCATATGAAATTACACTTTAAAGAGAGGTGTTTTCTGTGTTTTATTGTAAGAATGAAGATTTATAGGTGTTGAGAGCAAAAAGAGCAAAAAGGAGCGAATCTGGAGCAAAAAGGACAAAAATTGATGAAAATTGAACTGTCCCGCTGACGGCAAGATTTAAGTCGCCGACAGCGAGATTTTCCCAAGAGTTTTTAATATATTATAATAGAGTCCACCGACGGCGAGATCGTGCCCGCCAACAGCGAGCCTGAGGGGTTAGCCTTGCTTCTAGAGGCCCGTCGACGGCGAGATCGAGCCCGCCGACGGCGAGATCGAGCCCGCCGACGGCGAGACAGTTGATTCAAGCCAAATTCGAAGAATATGGACTCATTTTGAAGAGGTGCTTAAGCAACCTTTGGAAATATGACTCCTTCTATAAATAGAGACGATTTTATGTGTTATGAGTGTGTTAACCAGAGTCAGTGAGGGTCACTTAGTGTCAAATTTGTGCTTCCTTTTGTAGTGAGAGTTAGTGTTTAGTGTCTTGGTGAGTTAAAAGTGTGTTGTACAAGAAGGAAGAGTCAGAGGATTTTGAAGAATCTGCTTGGGGAGAAGAATTGAGATAAGTATATTTGTTTATTGTTTTATAACTTTAAATGAAATCCAA